>VZQC01003434.1:527260-906612 GCA_009823505.1 Rhizomys pruinosus | reverse complement strand
GGTTGTGATTAATGTTAACATCATACTTTGGGGATAAGAACTGGAAAGGTGGTGATTTAATAGTGATGTGTTTTGTGTGTCAAGTTGACAAGGGGTCAATTGTGCTGGATAGCTTGAGTGTCAACTTGACACACCTGGGTTGAGGGAGCCTCAATTGGGGAATTGGCTCCATTGGATTGGCCTGTGGCCACATCTGTGGAGTATTGCCTTGATGGTCGAGCAGTGTGGGAGGGCCCAGCCCACAATGGGTGGTGCCACCCTGGGCAGGTTGTTGTGTACCTTATAAGAAGGCAGGCTGGGCATGAGCCAGGGGAGCAAGCCAGTGAACAGCGTTCCTCCATGGCCTGTGCTTCAGCTCCAGCCTCCAGGTTCCTGCCCTGAGTTCCTGCCTTGGGCTCCCTAAGTGATGAACTGTGTGACCCAGGAGATGTAAGCTGAATAAACCCTTTCCTCCCCAAGTTGGAGTCGGTCAGAGTGTTTTGTCACAGCAATGGAAGAGAAACTAGAACACATATGTATACATATGTGTATATAATTGTGGTTTGACATCATATATATATAAATTTACATGAAAAAAGTGACCATGTGTATAAAAACAGATGATAATCAGCCCAATTGTAAAGGAAATTCTTTAATTCCCAAACTTACAAGAACAACTGAAAGTGTGTTATGTGTGAATGGACAGGCCAGGTATGTGAAATGATGATCTTTCCAACCCTGCTTTGACCACTTTGGAGAATCTATGTTTATAATGAGACATGCCTCTATTAGGTAGGACCCAGTGACCTCAGCCTACACTGAAGGACCTGTGATGTCTTTATTTGAAAGTTCCAGATTTTTTTTTTGTCTTTTCAAGACAGGGTCTCTCTGTAGCCCAAGCCATCCTGGAACTCGCTCTGTATACCAGGCTGGCCTTGAACTCACAAAGATCCTTCTGCCTCCGAGTGCTAGGATTAAAGGCATGCGCCACCACGCCTGGCTCAAAGTTCCAGATTTTTGAGAAGAAGACAGGAGAGTGGTGATCTAAGAACCCTCTGAGCTTGGAGCCCAGCCTGGCTGTCTAGCCACATACCATCAGCAGCCTCTGTTTCTGTGAGTAACACATGGAGAATTCAATCAACTCGAGCCATTCATCCAATGTGTCAAATTGTTTTTTAAAGAATGAGCAAATGCAACTTACATTTTCTTGTGATACTGAGGCATGAATATTATTTCTGGCTAATTAGGCTAGCAGTTCTTTAGATCTTAACAGTAAAATTCAGAAAAATTTAAAAATAGTCACTTTCCTCTAATAAGAATTTATTACAGATACTAAACAGACTTCATGAGCATATGTGCAAAGACTTATGAATTCTACTACAATGATTCTTTGATTGGTCATGCTGCACATGATAAGTGATTTTAAAGTGCTGTAGAATTATAGAACTGCTACTAGAAATTCTGGGTATAAGGGGGAGGGAGATTAGCAAGGTTTCAACTGAACGAGGCCCAGGCAATGTGGGGAACCCAGCATGCATAGATTCCAAATATTCTGCTGGAAGATGCATTACTGTTTTCAGTTTTTTGTTTCCACTTTATTTAGTAGAACCTCATGGAGAACATGGGGTAGAGACAGTTTCTGAGCTCCAGAAGGGTAATGAACAAGAACAACTGGAACCTAAATATAGCTGTCTCTAATCACAGTGGTTAGTGTGACTAAGACTCTCAGCATATGGAGCAGACACAGTCAAGCTTGACACTGAGGCTACAAACCCCAAAGCACTGGAAGCACAAACAGGCTCACGTCCAGTCCCAGGACAGAAACAATAGTAAATCTGAAGCATAATAGTCTCTGTCCCTGTCAGAGTCACAGCTTTTGGATTCAGAATCAAGGAAACTTGAGAACTGAACCTGGTTCTTCAGAATGGCCCAGCCGCTGACCTAGCTGGAATCATCCACTTGTTCTTCCTTCAGAGCCGTTCCACTGATAAACATTTTGAGACAAAGGACTAAAATAAGCTCCTAAGGAACAAATCTGTCCTGGTGCCCAAGGAGCTCTACGTGGTGGAGCCTGAAGTAGCAGTCTACTAGACCATGGCAGAACCAGGCAGACTGGTGCTGTTGCCCTGGAAGCCTCCAGGCTCGCCTTTGTTTCTGTGCCTATGCAATAAGGAGGCTGTGGTACACACTTGAGAGAAGAAGACTGTAGATTCCTGGACACCAGTTCTTCCTGGCATTGATTAAGCTCCCATCCTTCCTCCTCTGTTGCTCCCCCATGATTGGCTTTCTGGAAATCAGGCCTAGTTCATTGCATTCCCTGAAGCCAGTGACATAGCCATCACTAGCTATACTTCCAACTGCTAACTACACTGCTGCTTTTGAACAAATTAATTCTCTCAACTTTTGTTTATACATGTATTATCCATTTATCAATTTCATAATTATTTTCAATATCTAAGGTCAGAACAAGGCATTGCATAGGCTACATGATGACTCTACCATTGAGCGAAAACCTCAATGGCAATTTTTTAGATATTCTTTATGAGGATTGAGGGAGACAACACAATTAACATGCTTCGTTCAATGCCAAGTTCATAGGAATCTCGGAAAGTAGTTGGCTTAGGATTGAGGAACAAGTCTTAACTACAAAGCATTTCCTCTGTTTCTCAAGCTGCTGTCCTGCCTGTCCCTGTCATGATGATATGATTTCTGTTGGAGGTGGCCTGCACTTAGGGTGAGTACAAGAATCCCCAGGTGAAACAAATTTAGGAAACATTGGTGTGGTGGTTTGCATGGGAAATATCCCCTATAAGTTCATGTATCTAAACTCAAGTTGGTGCCACTATTGGGGAAGTTATGGAAGTTTTAAGCCATGGAGTCTTGCTGGAAGGAAACTCAGGAAATCTCAGAGCCTTAGTTTCTCCATCTATCGGCATAAAATCAGGACCATGTAATTGGTGAGTGTGAGCTGCCAGTAAAGCCTGGAGCATTTTCTCACGCCAATCACTGAGTCGACGTTCTACGCTCCTGTTTCCATATTGATTTCTTGGTCACAACATTCATTCTGAGTGTGGCCAAATGCAACCCCAGTCTTGAGGTTTGTTCTCTGAACTTTCTACCACTGCCTGAGAGAGGCCAAATTTCAGAAAGAACTAATGCATCAAAAATGACAGTGTTTTGATCATTGTTCAGCCCTTCCTAAAAGACAGACACAGCCCAAAAAAAATCAATAAAAAGAAATGGAACATCATAAGTGTCTACAATGGGCGGATGAAAGCATCAGCACTGTAATGAGCAGCCTCGGTCTTGTCAACCTGTTCCACATTACAGATTCTAGGTTTCTGTCTTTAAACAAGGAACTCTAAATCGAGAAAGAAAATACATTTTCCAGAACATTTAAAACTTGAAAAGAATGTTCCCATTCTTATATATAACATATGATAGATAGCTATCAGTAAGACAAAATGGGTCATTTATTTTTTGTCTTTTCGAGACAGGGTCTCCCTGTAGCCCCAGCTGTCCTGGAACTCACTCTGTAGACCAGGCTGGCCTTGAACTCACAAAGATCCGCCTGCCTCTCCCTCCTGAGTGCTAGGATTAAAGGTGTGCGCCACCACGCCCAGCTAGAATGGATCTTTTAACACTCATAAACATTGTGGTATTCATTCATTCATTCATTCATTCATTCTCTCACTGTTTTGTCAGGGTAGATATCAATCCCACTATGAGGAAACAGGAAGAGCAACGACTTGAAGTAAGTAAGCATGAGGAGTCTGAAACAGGAAAATAAAGAGGCAATAAAACAACATAAGTCTATGTACCTTAACTATCGCATGTATTTCTATTAACTTGTTATAAATGTTCTCCACTCACTGACCTCTAAATGGTGAATTGGGAGGGGTGGGAGGGGCAGGAGACGGACATGTGTCTATATTCGATTAATGTATGTTTAATTTTTGTCTTTCTTTCTGCAATGCACATGACACTAGTAAATTGTCATGTGCTGCTTTAAGTTGCTAAAAGAAGGTACTCTATTCCTCTAAATCCACCATCCTGGATCAGGCTGGGCCTCTAGTGGAATAATACAAAGGGGGGAAAAGAGCAAGAAGCTAAAGTATTGAAAACATTGTGTCCTTGGGAACAGCTGGAAGGTAACATATTTCCAACATATATTGTTACAGTTTTTCCTCTGGTATAGAAATACCTGCAGTGGGAACAGGAAGCCAGGCATTCAGCCATGGGCAGCTCATCCGTGGAGAGGCTGCTTTGTGCCCTGATGGACACACCTTCAAATCAGGAACTCTAGCTCGACTGTGTGCTTCCTTGTCCACTTGATTTCTGCTGGGTATTTGCAAGCTCTGGATTTATGTTGCCTTTGTTCTACTCACCTCTGCTGGATGTTGTAAACTGAATATTTGATGGTATTTTACTTTGAATCTTACTTCTATCTGCTACCTGGTATTTTTCTTTTGCTTTTGTTGATAAATACTTAATAAAACTCACACTTCCAAAAGAAAAAGTGTGCTTGTCTTAGATCATTCTCCAGACTGTACAGCTTGGAGGCAATACCTAAGACTGGCTGAGGACTTTAGATTACAAGCCTTCTATTTAAATTTTTTGAACTGAAATAATGACTGTGGACGGAGCAGTGGGAAGTCCAGAAGGGGGAAAACAAAAACATGGGAGCAGAATGGGAGCCATCTTGGCTCTCAGGGCCCGGAGGCAGCCACAGGTGTTAACCTCTGTGGCCTCTTCTTCTCTGCACATTGGCCGATTGTGAGTTTCTGTGTTAATCACCATCTGATGCATAAGGAAACTGTCATGGGGAGAATTGAGAGATACATCCATCTTATGTACAGGGGTCACATGGAAGATGGGTCTCGTAGACACATATTCTCTCTGTTTCAGCAGTACTGGTACTCTGTAAGAGTCTCCATCTGTTGCACGAAGAAGCTTCTTTGATAAGGGGGGAAAGGTACACTTGTCTGTAAATATGAGAATGCATATGTTGAATAAAGGAAATAATTATGTTGGTCTAGGGATATGGCAGAAGTAGGTTTTTCTCTAGGATGTCTGACCTCCCCAGCCATATATCTTTGGCTATGTTTACAGTCCCACACATGAGTTTCCTCCCACTGAGTGGGCCCTAATTCCAGTTAGACAGCTGTTGATTACCCCCATGGTAAAAGTGCCCATACTGCACCAATAGCAATATTTTGCTAGGCCAGTGGTTGTTGTTTATTAGGCTTCACAGCTGAATGGGACTATTAATTTATTTTCTACTTTGAAACTTAAATAGTACCCTCTGAGACCATGAGATCTAGTCTTCATGGAGGAGGCTTTGTAGTCAGTCATAGCTCAATTGTTCCAAGTGCCATGTCTGACATGAACCCTGTCTTCGGCTTTCAAGTTCTGGGCAGCAACCAAGGGCAGTGGTAATAGGCTGTGCTGTTTTGGGAGTCTTTTGACCCACACTGATCAACAGCTTGAAGGGAGGTTTCTCCTGCCTGGAATTATTACTTTTTGTTATAGAGCCCTCAGCTGTACACATGCACCACATATCTGTTCTCCATGCATTTTCAGTAGGACTTTCACATAATCCTTTTCCCTCTGGCCTTTCATGCCCTCTAAGCATTATTTGTCACTTCCCTCCCCCCCCCATCTATAATCCTCCTCCTTCCTGCCCACTTAAATTACCCCCATCTTCCCCATTTATCCCTTAGTGACTTCTGTCTCCTCCTGCCCCCTCTCTTAAGCTCCCTCTTCCCTTTTATTCCCATGGTTCCTTTCCATTTTCCTGGCTTCTGTGATTACTTCAAAAACTCACCATTGGCCAAAGTGCAGAGAACAAGAGGCCACAGAGTGCTTATTGCTAAACAGGACATTTATTTCAAAAGTCTGCCTCAAAGGCTCAAACATCATTGCAAAAGAGGCCTTTGAAAGATTGTAAGAGCCAGAGAGGGTGGATGACCCCAGGGATGTAGAGTCTTCCAGACAGATGCTCAGTTACTCATATGAACTCACAGAAGTGGTGACAGCATCCACAGGTCCTATGCAAGCTCAGAGTGCATAAAATCCCAGCCTAGTCATGAGGATAAGAAATCCAACCCAACCTAAGAAACTTTTGGCAACTTGGCAACTGATGGCTGCCAGGATGGGGGAGAGGAGACAGTGTCTTACGGGGACAAGAGCTGTCCCAGTGGGTGGACCCACACTGAAATATGCATATATACATATATATGCATATATGTGTGTATATATATGTATGAATTTTGTAGTCTGTAGACTGCTGAGTTCTCAGTTTTTTCCCACAACTCAGAATAGAGAAAAGTCAAGATTCCATTTAATCTTCCAAGGGCACTGATCCCACTGACGACATAGCCACAAGACCTTATCTAACCCTAACTCCATGTTGACACGCTGCTTATGCTTAGTACAGCCACATTGGGAGACAGGCTCTCACAGATCCATTTGGGTAAGTTACATTCTTGACCAGTTGCACACACAGAAGAGGTGAAGAACAAAAATCAGAGGCTAGAGAGATGGCTTAGTGGTTGAGAACACCAACTGTTCTTGCAGAGGACCCAGCTTAGGTTGCCAGCACCCACATACAGGCTAACAACCACCCTTAAGCCTACTTCCAAGGGAATCCTCTTCTGACTTCCACAAGCATTCAACAACACAGGGTTGCTTACAGACATGCAGGCAATACAATCATACACATAAAATACAATTATTTTTAAGATAACAGAATTCAGTTTTCCATAAAATGCTACTTGAGCAGTCCAACTGTTTTCATTTGTAATAGATGATCTTTAATATTGATTTCAGTTAGGAAGTACCACTGAGAGAATCTAAATTAAAGTCTTTGATGACAATGATGATGATGATGAGATCAGCAACTCATCCGGATTCACCTAGAACCTTCCTTATGTTAATACTGGAAATTTGGCGTCCCAGCAAAACTGTCTGTTTTCAGACAAATTGAGACAACATTCTCAGAATTCCAGTTAAAAAATTAAATGTCCAACTCTGACAGAGGCCTGTCCTTCCTGAGAAAACCAAGTGGCCAGACATCTCATCACAGTTCACTAAATCTACAACTCCCGTGAGCTGGACATAACTTACCAAAATGGAACTGTGAAAGCCTTTCTCCAATTGTGGCTGTACTAAGCAGCATGTTGACAGGGAGTTAGGGTTAGATAAGGTCTTGGGGCTGTGTTGTCAGTGGGATCAGTGCCCTTAGAAGAGTGACTGGAATCTTGATTTCTCTCTGCTGTCAGCTTTGGAAACAATACTGAGCACTCAGCAGTCGACAGACTGGGAAATTATCTCCCAAACGGTGGGCCATGGTGGCGGCTGGTTCTCACGTTCCCTACCCAAAAGAATGTGAAGTGAACTTCCACTGCTTCTTGACTATACAATTTATAGCAGCAATACAGCAGCCCAGCTGATTGGGACAGACCCATTATTACTACTCCAAATTGTGTTTAAAAAAGGAAAATTTGCATGTGTAAAAATTATTGACAGGAAGTAATTATGAATGAGGAAGTAGTAAGAAATCAGTTTTAATTATAAAACAATACATCAGAAAAAATAAAAAAATAAGACAATACATCAGATATTTGAAACACTGCACTTGATGATGACCCATAAAGCAAAAACATAAAGAGTCCCACAGAAGGCTAGATCACAGCCATTTTCTTCTTGACATGCTACTTTAAGAACAATATAATTTTCACAAGTCTTTTTCAAAACTAAATAACTGTACAAAAGTTAGCCAAGCAGACATCATTAAAATACATAATCAAGGAAATAAAATATTGTATATTTAAAATCTGTTATAGATGCTGCAGGTAATACAAATTCATCACTGGAAAGGATTATCTTAACAATAATCCAGAAATAGGTTGAACTGATTTCACATTAGTATGGTATTTCATTATTTTCAATGCAAACAATGAAAGCCAGAAGAGCTCGGACCAAAGTATTCCCAGTTCTAAATAATGATAGATGCCAACCCAGGTTACTTTACCCAGCAAAAAATGTCTATTATAGTTGAAGGAGAAAGAAAAATATTTAATGACATAAACAAGATGAAAGAATACATGGCCAGAAAACCAATCCTTTGGAAAATACTCTAGGAAATTCAAACAACAGAATAAAGGAGTGACTGCTCCCAAGAGGCAAGAGAAAGTAATGAATGAAGGTATAACTGTGGAAATACAAACCTAGACCAAAAATGCAAACACAAACTAAATTGTTATGAAGCAATATACATCTCCCAGTAATAACCTTAAATATCAGTGATCTGAGCCCCCCAATCAAGAGACACAGACTGGGAGAATGGATTAAGAAATTGAATCCATTTTTTGGTTGTCTACAAGAAATCCATCTCACCTTCAAGGACAGGTACCATCTTCAGGTGAAAGGATGAGAAAAATTAGTCCAAGGAAATGGTATCAAAAAGCAAGCAGGAGTTGCTATTTTAATATCAGACAAAATAGACTTCAAATTAAAACTAATCAGAAGAAATGAAGAGGGTTACCTAAAAAAAACCAAAAAAAAACAAATTTTTTTTTTTTTGCTTTTTGTGTGGTGTCATCACATTGGTATTGAAATAGTTAATAAAAGCACATTTTCTTATATATCGTGTGTTTATCATAATACAATTTTTTATAATTTTTCCACCCACAGAGACAAGAGTATCAACTAAGGAGTATTGGCCACTGTTTTATACAACTATAATGTGCTTTCTTGTTATTATGCTAGAATTTACAATTGAGTAGATATTTAAATCATTTTCCAATTTCTTTTTTTTAATCTATAATAGTTTTATTTGATGCTTTGTCATTTCTACATTGTTTTCACAATTCAGTTTTCAGGCTATTCCCTTTCCCTCCCCCCCACCTTCCCACCCACTCCCATCCACAGATCATGATTTCTGCCTATAACTGTCCTGCATCTTTCTCTCAGTTTTTTTTTTTCATTTTGCTATAAGTGATAACCAGAGTACAATTGCATCCTTCATGCAAAACTATCTGCAGGATTGTTGTGCCCAAACACCTACAGCCCCACCATCCAGTGGGGGGTGACAGGTTGTTTGTTCAATCAAGTTGATCAAATGAGTGTCCAGACTACATTGCTGTAGTTTCACCATTCACCCCAATCGCAGCCCTTACATTCTACCACGCCCCCTCTTCCGCAGGTTGTTCCCTAGGCTTAGAAAAGGGGCACAGGTGGATGAGAGGTAAAACAGTCCACTCTCTCTGGAGCTGTTGACTTGGACTCTGGTCAATTCTGGCTGTTTCCTTTCATGGGCTGACAGTTTGTCCAGGAATAACCTTTCGATCCTGCAAATTTCATGATGGGTTACTACATTCTAATAGAAACAACAATCAACCATGAAGATTTCACGATCATGAATATATATGACCAAACTGCAGTGCACCTAATTTCATAAGCACAATTTTGCAGGACTTCAAGGTACAAATTAATCCCAGAACACTAATAGTGGGGGACTTCAATACCCCACTGAGCCCATTGGACAGGTCAACTGGACAATGAATAAAGAGACATCCAAATGAATGATACAATGCACCAATTGGACCTACCAAACATTTACCAAATATTCCACCCAATCACCAAAGAATATACTTTCTATTCAACACCCCATTGAACATTCTCCGAAATCAACCACATACTGGGACACAGATCAAAACCTCAACAAATAAAAAAAAAAGAGAAAGAACTCCATACAGTCTATCAGACCACAGTACAATAAAGCTTAATATCAACACCAGAAGAAGTCCTACTATCTACAAGAATTCATGGAGACTAAACAACACACTCTTGAATAATGAATGGATCAAGGGAGAAATAAAGAAATAAATAAAAGTATTCCTGGAACTAAATGAAAAGGGCAATACAACACAACAAATCATGTGGGGTAATTTAAAAACAGTCCTCAGAAGGACATTTATAGCCCTAAGTGCCTACATTACAAAAACCAGAAAGATCACACATAATCAACCTAACACTGCAACTAAAAACACTAGAGAGACAACAGCAAATGAACCCTAAACCCAACAGACAGGAAGAAATAGCAAAAGTCAGAGTGGAAGTCAATGAAATAGGAACAAAGAAAACAATACAAAGAATCAATGAATCCCAGAGCTGGTTCTTTGAAAAGATAAACAAGATGGATAGACCTCTAGCCCAGTTAAAAGAAAGAGCAACTCTAAATCAATAAAATTTGAGATGAAAAGGGAAACATCACAACAGATAACAAAAAGATCAAGACAATTATATGAGGATAGTTTAAAAACCTATATTCCACTAAATTTGAGAACCTATGAAAGATGGATGAATATTGGAAATCACCAAAGCTTAACCAAAAGGAGATGGACAGCTTAAACAGGCCCATACCATATGTGGAAATTGTAACCATAACTCAAAACCTCCCAAATAAAAATAAGCCCAGTCCCAGATGAATTAATAGCAGAATTCTATAAAACATTTAATGAGGACCTACAACCACTATTACTCAAATTATTAAGGATAGAAACATAGAGAAATATCCAAAATTTTTCTATGAAGCCAGAATCACTCTAACATCCAAACTAGGCAAAGACACAACCAAAACAAACAAACAAAAAAAAACTGTAGACCCCTTTTATTAATGAACATAAATGCAAAAATTCTCAACAAAATACTTGTAAACAGCATACAGGCACACATCAAAAATGTCATCCATCATGACCTAGTCTGATTTATACCAGAGATGCAGGGATGGTTCAACATACATAAATCAATAAATGTCAAGCACATAAACAGACTGAAAGTCAAAAACCATATGGTCATCTCAATTGATGTGGAAAAGGCCTTCAACAAAATTCAAAATGGCTTTATGTTTAAAGTCCTAGAGGGAATTGGACTGGAGGGAACATTCCTCGATACAATAAAAGCCATCTACAATAAACCTCCAGCCAACATCATTCTAAATAGGGAAAAATTAGAAGCATTCCCCTTAAAGTCAGGAACCCAGAAAGGCTGCCCCCATCCCCATTCCTTTTCAATGTAGTGCTTGAAATGCTTGCTAGAGCAATAAGACAAAAAGGGAAATTAAATGAATACTAATTGGAAAAGAGGAGGTCAAAGGATCCCTTCTTGCAGATGACATGATAATTTACCTAAGGGACTCTAAAAACTCCACCAGAAAACTCCTAAAATGATTAATAGTTTCAGTAAAGCAGTGGGATACAAAATTAAACTAGAAAAATCAGCAGCCTTTCTTTATACCAACAACAAGCAACTGGACAAGGAATGGGAAGGAAACCTTCCCATTCAAAATAACCTTACGAAAACAAGATAGCTCAGCTCAAACCTGACCAAATACACTAAAGGATCTCTACTTGAAAATTCTAAATCCTTGAAAGAGACTGAAGAAGACACCAGAAGATGGAAGGACCTCCCATGCTCATGGATTGGAAGAATAAATATAGGAAAAATGACCATCCTACCCAAAGTAATATACAGATTCTATGCAATCCCAATTAAATCCCCATGACTTTCTTTACAGAAATAAAAAAGGACATTCTAATATTCATATGGAAAACAAAAGACCCTGGATAGCCAAAGCAACTCTGACAAAAAGAGCAATGTGGGGGTGGCGGGGGTGTGTGTTACTATACCAGACTTCAAGCAATATTACAGGGCTATAGTAATAAAAACAGCCTGGTACTGGCACAAAAACAGACTCATAGATCAATGGAACAAAATTGCAAAATTGAAGATCCAAACTTGAGCACATTAAATTGCAACTACCTCATATTTGGCAAAGGGGCCAAGAAGACTCAGTGGAGGAAAGACAGCATCTTCAGCAAATGGTGCTGGCAAAACTGGATCACAATTTGTAGAAGAAGAAAACTTAACCCCTACCTTTCACCCTGTACAAAAATAAACTTCAAATGGATCAAAGACCTCAATGTGAAACTTGAAACTCTGAAAATGATAGAAGAAAATGTTGTCAGTAATCTCCAAGACATAGGTGTAGGAAAAGACTTTCTAAATCAGACAGCAGCTGCACAGGAAACAAGGTCAACAATAGACAAGTGGGACCTCATTAAACCCAAAAGCTTCTGTACAGAGAAATCAAACACTTTTAATCATGTGCTCAATTGGAAAAAAGCTTAACTACCATTATTTTCTCTTTTTTATTGTTTCTAATTTATTCCAAAAGATTGCACATATGTAATGACATTACGTATATAAATATGTAATGTCAACCTTACATATTTAATGTGTTATCTGTGCAACATTAGCTGAAGAAGCTAATGCCAGAGTGTCTTGGTTTTGATGAACTGTAAGTGAAAATGAACTGTTTCAGATGAAGTATGTTAAAGTCATTTTCATCATATATTATTTAGTTCAATTTCAATTAAATGAATTGGGGCCTGAGAGATAACTCAGCAGGTAGAGGTGATTGCTGCTAAACTCCAGAACCTGGGTTCAACCCCTGGGGCATACATGGTCCCAGGGAAAGAACCAACCAATGCCAACAAATTTTCTTCTGACCTCTATGTGTGTGCCATCAGATGTATATACAAATATGCACACATAATAAATAAATTAATTAAATAAACTAATTTGGGTGGTGGCACATACCTTTAATCCCAGCATTCAGGATGCAGAGGCAGGTGGATCTCTATGAGATGGAAGCCAGACTGGTCTACATAGTAACTCCCAGATGGTCTACATAATAACTCCCAGTCTGGTTGTGGCTATAGGTAGACCTTGTCTCAAAACAAAAACTAATTTGAAAGAATAACAATCAGGTTCAACACAACTCTTGTATTATAAAAGATAACTAGAGGAATAAAGAAAATCATACAATCTAGTCCTCACAGGCACAAAGGACGTCAATAAAATGTTCACCACTCAATAGCTCTTTTAGATTTTTTGAATGTTAAGGAAAATGATGCACGAAATCCAAATATCCCATTAAAAAAGAAAATCAAAGACCAAAGTGATGGTTCAGAAGTTGAGAGAACTGGTTTGTGTTCCATCACCCACATGGAATATCACAACCTCTGTAACTCCAGTTCCAGGGCATCTCCTCTGGCCTCTCTAGGAACTGCATGCATGGAGTGTACATATATACATATGTACATTCAAGGAGACACTCATACATATACTATAAAAATAAGTTCATCTTGTAAAAAATGAAAGTGGAGTTAGGGAGATTGTTAGGAGGGTAAAGTGTTGCCATAAAAGTATGGGGGCCTGAGTTCAGGTCTCCAGAACCCACCTAATGCTGGGGTAAGCATCCACAATACCAGCGGTTCTGTTTGAGATGGGAGATAGAAACTGGAGAATCCCTGGAAACTGGGATGCAACCAGCCTGGACCCTGTCTCAAACAGGATGGAAGGCAAAGACTCACACACACACACACACACACACACACACACACACACACACACACTTTTAAAAATACAAAACCAAAACTCCCATGTTCAAGTCCAGAGAAAGTAAAAACTGAAATGTTAGTTCTGACAAAATATATTTAAACTAATTTTTGTTTGTTTTGCCACACTGTGATAAGCTCTGAATATCCATTAAATGACTGCCACTAATAGACTCTGGTAATGGCAAACTGGGCAGAAGCAAAAGAGAGGTAAGCAGCCAGGTGGGCCTGAGCATGGCCTTCCCACCAGCTCTGGCATAATTGCAGGAAACTCGCTATGAGTACACTGGGCTGTGGAGAGTCCTGGGGAGAGTGTCGGGACCGAGTGGTGGATTACTTACCAGGACAGAGTGGTGGTGGATTACCTACCGTGACTCACAGAATAGAGAATCCAAACTGACGAAGACACTGTAGATAAATGAGGAGAATTCTAACACATGTAAATGCAACAGATTTGGGATGAGTTCCAGAAGACAGTGGCAGATGTGTTTCAGGTGATCTTCTGGTCATTGTCAGTGGCACTGGCACATGTTTTCAGGTTTTGTCAATGGCAAAAACATAGTATATCTGTTTTGTGTCCCTGTATCAAATGCATTGATCTACCTTACAGGAAGGAAGGCTTATTTTGGCTTGTAGTACAGGGGTTCAGATGATGGTTATTTTTCTCAGGTACTTGTGCAGAACACAGTCAAAAGGACCATGGGTAATTTAATTCCAAGACTTGCCCTTCATGACCAATAGGTCATATTTCCTCCAGTACGACCCAGTTCCAAAGTTTTACTATTCCACAAAATAGTACCACAGCTCAGGAGCGAAGTTTCAAAATCTGAACTTTGGGGGACATTAAAAATCCAAACCATAATATTTGAATGAAAATAGAGTAGCAGAGACAGAACACAGGAGGAACAAGAGAGGCATGTGTTTCCTGGTATTGCTGGGAATTAATATGATGCATTGTCTGATGGGGAACTTATTGTGAAGACCAGAACATTCCGGTAGGAGTCCCGCTTCTCCAGTGAGCTCTTAAAAGAGTGTTCATAATGTTCAAGGATCAGAGGAAAAGATTCACATAAAACAGTAGGAACTAAATCAATGGGGAACCAGAGGTGGAAAATAGTATTCATGGGGTACAAATGACACGTTCTTGGACAGGTGGCCCATGCCTTCCTCAGCAACACGGCACAGCACATTGAGGAGACAGCCACACTTCAAAGCACAGTGGTGACTGTTACAACACAGATGTTTCACAGTTTGTCTCCAGTGAGCATAACCACAACCATTTTATTTTTAAAGTATTTTATATACTATTTTTATTTTATGTGTATGAGTGTATTTCCTGCACGGATGTAAGCGCACCTGTGTCCTGCAATGCCTATAGAGGTGAGAAGAGGGTGCTAGGCTCCCTGAAACTGTAGTTATGAATCGTTCCTAGCCACCATGTGAGTGCTGGGAATCAAACCCAGATCCTCTGCAAGAGCAGCCAGTGCTCTTAATCACTGACCCATCACTACAACCCCAAGAATAACCATTTAAACAAGTATGCATTCTGTACCTAAACAAAATCCAGTAGGAAAAACAAAGGAAGTATCAGTCAGTGTGGAGTGTTCTCAATCTCATGGGGAGGGGGAAATTAAGGGATGCTTGAAAGATGAAGGAAGAGTCAAAGAGCAGGGCTGGCTTGAGGTACACGGCAGGAAACTTAACTTCATCTGGATTTATCAGGCACTAGCCAAGAGCAAGGTACTGACATAGGTTGTATTTGTGAGGTTGTAGCCCACCTAAGTCAGAGACTTCAGGAGGCCAAATGAGGCAGAAGTTCCTAGAAATAATTATCCTGGAATGTGTTCCTGAAACCTGAGAAATGTTGTAGCAACATCCTGGAATCATACCTCACCTGAGACCGGAACCAGGCCTCAGTCTCTCTGGAGATGCTTGTACTGCTACCAGCCGCAGACCCACCTCCACCCATTCCCCATCTCCTTGTCCCCACTGCCCACTTCCTTGTAAACTCACTTCCTTCTGTGCCTGGGTATAAAACACTGTCATTTAGGATACATTCTAATGCTGGTCATCCTAATCCTGACACAGGCAGGCTAGACTTCATGCCTGAAATAAACCCGACTTCCTTTTCTTCGGAGTCCTGACATTTTCTCCTCTCTGCGCTGAGCCTCCCCTCAAAATGAACCTAACAGTATTCTTAAAAATAACAAGAATAGTAATGACACACAAAGAAGTTTTCTTTAGTGAAATTAAAAAAAAATATTCAAAAAGACAAGGTCTCTTAGTGATGAGCTCCACAAACAACTTATGAATCAATCACCATTTGAATTGATGATGCTTTTGGTCAGAGGGCCTCGCTTAGAGGACTGGCTTTTCCTCCTCCTTATCTACTGACACTTAGACTGGTTACCTAATAGTTCTAGGCTTCAGTTACTTCATGAATAAAACTTGAAAAATAGTGGGGAACCCAGAGTTGATGGGGACAGTTCAATGCATATGTTCCATGGAACCATGCGCACAGGGCTTGGAACAGAGTAATGCCAAAGAGTGCTTTTAGCATGGCTGTCCTGGGATCTTCATGTGCTTGGACAGGCAAACATCATTCTAACTGACCTCCTAAATGAGTTCCTCATTTGACTTCCTGATACCATAATCAATAAAGAGTATGAGGAAATAAGGTATTATGTTGGATTCCATTCTAAGTTTTTGATCTAACCAACCAAAAGATAGGAGAAATATTTGCATCAAGTATTTTCAATTTTAAGATCTGGAGAGATTCCTTCATGGTTAAAAGCTCTTGATACTCTTGTAGAAGACCCCTGTATCTTCAGTGCCAGGGGGGTGCAATACCCTCTCTGGCCTACAGATGTGTGGCATCCATTTATAGAGTCACATAAAATACATTAAAATATGTATTTTAAGAACTAATAAAGAACTTTAAATCTTGCTAACAAATAAAAAATAGCAGAATCAGATACATTAAGGAAAGAACTATACCCAGGCATGGCGGTGTACACCTAGAATCACAGCACTTATGAAACTGACACAGGACGTCAAGTTCAAAGTCAGGCAGAACCACACAGAGAAACCCAGTCTCAAACATCAACAACAATGATAATGAAATGGAAGAAACACTTCCATATTAAAATAATAAGAGATAAGGCACTAGCTGTTCTTAGAGAGACCTGGGCTCTACTCCTAGTGCTGGCTACAACCATCTATAATTCCAGTTCCAAGAAATCTGATATCCCTTTTGGCTTCCACACCCACAAGGCACACACAAGGTAAATATACACACATTCAGACAAAACACTCACCTACAGAAAAAATAAGTTAAAGATACTAAACAAATAAATAGAAGAAAATCCAACAGCAAGGAACACACACAAGAAAATGTGTTGAATCTGAGAGGGAAAAAAATGAAAGAAAGAAGTGTAGAACACAGTGCAGAGAGGACAACAGAGGCAAGGGGTCAGTGTGGACCCCAAGGTAGCAGTGTGACCTTTCAACTAAGAAATCGGAATTTTAGTTTTTTAGAAAAATAGGAAAACGTTTTAGAGAACTAAGCAAAGCTGCAACTCTATTTTCATCGAGTTTTACTAGAAATTCCCCTAGGAAGGCAGAGATAGACTCCGAAAGACCAGAGTCCTGCAGTTAGTAGAGAGATCACAGTAGGATGGACAGGTGGTGACAAGAGAGGTAGAATTTAAACAAGTGTCAAATGTGCTGTGTGATTACTCTCTGCAGGCCTTGATGGTTGTTTACTGAGGAGGGATGACAAGCCTGAGCTGGTCTTCCTTTAAATTGTAGCAGATGGCTAAAGCCAAGGCTAAGAATGATAACATTGGGGGAAAATAGTTAAGAAGGAAATATTGGCTTAAACTGGTACTTGGTGAGGCAAGGTGTGTGAACTGAGTTACAGTGTCATTAGAGATTTATCAGAGGGCTTTCCAGTTATGCAGGGTGTGCTGTTTCTCCACTCTGTGGGATTCTGCTGCACCCTCTCTTTCGATGGAAGCTGTGCCGGCTGAATGGGACATCCACATGAGACTTGCCTATGAATTTGTAGTAGTTATACACAACTCCAAGCAAGGCAATTTTGAGAATTATTTAGAAGTATATTCAATATTTTACTATTCAGAAGTGATTATATGAAGTGATAAGAAACATTTGCTGGAAAAAATGGCCTCAAGATGAAGAAGAAGGGACAGTGGTGTGTGCCTACTCCTAAAACTAGTCAAAACTAGCCAGCTTTGCCAGTTGCTATTATGAAGTCAAGGGTGGAGCTGGAAGATGGCTCAGTGGTTATGTGCCCTGGCTGTTCTTATAGAGAACCCAGGTTAAATTCCCAGCAACCTTCCATATCTCCGGTTCCAGGGGATCCTGCAGGCATTGCACAACATGGGTGCACTTACATACATGGAGGCATCACATTCACACACATAAAAGAAAAATAATAAACAAAATGTTTTTCAAAAAGAAGTCAAGGGTTTATGATGCTGGCTTGAGGGTTTAATCACTAAAAAGTGGGCACGTGGCATCCCTGGAAACCTTTACAGGATTGTTTAAGCGGGGATGTAAGCCATACTGGATGTGCTGAGAGACATAATCACTTAAGCCTGACAGCACTGTGGGCTGGCCAGGGGGCACTGGAGGGGGGCTAGAGCACAATCAAGGATAGCCAGCGAGCCCTTGGGGTGGCCAAGGAGCACTGGAAAGAAAGGTAGCCAAGAAGCCATATGAGGCAGTCAGGGAGCAGTATAGGTTAGTTCTGGGCTTGGGGAAATGAGGACATGGTGTAGGAGAGGCCAATCTGGAAGCAAAGGTTTCAGCAGGAGGTGAAATCAACCCAGGGCACAGATGGGTCCTATGCTAAGGGCCACTGATTTCCTCACATTAATGGGAGGTGAAAGTGTATTCATAAGCAGTCTGCTGGAAGCAAGAGCCTTTTCACTTAAGAAAGGTTTTATATACCAGAGTGAATGAAGGAAAATCCCACTCACAGGTACTGTATGTTTGACAAGTTCATTTAGATGAGAATATCCAGCAGTCATATCAAGTGCTACAACCTTTATGAACCTGGAATGGTCAAATTCATTGCTACTGAAACAGCTTGAAGAATAGAGTCTTCATTTGCTGGCACTAGACTCAGGGGTCAGTGTGTTATGTTCTCCTCACATTCACCCTGTGCCATAGCAGGAGCCATCCACCACACTCCAAGGAGACCTCTCAGGCTTTACCAAGGAGTGGACATGCCTGGACTACCCTGTATTGTAGATACTGATCTCATATTATCCTTTGCTGTGAGAAGCACAGTGACGTAGTCTGTAAACATTTAATTGTACATACTTGATGCAGATTTCACTAACTTTTTAATTTATTATTTATAGTATTACCTTGCAAGTGGAAATTGGGTGGGTATTTATGCTTAAAAATGTAATGAATTGGGGCTGGAAAGATGGCCTAGCGGTTAAGAGCACCGACTGCTCTTGCAGAGGACCTGGGTTCGATCCCCAGCACCCACATGGCGGCTGAGAACCGTCTGAAACTCCAATTCCAGGAGAACTCCAGTTCCAGGGGAATCCGAGACCTTCTTCTGACCTCCGCGGCATTGCACGACACGGGTGCACAAACTTGCATGCAGACAGTACATTCCTACACACAAATAAATTAATTAATTAATAAAAAAAATTTTTTAAAATGTAATGAATTGGGCTGGAGAAATAGCCTAGCGGTTAAGAGCACCAACTGTTCTTGCAGAGAACCCAGATTTGATCCCCAGCGCCCACATGGAGGCTGGAGAACCATCTGTAACTCCAATTCCAGGAGAACTCCAGTTCCAGGGGAATCCGACACCCTCTTCTGACTTCCGCGGCATTGCTCGACATGGGTGCTCAAATGTACATGCAGACAGTACATTCATACACATAGAAAATAAATAAAAAAAATTTAAAAAGTAAAAAAATGTAATGAATAGATAGTTTCTAACTAACTAACCCTAACAAATAATAAATAAATAAATACATAAATAAATAAGCTGCATTTCATCTGAATGCTGCGAGGAAGAGGTGAGGGAAAGGGACAGAGCTGACTCTGTTCCAGGGAAAGGAGGCACAGAGCGCTGAGGAGATGAGGAGATGGCCCAGTGTGTGTGCGTGCTTCACAGCACAAGGTTCTGACTTTGCATCTCCAGCACCCATGTACAAAGCTAGGTGTTCTGGTGCCTGTGATACGAGCACCCATGTATAAAGCTAGGTGTTCGGGTGCCTGTGATACCAGCATGGGGGAAATGGAGACAGGAGCCTAGGGGTTCTTCAGACAGCCAGACTAGATGAATTAGTGAGCTCCAGATGATCGATATAAACCTTTGACTTCTGGAGCTGGAGAGATGGCTCAGCAGCTAAGAGCACTGGCTGCTCTTGCGGAGGACCCAAGTTAGATTCCCAGCACCCACATGGCAGCTAACAACCACACATAACTCCATTTCCAGGGTATCTGATGTCCTTTTCTGACCTCTACACGCATTTCATGACACAGGTGCACTTATATGCAGGCAGTACACTCATATAGATAAAATAAAATAAAATAAAATAAAATAAAAAACCTTTGAATTCCATTTGCACCACTGGATGCATCTGTGCATGTCCCACACATGCATACAACACACCTGCAGAGGAGAGGGGAGGAAACAGGAGGGAGAGGGAGGAAAGGAATTCATTATACAGATGTGGTATAGAAGGAGGAAGCCACAGCAATGTGATATGACGTCACATAGAAATACTACAGTAAAGAAACAGCCTTAGACTGTCAACACAGGCCCGAGAGAGAGAGAAAGGCTTCAGTGGTCCAGAGAGTCCAGGACACTTCTTCGACCGCAAGTCTGGAATGAGTCTCTTACAAGCTCTTTTCTCCATTTCCGCTTCCTTTATTACAGCTAGTGGGGTAATTAGAAGTCTAGAGACATAGATTTACCTGACGCTTGTCCTCGAACCACCACCAGAGGGAGCTCTCCTATGCTGTGTTGATTCCAGCACTGAGGTAAGGCGACAGTTGAATAGAATTTAATTTCTAATGTTTCATAATCACCTTTGAAGGTTATGAAGAATACAGTTACTCTCTGGATTTAGATATTTCATATTCCTGACTACCTTTGCAAGCCAACCACGTTTGGAAGCTCTAAAGTCATGGCCAGGACATCTATGTGTGACTTCCTGGGACTCCAGCTGCTCCTGATATAAAACACTCAAATCTCTTTGCAATTAAATCAGAAATGGAATGATAGCTGGCATCTAAGCACATCGCTCTATCTCCATGCCCCAAAGAAAGAACTGGGACCATCATATCAACTGCCTCCAGGGAAGGAAAATAACGAGGGAGGGAATGTGGGTGATTGAACACTGCTGAACAGGCACTTGTTAGTCTAATAACTGTCAACCTTGGCAGATTTAACTGGGAGGAAAATTCATGCCAGTGCCTTAGTATAACTCTTACCACCAAAAAAGACAGCGAGCATGCAGCAGGGAACTTGCTAAGTGTAATAAGCAAATTCACATGGGGTTTCGGTTCAGGACACCAAGACATATTTTTGCAAAGTATATACGTTTCTCTTTCCTAAAACTGTCCATTTCTGCTGCAGTTTCATTAAAGGTGCAGTGTGCTTCAGGGATCTTGTTCCTCACAATCTCTCAATAGAGTTATCCCCAAGAAAGATAGGCCATTTTATCCAATGCTTGTATAAAGACATTGCAGTTTGACTGGAATTCCCTGTGGTAGGCCATTTAATCCATGAGGATGGTCCAACAGCAGATGTTCCTAAGTTTGTTGTCTGGAATGTTTACAGAACTATTGTTGAAAGAGAGCAAACTCCTCTCATCTTCCCATATGAATCAAGCATTGCTTTTAAAATCTCACTCACACAAGTGATTTCAAACACATCAAGACTTATTAACTGAGGGTCTTCTAACCTTGTGCGACAGTACTAGCTATATAGCTCACTAAGGCACAGTTAGATTTGCAGCTGTACTAGCTGACTTCAAAGCTATCTTATCTTTGGTTCCTACTATATTTGGAGTCAAAACAGCAGCTGTTCTAAATCAAATTTTAGTTAGAAAAAAAGGAATTTCCTATATACCACCAGGCATGGTGGTATATACCTTAAATACCAGCACTAAGAAGGCTGGGAGGCAAGTAGATCTAGGCCAGCCTAGACTATGTAGTGAGTTCCAGGCTATTTGGGGCTATAGGAAGACCTTGTCTCCAAAAGACAAAAGAGCAATTTGTTCTGTAACATAACATAAGGGTAATGGGAATGTTGGTGCCAAGGATACCTCTAAAATAAATGTATGGCCCTGTGTGGGGTGCACGCCTTTAATCCCAGCACTCATAAGGGAGAGGAATGTGGATATCTATGAGTTCAGGGCCTGCCTGGTGTGCATAATGAGTTCCAGGGTAGTTGGGAATACACGGAAATCTTGTCTTAAAAAGAAAAAAAGTAAAATAAAAAAATAAATGTGTCATCTTACAGTGAGAGTAGGTTCCCATACCATGAGCTGGATTTGCCTGGAACTTACTGTCAGGCAGGCTGGTCCTGAGCTCCTGGCAATTCCGCTTTCTTAGCTATCTGAGTGCTGGGATTACTTACAGGATAGTTGATACCCTGCAGGTTCACTAGAACCAACACATCCAGCTATTCTTCAGTGGGTTTGAGTTTCCTGGTATGTCGTGAATATCCTGAGGTGACTTTCATGATGACCTCCTCTGTAATAGCAAAAGAAATCTTAGAGCAGTTTATAAAATTCTTCAAGAGAAATGAACACACCTGCGTTCACTTGTCTGCCGCCATTCCATTGGATGACCCCACTGCACTCTCTGCCAGTGCAGGCACAATCTAGTTCAAGCCCATCTTGCTAAACACAACTGACCTGTCTCACCCTATGGCCAAGCTGAGCAGAGCAGCAAATACCCAGAAATGCATCTGGGCTCTGGGCAAACACAATGATGCAGATGATTTGTTAAGGACATCTACCATCACGTGTTCTTGAGATGTCTGGCTCCTGGTCTTTTGGAGATTATTTCAAGGAAAGGGCAGGTAAGATGACTCTTAAATTCTCACACAAGAGTTTGACATTCCAGTTGAAAGTCTCTATGTTTCTTAATTTGGTGGGGATGAAACAGCTGGCTTAGAACCAGGCTTGGAAGATGCCAAAACCCACCCTAGTAACATGAAGGACAAGGTCTCAGAGATGGGTGACACAGGCTCATGTGCCCCCTGCATCAAGATCCACAATGAACAGATTGGTGACTGGATGTGCAACACCCTGTCAACCAGGATGACCCTGCTGTGCTAAAGGACTGGAACCTCTTGTTTATTCACCACCACAGGGAAACTGATGGCCTTCTGAACCCACTTTGGCAAGAAAGCATTGACACAGGGATGGCGTCTGTCCTGCAGAATAAGATGTCCAACTATGGCACTGACCTTTATGTTCCTTATTTTGAAGCCATTCACAGGGGTACAGCTGCCTGCCCAGCCATACATGGGGAAAGTTGGCACTGAGGATGTTGGACTATCACCAGGGCACAGGCTGATGGTGGCTGGTCTGACAACACAGGGCATGGGTATGTGCTATGATGGATCCTCTCATATACTGTGCAATTCTCCCGTGACAAACTGAACAGCACCAGGGGTTTCTTTGTTACTACACTGGTTCATGTTGGCCAGTCCCTGGGAGATGCATTTCCTAAGCTAAAGGAGGACCCAGACAATGTGGGTCATTAATGAAGAAGAAGTATAGTTTCTCAAGACTCAACAGAGGTTGTCACATTCTGGACCCAAAATATTCAGAGGGAAACTCTTTAAGACCATTCCCAGAGACACTGCCTGGCTGCAGTATGATGCTTATGGCGTCCCAATGGCTCCCACAGAACTGATTATTGAAGGGAATGGCCACGGTAGATATGATGGCTTGAAGACGATTTGTCATCTGAAGTCACAGGGTAAGGGAGCAGATGGGGAAGACCTCATTATGCTGGGCACGCACGCTATGGAAGAGCTCTGGCCAAAGTGTTCGCAGGCCACAGATGATTTCCAAAGTATAACTACTATACAGACTCCAGTAGTGGTAGTTATGTGTTTGAGAGTACAGTGGCTACTGTGCCTGCCCTACATAGGGAAAAGACGTTTGTGGAAGAGATGTTCACTGGCCAGGAGGGAGTAGGGAAGCACAAGACCTGTTTTCATGCTGAGCAAGGAGGGCACATCTACAATGAAGTCGGGGGTCATGGGTAAGCCCTGGCCGAGACCCGTCATGACCAATCACCCAGCTACATGCATTCTGAGCTTCACCTTTGGCTCAGTCACTGCTTGGGGGCAATGACCAACCAGCGAGGCTCACTGCTTGCTCCTCAGTGTCTTCAGTTTGACTTCACTGCAAAGGGAGCCTTGTCCACACAGCACACCAGGAAGGCTGGGGAGATTGCTAATGAGATGACTGACAGGGCCGAGCCCACCTACAGCAAGGCTTGTTCGCCTGGAAGCCAGCTGCAAAAGCTACCCAGGGCCTGTGAGCTATGCTTGATGAAACCTGTCTGTGAGTCTGTGGTGCACCAGCGTCTGATCTGTTGGATGACCCCTCCGGGCCCGCTGTGTGGCTTGCCTCCATTGAGTTCTGTGGAGGAAATCATTTTCAGAACTCAAACCATGCACGGGTTTTCTTCACGGTGACTGAAGGGTGTACTAAGAATTGTTGTGTGACAGGGGCCAAACCCAGGAGGCTCTCAGGAAGGCGGAGTTTGAGGAAATCTCTTTCTGCCATGGAGGCCACAGTGAAGGTTGTGGCTGACCTAGACCAGGCCAGCACAGCTGATGTGCAGAAGTGAATGTTAGAAAAGACAAAACAGCTCATGGACCTAAACAGCCACCAGCCTGTGGTCACCCTGAACATGGACAGTGACCCTTCAGCCCAGGCCCTGAATGAAGCCTTGAAACTCTTCAAGACACATTCACCTCAGCCATGAGCACTCTGCACTGCTGTTCTTAGTGGAAAGTGATGCTGTCACGATCACGTGCTTGTGTCAAGTTCCACAGATGGCAGCCAACCAGGGCCTAAACTTAGTGAGTAGGCACAGCAGGTGTCAGAACTGATGGAGGACAAAGATGCTGGTGAGTTTGTGTCAGCCTAAGCCACAGGCAAGAATGAGGCTACCCGCAGGGAGCACCACAGTTAGCTGTTTCCTTTGCCACAGCTCCACCCGGGTCCTGTGAAGAACTGAGGGGATGGAAGGGCCCTGCAGAGTGCGTCCTGTCAACAGATGTGCCAGAGTTCATGAGTCCATCCAGAGCTCTCGGGCTAGCAGCAGGACAGGTGGAGGACATGTGCTTCCTGGGATCTTTAAGCAGCCCTCTCTGTCCTAATCCAGCAGCAACTGGAACACACCTGGGCTGTCCTGGGACCCACTGCCCTTTCCATTCCTGCCCTCAGCTGCACATGCCAGCACGATCTGTCTAGAGCCAGGACCCCAGGATTGCTATTTAACACCTTCCAGCTCACGTTCAGACAGGGTCTTCCTGCTGACCCGAGGCTTCTAGATCTGCAGTAGGAAGACTTTTTGCTGCAGAAAATATAAAAAGACCATGTCTATTCAATACTTGAAAAAAATAGACATGTCATCTTGAGGTAGATATTAATGTGGCCCAATGATGATAGCAGCCAGAGGAGAACAACAGCAATAGCCAGGTCTGTGGTCATGGCAACCGAGCGGCTGTGCTCCCCACGAGGAGGAGGAAGGGAGGGGCCCGAGACCCTCCCCTGGGGTTACAGACACCGATCTCCACTTTCCACAGCTACAAGTGATCTTGGGAGATGCTGGGGTATAGGGGAAGTGAAAGACGCCATGATAGTTTCTATGACATCATTATCTACCATGAGATGGGACTTAGTGTTGATGTAGCTGCATTGGGGTCACCATATTCCTTTAAACTCACTCTTTCTTCATGTCTATTTTTTATCTCCAATAGAAAGGTTACTGTAACAGAATACCACATAAGAGTAAGTAAGTGTGTGAACTACATATCCAGAACAAATTACATCTAATTTCAACACACATACACACACACACACACACACACACACACACACATGCACACACACACTGCATACCACAATAAGTGCTTGGAATGGTTACTTTTATCCCAACCAACAGACTCTCTAAAGCATCATCTCTGACTCCCTTTTGGTGGTGCACCCTTGCCCCTTTTGTCCCTAAGGCGGGTAGGTCTCAGTAAGATTGAGGCCACCCTGGTCTCCATATCAATTTCCAGGCCAGCTGGGGATACAGGGAGACCCTGTCTAAAAAAAAACAAAAATCATTTCTGAGTGTATGTGTCAAGTGTCTGCAAGACAGAAGAATTAGGATCCAAATCCAAGAAGAGGCAGGAGCAGTCAATCAACGAGGGCTTGGGAGCATCTGGTAGAGGGGGCATCCATGCTTCTTTCCTCCTCCTCCTCCTCCTCCTCCTCCTCCTCCTCCTCCTCCTCCTCCCCCTCCTTCTCTTCCTCCTCCTCTGTTCCCTCTTTCCCTCCCTCCCTCCCTCTCTCCTTCCTCCTTCCCTCATCTTCCCACAAGCTTGGACATTTATTTTTTCCTGCCTCAGGTAACAGAAACACCTTTCCTTTACTGGACTTAAATCTACCCCAAAACCCAGCCCCCACCCCCTCTCCAGCTGTGTGTTTGAACTGAATTATATCACAGGATGTCTAGGTTGTATTTGGCAGACCATAGGACACACCAGCTTCCAAATCCATAGAAGCTAATTAACACAGTAACCACTTTCTTGTATGTCCTTATGTTCTGTTTATCATGCTAATAAATATTTATTGAGAAATTAATGAATATGACAAAATTCAAATTGAATTTCAATCAACCATCAATCCAGATGCTATTTTCCATAATTACACAGATAAAGTAATATTAATGAAGGATGGCTAGAGGCTAGACAGGTCTTTTTCCAAAGGGAAAATTAAATATTACCTCATCAATGTTTCAATTGTATCAGCCCAACTTCCTCTTAGAAAATTGAAAATGTACATTAATATAGTAAATATTTAAGTGAATTCTGTGGTACTTTCATTGTGAAAAATTAATTCATCTTACCTCCCAATGAAAGCATGCAGAATGCAGTGATCTTAGGTCATGAAGAAATAAATTTTAATTCTTAAAATTAAAGATAGATGCATAACATAGTAGATTATTATTGAATTGGCATTGTTCACTGAAAACCAAAAACAAAATCTACTATAGAAAGCACACACTTTAGACCTTTTATAAAAACAGTGACTAGCAGGGAAAGGTGGCGCACGCCTTTAATCCTAGCACTTGGGAGGCAGAGGCAGGTGAATCTCTGTGAGTTCAATGCCAGCCTGGTCTAAGGAGTGAGTTCTGAGTTCCAGGACAGCTGGAGCTACAGGGAGACCCTGTCTCGAAAAGACCAAAAAAAAAAAAAAAGTGACTAGATAATATTTTTGAGTTTCAGTCCCAAATGCTTTACCAAGCAAATAATATGTTGGCTTTCATAGTAAAGTAGGAGAGAGATTTTAAGAAGCAAGTGTAAACTATTAATTTCCTATCAAACTGAATGAGATAATGACACTTTTCACTAAGAAGCTCTCATATAAATATATATTGAATTGATGACCATGGATATTTAAAAGCCTTACTATCACCTTACTCCCTGCCAGAAAATACCAAATGAACACAGCTGAACGATAAGGAGAAGGGGAACTGAATTGCTTGACAGTTGCCCGGACTTCTTTTTGTCATACTAAGTTTATTTTCTGACATTTCTTCTTGAGGGAAAAAAAAAAGAGAGAGAGAGAGAGCATTTTAGCAGCAGTCATAGAGAACAGTGGTCATTTAGACCTTAGCTCAACAGTGTCCTGCGGCCAAAAGTGCTGGGCTTCTTTCTGGGTCCTTTATCCTGCCCCAAAGTATGTGTCTATCAATCTATGTCACCCCTTTTCTGTCCCCCCTGTTCTACAGCACTGTCCTCTACTGACTGTAGTAGCCTCCCTCAACCATGTTGGGAGCCCTGGGTTACCTTTAACCCACTGCAGTTTATTTGCAGGAGAGCATCTGCCTTCTTGTGGCTAAATGCACAGCAGATCATGTCACATGTTATCAGCCTTCTGCCTCTTAGAGAACACCTAAAGGAAAACCCAAATAAATCATTGCTTCCTATGGCCCTGTGTGAGTTAATCCTCTAACTGTGCTCAAACACGTGAAGAAAGACCTTGGGCATAGTGGCACACACCTTTAATCCTAGAACTCTGGAGGCAGAGGTAGGAAGATCTCTGTGAGCTCAAGGCAAGCCTGGTCTACATAGCAAGTTCCAGGCCAGCTGAGGATACAGGGAGACCCTGTCTCAAAATGAGTAAAAAATGAGGAAGGATTTACTTTGGCTCATACAATTCAGAGGAAGCCAGACTTTTTGGCAGGGAAGATACAGTTGAGCTTAGAGTAATGGAAATGAGAGAGCTTGCCACCTCTTAGTGACAGACAGGAGGCAGAGGGCTCTGGGAAGGAGGACTGGGCAGTAACTAACCATCAGTGTTATCTACCGCCCTCAACCTAGCCTCCTATGCTTAAGCCTCTAAAACCTCTCCCAAAAGCCTTATGACCTGGAGAACAAGTGTTCAAACACATGATCCTGTGAAGAACGCCCAGATTGAAGCTTTAACAGGTCCTTGGGATGCCAGGAACTGGTCTCCTGATGGACCACACCTGTATTCTCACCCGTCCCTCCCAGAACTCCATGTCTACAGTTGAGTGATCCTGGAACAAAGTCATCTTGGCATGGAGGCTGTCCACAGTCATCACTATTGTCCTGATTTAA
This sequence comes from Rhizomys pruinosus, assembly GCA_009823505.1. Lineage (NCBI taxonomy): Eukaryota > Metazoa > Chordata > Mammalia > Rodentia > Spalacidae > Rhizomys > Rhizomys pruinosus. The sequence continues at coordinate 878,277 of VZQC01003434.1, read as the reverse complement.
AGGGCTCTTTAATAAAAGAAGGGAAAGAGAAGAACAAAAACCAATATAAATTCCACTGGAGAGTGTTCTTGCCATTCAGCTGCACCATGAAAAATGTTCTGCCATCTTTCCCTGCCATGCTCCAGGCCCAGATTAGGGTCAGGGGAAGAGAAGCAACAGTTAAGTTTATTGTGAGCATGGGTCAAAAGGACTCCATCCTATAAGCTTGTTACCACAATGAGTACACTTATGTAGCAATTGATGGGAGATCAGCTTTGCCAAAAGGCCATTGTTGGTGTGTAATATGTGATGCGGACAGACGTCTGGAGTGGCAGTGTGGTGTGCACTGCACTGTGCTGTTGTAATTAGGGGTTCTGCAGAAGGGATTCCCAGATGGGATTAAGCCTAAAACCTAACTCCCAAATGTTTCTTCTTGGCAAAACTTTTGAGGAAAGTCTGTGCAGAAGGAATGTGGTACCACCATTCATTAGATATCTGAGAATGGGGTGGAAGATGGATAAGGCCAATTTCTGATTATATCTCTCCGGGACCCCATGTCCTGGCCATCAGGGGTCATGTCCGTTTGGAATCCTCTGGGTATTGTTCTGTGGGCTCACATTCCGTGTTCCTCCCTGGGAACCCCTTTCAAGGTCCCACTGAAGCCACCATCCTCACTTCCAGTACTAGTGTTCCCCGCTTTCCTTTCTGCTCTTCCTGCATTGTACTTGGGGTTTTGGGGAAAGCTTCATGGGGCTTCTGAGTCTCCGTCAGTCATATTCACCATCCATACCATTGTTGAGGACTAAATAAGAGCTGGAAAGAGAGTTCTGGGTTTTTCCTTAGCTGTTTCAACTAGCATACAAAGTGGATGTTCGAGCAGAAAACAGCCACTAAATCATATCCTGAAATCACAGGCAAGAGGAGCCATGGTCCACCCAGGAGGTACTTCATACATTCCTGCCCCAAGGACACTGATCATAATGAGATCCACCTGCAGCCCCAGGAGTGGCTCTTTCCAGTGAAATGCAATCATTCCCACCACACCAAAATTGCAGATCAGGAGTGCAACCCTAATGTAGTCCGCAGCAACATTGTAGGTCTTAACCACTTTCCTCAAGTAAATGAATGAGAAAAGAAAACAGATGGAGCAGTGAGCCAGGTGCAGACTACCATACATTCCCCACCCCATTTAACCCTGCCTCTTCTAACATTTCTTTTTCCCTTCATCCCACCGCATCCCACCACTCTCCCAGGAAGCACCCCTCCCCACTGTGGCCATTCATTAGTTTCTTGACCTCTCTGGATTTTCAAATTAAAACATGTTTTTCTAAGATTTTAATAAAACTAGCATCCAACTATGAGAGAAAGCATGCAATATTTGTCTTTCGGGGTCTGGGTTACATCACTCAGGATGATTGGTTCCAGTTCCATCTATTTACCTGTGAATTTCATAATTTCAGTTTATAAGAGCTGAATAACATTCCGTTGTGTTTATGGACCACAACTTCATTCATCAGGCGATGAATACCTAGGTTGCTTCCAATTTCAGGCAATAATGAAAAGGGCAGCAATGAACAGGGATAGACAGGTATTTCTGTGGTGGGAAATAGTCTTTTGGGTATATTCCCAAGAGTGGTGTGGCTGGGTCATACAGTAGATCAAGTTCAAGCTTCTTGAGGAATCTCCACTAATCATCACTTTAAAGTCTCTGTTTCCCACCTTCCAACAAGGCTCCTCCATTAGCACATGCCCCTGGCTTTTCCTGGTTCAGGCTCTGCCCACAGTCTGAACTGCCCCTCTTTTTTCATCTGCTCATTTGTTTATGGAAACATGCAAAGGCACATTTCACTGCTCAGCTCTTCATCCATTGCTCTTTCTCCAGTACACAAAAGAATACTGTTGCATCAAACCTACTCAATGAACACTCACCAAGTAAATTAATAAAGGAAAGATGAAAAGATTTATTGTGACATTTGAAAATAGCCTATCTTCTTTTTTTTCTTTTTATTCTTTTTTTTTCATTTTTTAACAATAAGTAATAATTTATGAGTACAAGCATCCTTCATGTAAAACCAATTTGTAAGCAGTTGTGCCCAATCGCACAGCACATGGGTCCCACCATCCAGCTGGGGGGACTTGTATGTTCAATCAAGTTGATCAGATGAGTGTCCAGACTATATTGCTGTAGTTTTGTCATTCACCCCAATCGCAGCCCTTACATTCTACCATGCCCCCTCTTCCGCAGATTGTTCCCTAGGCTTAGAAAATGGGCACAGGTGGACAAGAAGCAAAACAGTCTACTTTCTCTGGAGCTGTTGTCTTGGACTCTGGTCAGTTCTGGCTGTTTCCTTTCATGGGCTGACAGTTTGTCCATGAATAACCTTTCAATCCTACTAATGAAGCACAAGTAATTAGATATATAGGTATTTAAACAGTACTAATTGTCATGATAGGTTACTTTGGTATAGACACAGATGTTTGGATGGTATGTTAATCCATGAATTATGTTTTTCTGTAAAATATGACATGGTCTTACTGTGGCTTATAACATCTCCTAACCACTAGAGATGCAAGCTTGTGGCATCAGCCATGGGTTATTCCTCCAAGGAGAGAGCTAATAGCCAATTAGATTTGGGATATACAGGCATGTGGTTGCTTCTGCTGCACAGTATTTCCAGGCAGGTGAGGTGTAGCTGGTGCTGACAGAGGAGTCTTGCTTGACTCAGGGAGACCTATGGAAGACTTAATAGCCACTCTACTGTGCTCACATTTAAATGATTCTATGTTTATGACTGAGAAAACATTTGTTTTTGTAGGATCCACTTCCGGCAGAAACCATGAAAACTATCGTAGTGGTTAATGGCTTTAACTTGTGATCAAAAAGCTTAAAAGTTAACACTATTGTGCTTTAAGAGATTTGATGCTAGGGCTGGAGAGAGGGCTCAGTGGTTCAGATCACTGTCAGCTCTTGCAGAAGAGCTGAGTTTGATTCCTAGCACCAACTAGCAGCTAACAACTGAGCACACTCCAGTTCCAGTGGGCCCTGTGCTTTTCTTCTGATTGCCACAGGCACCACATGACACAGGTGCACTTCCACGCATGAAGACAAATATGCTCATACACCTAAAATTAAAATAATAAACATTTCAAAGATATTTAACACTGTAGTGATTCTAAAATATGCCCACAGACCCTTAAAATACTCGCCATGTCCCTGACACCACAAAGATACTACTTTGACTTACAGCAAGCAGGCATCAGGCTAGTGACCCCTTTCCCAGTAGAATGTGGCAGAGTTGACATGAGTTGTGAGACGAGATCATGAATACACCTAGGCTTTGTGCTTGCTTAGTGCCTGAAGTGTGACGAGCCAGATGCCATGTTGACATGGCAGGCAAGCAACCTGTGACTCATGTGGGTGTGACATAGTGTGGCCTCAACCAGCATCCACATCAGTAAAGGACCAGATGAATAGATCTCCAGATCCAGTGACACCTTCTCATGCTTGCAGCCTGGATAGTGTCCTGGTCACAGACCCCAAGAAACTTAGTGAAAACCTACTAGCCACCTGCATCCTCAACAGCCCAAGGAAACCACAGGAGAAAGAAGCGTCACTCAGATTGGACATTCCCGAGTTGGCCACTAAGATGGGATTTTGTTTTCTATAGACTCTTGTGGCTGCCGCAGCTTCATCTGAAAGAGGTTTGTATTATCTGTGGCCCTGGCTCATTGTAAAGCAAAGAGTAATTTGTTCTATGGGGATGATCTCTAGGACTGACTGATTTCAGGTTTCTTGCTTTTTTACCACCAAGAATCCAAAACTCTATTACATGCCTTTGTTGAGTTTCCTTTTGATAAGAATGGAGTGAACCTCATTTCCAAATATATTGTGAAACAAGATTTAGCACACAAGCTGTTTATTTGGAATGGTTAATGGGTTTACTCATAAAAATCTTCTTTGTAAAGTGAATATAACACTTGCCGAGCCCACTAAAGCCTACTAAATTCTGTAAACTCCCAGAAAGCAGCAAAATTGGAAGAATAACAATATGTAATATATATTGTGGCGGATGCTGTGCTCTGGTCCCCTGTGGGGCTGAGGGATTTATGTCTTGGCTGTTGGGTATTCTGTGTGCTGACAGTGCTCTGTGCCTGTGCTCTGTGGGAATCACATGCAGCTGAAGGTGGCTGCTTCACTCAAAGCTGGACTCTCTCATCCTCTGGGCAGCCTGTGCCTATCTCTTGGTTAACATGGGAACACAAGCCTTGGTCCAACTCAGCTCTACTTTGAAGAGCCATCCCAGTATGGAACTCCCCCTGGGGATGAGCCAGGCTTTGTCATGAAGTCAGAAGAGACCAAGTCATCTGTCTATTCCACCTGTCTTCCATCTCTATGCCCCATCATCATTAGTGTGAGCATATATACATCTAACTCCCTGCAAGTGAAGTTCCAGTGTAGAAGCTGATTCCTGGGTAGCAACAATGGTGAAATGTTGGGCAGTGTGCTTCCTAGGCCATGTCTGTCTCTAAGGGCTGGGACTCTAGTCTAGTTGTGTTTAGAAACAAAGAGATTTGGCAGGGCTGTGTCGTCAGGTACCTCAGTATAGCCAAGCATGGAAATTATCCTGAGTGGGCATTGTGCCAACCTCAGAATATGGATAGAAATTATTCATCTAACCTTAATGTTATTCTTCAAGGAATAGAAAATTTTTATTAGAAAAAGTCAAATGTCTAGAGATGTTTATGATATGTTTCGTACTTCAGGACAATTAAAAGTTTAAAAAGTGGTGTGTACATTGCACATATGTACATTACACATATGTATTTCTTTTTTTAAATTTTTTAAAATTTTATTTATTTCTTTATGTGTATGAATGTACTGTCTGCATGCAAGTCTGTGCACCCATGTCGTGCAATGCCGCGGAGGTCAGAAGAGGGCATCGGATTCCCCTGTAACTGGAGTTCTCCTGGAATTGGAGTCTCAGACGGTTCTCGGCCGCCATGTGGGTGCTGGGGATCGAACCCGGGTCCTCTGTAAAAGCGGTCAGTGCTCTTAACCGCTAGGCCATCTCTCCAGCCCACACATTCTTTAGAAATCACTGTCCCACTTCTGAGTGTACAGCTGAGGGAACTCAAATCAGTCTGTGAAGACCTCTCCATCTCAGGTTGGCTGCAGCATTATACACAATAGCCAGGATACACAATCGACCTACTTGTCTGTCAACAATGAATAAAAGAAATCACAGTCTAAGTACACAGTGTAAAGCTCTGTGGCCATTTAGGAGAGAGGGGTCCTGCCCCCAGTGATGCTACCAATGAACCTGAAGCAAATCATGTGAGAAAAATAAGCTGAGCACAGAAAGACTAATACCCTGTGGCCTCAGTTATAGTGGAATTTGGAAAACTTGGACTTTGGGAAGTACAGTGTGGACTTATGGTTACCAGAAGGCTGGGGAGGAAAGTGAGTGGGACTAGGGGAAAGGTAATCAGAGGGCACGAACTTTCAGCTAGACAGAAGTGTGGGATTAGCAAGCTGTGCAGGAAATAGCAGTTTGTATATTCAAAGAGGGATGTTTCCTGGGCAAGGGGACTGGGGTAAGGGGAGAAACGCAAAGCTAAGAGAGACGGGGATGGACAGTGAGCCTGACCAGGCACAGCGCCTGCGGGCAGCGAGCCACTGGGAAGCCATTTGCTCGCACAGTTAATATGTACTAGTGACCACAAACAAAAAAGCCAATGACACCTCTGTGTACGTATGTGTATGTGTGTGTATGTGTGTGTGAATCTCTTTGTGTATAGCACAGCACAGATGCATTATGACAGGATAGAATTGCCATGGACTTTAGTATAGTATATTTAATATAATGCATATATATTAAATATATTTTAGACATGTAACATATAGGAAATCCTATTTATGCCACTTCAAGCTATAAATCCTTAAATATAGTAACTTTCCTCCAGCTTTAATTTTCATGTCCATATCATAGAGAATATGGGATATTTTATTCCCTATTGTGAATGGTGAATATTTCTCTTTTATTATATAGTTAAGGGTGTCATAATACTGAGAGATTGTTCTGATATGTACCCTGGAACATCTTAAATATAGGGCAAAGAAGTATGACATATGGAAGAAGGGCAGGTCTCCTCCCTTCAAACTGCAGCTGAACCATCCAGATGTGAGAACAGAAGATATAGGCACCTCTGAAGTCTCTCAGAAGTTGCTCTGGAGAATATCCATCCCTTCCATCCCTGTCCAATAAGGATGAAGATATGACTTCGGCAATAGAATAAAGCAACTGAAAACAGAAGTGGAAGCTCAATGGCTGGCGTGACCCTGACTGAAATGCACAGGAAGAGGAACTTCATGAGGTGAAGTTTTGAAGTCCAATAAGAAATTCCCTGGTTGCTCTCATAGGCTTGGAAGGGACTTGTCAAAGATTTGTGATAAAGGGAAGCAGGCTGAACACCCTCTCCCAGCTACGAAGATCCGGAGGAACTGTAGAAACAATCACATGGACAGCAGAACCTGACAACCCTGCTGACTGCTCCAGGAGCCTCTGTCTACTCGGCCCTCAGTCCCACACGCTTCTCTGGAAGTGATCCAGTAGGGCATCAGCAGCATGGGGGCGGGGGAATAAGAGCTGATGCTCTTCAGACGTTCCTGTTGCAGAGGTAAATGAGTTACTTTTACAAAATTTGCTATACAAACCTCCCAGATATGACCTGACTGGATAGGACCTCAACCCAAGAGGATGGCTTTTGGGGGCTTGTGAACCCATTTGCTGAGAAGGAATGGGCGTGGCAGCTCAAAGCTGGGAAATGGGAGGGAAGTTCTGTGGAGCCAAGTTCTGTCCATTAGGCAGACAGATAGCACCGGAAATCTTGGGGTGTAGGGGTGAGAGCAGATGAGGGGTGGTGGAGGACATAACCAAATGCCACAAAACACTCCATTACAACAAGCATGTACATACGTATGATGCCCATGAGGTATCGGGAGCTGCAAACTGCACTAGTCATAGAAGACATTAGTTCTTTTCTTCTGGACCAGAGTCCTGGAGGCAGCGAGTATGGTCCAGTGGGAACTGATCAAGTAGAGATGAGGAAGCATTAAAGAATCGGCGTCACAGTTTTAAAACTGACCAGCTAAGTATTTCTTCTTTCTGAAAGTGAGAACTGTCCAGAAATGAGCCAGTTCTGATAACAGAATGTGACAAAGAGCTGGTGTTTCTTCCAAAAGAGTGGTCGTCAATGAGCAGAAGATTCAGCCTAGAAAGGCTGAAAGGACTAAGAAGAGGAAAGGAAATGATTTCTTTTTTCCTGTGACACATTATGTTTAGCCAGTCCATAAAACGGTTTTGAGGTAAAAGCTTTGGACAGCCAAATGTCTGTATGAGACAGTGCATAGAGTTTTGAAAGACTAAAGAGGAAGGAAAGGTAAGAATAGAACAAGGCTTCCTTATAAAGAAAGAGGAGTGAGCAAGGGGAGATGCTGGGTGAGATGGTTCCCACCCTTCCAGCTGGGGGAAGGGTGAAGCATAGGAACTGGGAAGCCTGCCCTCACAGGCCGGGTAACAAGGGCAAGGGAGGCTAGAATCTTCCACAGGGCCTGATGGAATGGCAGGTGCTATGCACTTAGATGCTTACATTTTCTGGATACTTTCTAGTAGGTTATTTTTTATCTGATGTTTGCATTCTAGGAAGATAGTAAGCCACATGAGAATGAAATTGAACATGCATTTCTTTGAAAACGGATTCTGGGTTACTATATACATTTCCCTGGCTCCAAACGCTTCATCAAAATCAATGATGCCTGTAATCAGAAGGGTCTCTTCTCGTTCTGTCTCCCTGCATCCTAACATCCATCAGTTCTGCAATGGATTATGAACATCTAGACCACACTCGGGCACCTAATGTGACTATAAAGAAGTGGTCCTTTCTGCAGTGGAATTACTCTTTTAATGTTCCTGAATTTCAATTTACATCCACTAGAAGCTGTTGAAGTAATGGCGCAGGCATCGGGAAAATAAAGGGAGTCTGGGAGGGTGATAGCTCATGCCTGCATTTCATTCACAAACTGCTTGTTCAGTTCCCACTCCTGGCTTTCGTTTTACCCTTGTCTTTCATTTCATGTCTAGAGCCATTAAGGGCAAGCTGTCATCTATGTAAAATAACGTTTGGAGGGCTCTGAATCTCCTCTGCATAATCTTTAATAACTCTCTTATGTTCACACTGACAGTAAGCAAGTAATAAAATGCCTAATACAATTTTATAGGTCACATAATACATCAGTTTATTTTAGCTCAGAAGAGCAATAACAGGTAATAGATAATGAAGTCACTGTAGATTTGTATAATGTAGTTTCTCAGTTAGCAAGGGCTTGGGAAAAGTCTTAAAAATCATATATTGAGCTATAACAAGACAAGTGGGCACCTGGTTTTGTCTCTTTCAGATGATTCAGAACATTAGTGTTAACCTCAAATATAGCACACTTCAGTGTTTACAACTTTGATGTAAGTTATTATGCAAACACATTGACTTTTTATTGGGAAAAGATGACTTCCTCTAAGAACTTCAAATTATAAAAACGAAAGAAGTGATTATTCTATAGTGTCTAGAAAATGGGAATAAAAGCCTGAGTCATCTCTGTCTAATATAATAACCACTGGCCAACTGTTCACATTAAACTGTAAAAAGGTTAATTTAAACTAAATAGACTTTAAAATCCAGTAACAGTTAGGTAGTGTTTTTTTATTATGGTTTATCTCTATGCATTAGCTACATATTCATTGCTGTGAGAAGACACCTTGACGAAGACAAGTTAAAGGAGGAAGAGTTTCTTTGAGCTTATGGTTCCAGAGGGATAAATGTGCACTGTGGGGGACAGGGATGGGAGGAGGAGCGGGGACAGCAGGAGCAGCGAGGACGGCAGGAGCAGCGGGGCTGCAGGAGGAGCAGCGGGGACGGCAGGAGGAGCGGGGACAGCAGGAGCAGCGGGGCTGCAGGAGGAGCAGCGGGGAAGGCAGGAGGAGCGGGGACAGCAGGAGCAGCGAGGACGGCAGGAGCAGCGGGGCTGCAGGAGGAGCAGCGGGGACGGCAGGAGGAGCGGGGACAGCAGGAGCAGCGGGGCTGCAGGAGGAGCAGCGGGGAAGGCAGGAGGAGCGGGGACAGCAGGAGCAGCGAGGACGGCAGGAGCAGCGGGGCTGCAGGAGGAGCAGCGGGGACGGCAGGAGGAGCGGGGACAGCAGGAGCAGTGGGGATGGCAGGAGTAGCAGCGGGGAAGGCAGGAGGAGCAGGGACGGCAGGAGCAGCGAGGACGGCAGGAGCAGCGGGGCTGCAGGAGGAGCAGCGGGGACGGCAGGAGGAGCGGGGACAGCAGGAGCAGCGGGGACGGCAGGAGGAGCAGCGGGGATGGCAGGAGTAGCAGCGGGGCTGCAGGAGGAGCAGCGGGGGCAGCAGGAGCAGCGGGGACGGCAGGAGCAGTGGGGATGGCAGGAGTAGCAGCGGGGAAGGCAGGAGGAGCAGGGACGGCAGGAGGAACAGGGACGGCAGAAGCAGCCTGAGCAGAAAGCTGAGCACTCACATCTTCAAGGAGGGACCAGAAGCAGACGGGCAGGCTGACAGTGGGAGTGGCTATGAACTCTCAAAGCCCACCCTCAGTAACCTGCTTCCTCCTGCGTGGCCACACCTCCTAAAGTTCCATGACCCATGGTATACCAACTGGGGCCAAGTATTCAATCACTTGGAGCCTATGGGGCATATTATCATTCCATTCTCCATATTCTTTTATTTCATTTTCTCCCATAATAATGTTGCCATGTATGAAAACAACTAACAATAACTAAATATGAAATATCAAGAAGGCAGTATTTCAAAATTTTACACTAATCATGTAAATGTACATTTTGGAATCAATGACACACACACAAATCTATCTATCTATCTATCTATCTATCTATCTATCTATCTATATATATATATATAATCTTTTACATAAAAGAGAATTGTTTTTTGGTCTTTTCAAGACAGGGTTTCCCTGTAGCCCCAGCCGTCCTGAAACTGGCGATGTAGACCAGGCCCACCTTGAACTAACAGAGATCCACCTGCCTCTGCCTCCTAAGTGCTGGGATTAAAGGGGTGCACCACCACACCTGGCTAAAACAGAATTCTTTAGATATTCTTTTGGTTTTGTTAATACTAGATATAGTGCAAATTTTATTCTTTCAACCTATGATTTCCACTCTGCACAGGAACGGGTTCTTTGCAGAAGTTTTAGCTGCATTTCAACAGGTTGAGCAACCTTTCGCCCTTCATTCCTTCAAGGGAATGAAAACCCCAAAGATCCATCCTTTTCATTTTCAGTGTTGAGGATGATGTTAGGCCCTTTTCCATTACATGCAAGGGCTCTACCTCCCAGTTGTAGCCTGTTCCAAGATGGTTCGCCCTGAAGGCCAGGATCCCAGTGCAGTCATCAGAGAACCATGTTTCCCCCTTCCCTGTTCATTGTGCCTCCACCCTCCATCTCCGTTTCTCTCAAGCTCTGTCAATTTGACTGTTACCTACCTGATAGTATAGCTTTTATCACTTACCCCTTTGGCGATCTACTGGAGCTTCCTGCAGCTTCAACATCATGAGTTTTCTGTCCGTTTACTGAGTTTTCTTTGATTCTTTCTGCTGCTTCTTTTCTCCGTCACCTTCCGCAGGGGTGTTAAGGCTTGACTCATAATAAATTGCTCTGTACACTCTTGGTTGAGCCCTAATTGAATACTGGAAGATGCCATGGATAACAATTTCTGTAGACGACTTGGGAGGAAGGATTGCTAAACACACAGGCTTGACATATACACTTCCAGCTTCAAGTTACACAGAGCCTCAGAACAGAAGCTTAGATCACACAGACATGTAAGATTTTCTTAGTACTTGTGGAGGAAGCAGTCTTGGGATAGGTTCCCTGTCTCAAGGTGGTGCTAAGCACAGGCTCTGTGCTTACTTTCCATGGTCCCCAGCTTGGAGCTTTTGCATTTTTCATGGGTGTTCCACTGCCACAGAATAACAACATTGTCTCCAAACATTACACCCAAGTCACCTCAGAGGGAGCTGTAGAAAGTAGGGCCAGCTACATAAAATGTCATAAAGTCAGTGTTTTAAAAGATTATTTCCAAGAACATCTCCTGACTTTCCTTTTTCACTTATGTATATTCACCATAGAAGGTTACAGTTTCCATACAGATGTTTCCACGCAAGTATTTCTACTGTGACAATATTTGCCCCAACCCAACCCTTGCTTCCCTTCTGTGGCCCATTTTCCCTCTACTCTCATGTTCTACAAGCACATATGATTTTATGTATCCATAGAAAATCAAGGAGCCTTAAATGAGAGAAAATGTGATCTTTATCTTTCTGAATCTCACTTAATTTACTTAATATGATCGAATCCCATTGCATGCATTTTCTATTTTCCAGAACATTACATAATTTTATTCTTTTGTATAGCTGAATAAAACTCCATGTATATAATTTTCTTTATTCATTCATCTGTTGACAAGCAGCTGAACTAATTTCACAGCTTAGTTATTGGGAATATGGCAGTAAGTACTATGTGCAGAAATCTCTTGAATATTGATTAGAGTCTCAGAGTATATTCCTAGTATTGGTATAGCTTGACTTTTTAGCAAACTCCACACTGATTTCTGCAGTGGCTGGGCTAAGATACTTTCCTTCCAGCAGCGTATAAATGTTCCCTGTCCTGAATCCTTGATAGTATTTGTCATTTATTTTCTTAATAATTGCCATTTCAATGATGATAGAGAGATTCTTGATGGTATTTTAATTACATTTACCCAGTGGCTAAGGAGGTGGAACATTTTTTATATATTCTTATTTTACTATTTGTATTTCACCATTTGATGTCTGTTCATTTAATTAACCCGTTTATTGACTGGATTGTTTAGATTTTGGTAGTCTTTTAGTGAACTATTCTAGGCACTAGTCCTCTGTCAGACGCATAGCAAGTAAAGACACTCTCCTATTGCATCAGCTGTCTCCTCACAGGATTCTCTTCTCTGCTGTATAGAGGCTTTCAAACTTCATGCAATCACATTTGTCTATTCTAGAAAATCCTAAGCTATTGAAGTCCTTTTCAGAAAGGACTTTCTGTTCCTTTAGCTTAAAGCATTTTTTAATCCCTATATCAATTGCAGATCTTTAATAAAGATCCTTTATTTTTTTTAGAGGGTGGGCAATGACGGTCTAGTTTATTCTCCTATGTATGGATATCCAGTTTGGGCAGCACCATTTGTTCAATAAGTTAGCTTCTTTCCAGGGGAAATTGTGATATTTGACCTTCAGGGTTGACTTGACTGGATTTAGAATTGCCTATAAAACATACCTCTGGGCATGTATATGGGGATGTTTTCAGATAGGTTTTAACCAATATGAGAAGACCCACCCTGAAAGTATCCTTTGAACTGGGGTCCTAGACTGAACAAAAAGAACATTAACAGGACTCTAGCATACATCTTTCTCTGCTTTCTTGTAGTGGATGCAGTGGGACCAGCCTCCTGTGATCCTACCATGATGAGTTTCCTGTCGTGATTAACTTTGTACTGCTGTGATCATATACCTAACAAGAAACAATTTAAGGGAGAGTTTACTTTAACTTACAGTCCCTAGGGGATGCAGCACTGAGAAAAATAACACAGAAAGTTGGTACTGAAACATGTGTCTATTATTTTGACAAATGTGGCCATGTGGTTCACAGCCTTTAGAACTGATTTGTGGAGGAATGTGGAAGAGTTTGGGGCTATAGGCTAGAGAAGCCCTAGCATCCTATGATCAGATCTTACTGGGACAGTCTTGTGGGAGCTCAGAAAACTAAGAGAGATGTCGCCATAGAACATGCAGTTCATGAGGTTTAAGAAAAGAACAAAGATGGTGTAAGAAACATGACTAGAGGCAATTCACATCATAGTCTGGCAACAGTAAGTAGATACCAGTATTCTGCCTGAGTCCTGAGTGGAGAAGTCAGGCTAAGCTTGAAAGTAACAGAGTACTTTGTTTGGTGCAGGACATATGAAAGTAAGGACAGCATTCAGGTCATAGATGGCATGGTTACTGCTCACTGAGCTTTTCTGTGTCTACTGAAAGGGAACAAAATGATACATTTGCTTTCTGGTGAAGAGTCATGAGGTAGGGTGAATGCGGTTATAGTTGTGAACGAGAGTCTCTGCGTTGTAGAGAAACCTCATACTGTGCTATGGACCAGGACAGTCAATACAAGTTCCCTGAGAGCAGTAATGGCTCAGCTTATGAAAACACCGATTCATTTGAGAGTCTAGACTGTTCCCTGCTCCAAAATGGCTGCCTAGGGAAGGTCCACAGAAGACCCTGAAACTGTGACCCAAGAAGACACGTTATAATTCAAGCTGGTAGCAGAATAATGCAGTGTGGTCCCTGTCTTGTTGGTTTTACAGGCATGCAAGGAACAAGAATGAGAGGCTGATACGGGCTTGTGTCAAGGTTCCCCCAAGCTGTAGAGCCTAGGTAATGTGGGGCAGGAGGTCCTGGGAGTCTATGCATGAAGCTGGCAAAGGGAAGCCCAAGTTGCAGCAGAGATCTCAAAATGCTGGAGACATCAGGACCACATAGTGTGCACTGAGGAAAGCTATGAGTTTATTCGTGTCCTCTTGGATTTCACTGAACATTCCCCAACCATTCTTTTGAAATCATTGTCAAATCCTCCAGTTCACTCTCCTTGGAATTCATCGCGATGGGGTTGATGAGTTTGGAGAAGTCAGGTTGCCTTGAATTTTTCATGTTGATCTTTTGCAGGTCAGGAATTATGCACTTGGAATTAGCTTATTGTTTGGGTTTTTTTTAATTTTCAACATTCTTCCAGCTGAAGTGTTTGTAATATTATACTAGACTAATTTACAATAGCTTTGAGGTGTCTTTCTTCCTCTTGGGAATGGGTATGGTTTGGGACACTGGGCACAATCCCCAGCACCACTCAAAGGGTAGAATAAAAAATTGTGGGTGAACAGGCCAGCTATGAATTCACAGTAATTATAAAAAACAAAAGCCTGCTCAAATCCATTATCAGCTGGATGGAATAAAGAAATGGGCGGAGTAGACTGAATAATAGTCTATCACTTATTAAGAGCAATAAAGAAAATAAGCTGAGACCTGGATCCATTATTAGAGCAACAGGTAAATGACGGGAGGGACAAGCAAGTAGAAGCAGGAAGATGGTCATCATTAGGTCAAATGGACCTTAAATATTACAAAAGCTATGTAGAACTATGAATAAGAAGTATAGAGAGGAGAAGATGGATGGAATGAAGTGGGAATGATAGAAGTAAATGGGTAAGAGCAGAGAGAAGACCACAGAAGAGTCACAGAAACACACAGAAAATCGTGTAATGGAGTAAACATGGAAAGCCATGACCTAAGTGAGCGAAGACTGAAAATGAAAAGTTTAAGCAAGAGTGAAGGCTTCTTAAATTGAAAATAAAATACTATTATACCTTAGCCCCTTCCTTATAGCATCAAAACTGTCTCTCCCCTCCATGGATATAGTATGGGTTTCTCTGCAGATGCAAGCAGGAGACTAGTCTATGTCTCTGAAACTGTGTGACCTGATTTCACCATCAAAGGGTGGCTGTGGGGTTGAGAATTCCCTGTGCTGTCAGTAGGGGTCACTCTTGACCTAGGCCTTAGCAAGGCTGTGGCTTTAGAGCCCCTGACATCCAGGAAGCTCCTGTTTGACCATGCACTGTGACCTTCCACCCTCCCCACATGACATCCTACATTCAAGCTCCCTTCATTCTACTCATGCTTAGCTTTACCGCTGGAAATTCTCCTACCAGGGTCAGGGATTCTTGACTTGGTTTTCTTACAGCCCTGAGTTTCGGCTCAACTGGTTCTATGGTCCTTGGGGTGATGTTCTTAGGAGTGGAACAAAGCTTAGGAAGTTGCCAATGAGACTGTGCAGGATTTCCAGGAGGTGTGGCTTCACTGCAGTGTGGCAGGAAGGTGGCAGTGGTCATTTCCTCTTTCAAAATCCCGTTCTCTCTGCATTTACTTCTGGAAACTTCCCTTTTCTTTTGTTTGACTCCAAAGTGAGTAGAGGGGGTTCCTCTCCGCCCCCCCCCACAGCTGTCTGCTTTTCCCCTTGCACATTTACTGTTTCCCACTTCTCTGTTCTGTCTAGTTTCTCAGAGCTTGCTGCTTATTGCTGCCTTCCTTTACCTTCCCAGCTTCTCACATTTTTAGGTATTAAATTGAGTTCTCATTGAGATTCCTGGGGACTTAGGAAGAGACGATAAGCCACTGTGCCAGCTTCCAGAAATGGCTTATTTTCATTGGTGAGTACCGGGTCCGATGGTTGCCCATAGGTCCAACAGAGTCTGAGGAAAATGAGACTTCAGTGCCCAGCTTCACATGAGTCATGGGCCGTCTCAGTGAACTGACAGGAGGGTAAACAGACCTTCACTACAGGCAGTGTCTCTCCACTGGCCAGATATAACAGGCTTCTAGAAGGCTTCTAGCATATGGGAGGAAGAACATGCTTTGGGATTGGCCATCATTGCATCAACCTGAGTGTGGAAGGAGAGGAAAGGCAAGAGACTAAGGCAGAAGGGGCAGAGCTGAATTGTGCACGAGTGATCCAGAGGTAAGACAAGCCACACAAATGGGGCGCTTAAACCTGGGACTTGACGGAGAAGAAAATGGAAGATTCTAAGGTAGTTTGAAGGAGAGTGCCACAGACGTGAAGGTGCTTCAGCTTCATAGAGAATCTGCTGGAAGTTCTTTGTGACTAAGAAAATGCAAAGCCTCTCTGTTATGACCCCTTATCCTACAGCCTTCTAAGGAGAGAGGAAGATGCACCCTTAGGGTTCTGGATGCCTTTCCGAGCTGTGGAGGTTACAGACCTGCAGCCGAGGTCGTCTCTTCAGCTCTTTGCCTTTCCTGTTTCACCAAGCCACGCCTGCTCAGCCACGCAGGCCCCTACCTGCTACTTCTCCCTCCAGCCACTGCTGTGCCACTGGCTGCACTATGCACCAAGCTAGGGCTTTGCACGGAAGGACTTCTGGACTTGGTGATCTCGTGACTTCCACTCTAGTGCAGCAAGTTTTCTACATCCGGAATTGTGGGCTTACACAGGATTCATTGCTAGGACTGAAAACATGTAGACTGACTCCTTCATTTAACAATCCATAAAAACATTTGCCTAACTACAAAGCGAGCTTGTCTTTTATAAATTATATCAATTTGCAATTTAAAAAAATCGGTCATGAAACAGTAGCAGCTTTTCCAGGAGGGCAGCGGGTGTGTTCTGAGCAGCTAATGGCAAAGTCACAGAGTGGGACTTAGGGGCCCCCAAGAGCATTGGGGAGCATTGGTTGGAGGTGGTCCAAGAGTATTTGGGTCCTTAGGGACTAAAATAAATTTGGTGCTGTAGACATCTTCTGAGGGCATCAGGGGACAACAGGGATAAGCATGGTGTCAGCTGAGTCTTTCTCCTACTGAACCCAGGTACAGACCTTGGCGCCTGGCCCTGGGGGATCCATTGGTAGATTAAGGGTGGTGTACAGTGGTCATGTGAGTACATCTCACCAGGTGGGTGATTGGGGCTTACCTTACCTGGATGTGGGGGACCCCAGCTGCACTGCAGCGGAGGCGTTGTGACCTTCCAGCCCATAGGACCGGGAGTGCCTGGGGCCCTCAGGGTTCCAAGGCCTGGAGGGATCAGCCAGGTTGAGTGTTGCTTGGCTTAGTCCCTTGGGTGAACTGTTTGCTGGTTGGGTGAGGGGTGTTGGTCTGTACAATGTTAGGATAGAGTTGAGATTTTAGAGCCTAAAATATCCACCCCTGTACATCATTAAGAGGTCAACAAGAACACCTGCGTAATATAACCAAAATCAGTGTCAGCTCAATAAACACCTAAGCTTCACATTAGAACCAATCCCAACAGAAGCTACCCAAATGCCTAAAGTTCAACATAAGAAGAATAGAAAAGATTCAGGTGGCTCTCCCCCAAATACTAATACTCCTATTCAAGTACCCTCTAGTGAAGACCCCTTAGATATAACTCAGGATACAGATCTCCAAAAAATAATTATGAACATGTTTAGAAAAATTAAGGAATTGAGAGAATTTATGGAGCTTATAAATGAGGAAGTCCAGGACCTAAAAGAAGACAGGGATAAAAGGGGACAAAGATAAATTGCAAGATGAAATTACAAA
The DNA here is from genome assembly GCA_009823505.1 of Rhizomys pruinosus. Lineage (NCBI taxonomy): Eukaryota > Metazoa > Chordata > Mammalia > Rodentia > Spalacidae > Rhizomys > Rhizomys pruinosus. Next base: position 861,048 of record VZQC01003434.1, on the reverse strand, counting down.
AGATATAGAAACACTGAAGAAAAGCCAATTTTAAATGAAAAAAAGAAACAACTTGGAAAGGATGGGAGAAACTCTTAATAGTAGAATGGATGAAGTAGAAAATAGAATATAAAGATTGGAAGATAATATGGATGAATCAGATAAATCAAGTAAAGATTATGAAAAATTAAAAAAAATAATCAGGAATAATCAGAAACTGTGGGATACTATGAAAAGACCAAACCTACAAATTATAGGGATAGAAAAGAAAGAAGATTCACAGGATGGTGATATGACCCAAAATTTTAGAGGAAAATTTTCCCAAATTAAAGCAAGAGATACCTATACAAGTACTAGAAGCATTTAGAACACCAAGCAGACAGAACCAGAAGAGAAATTCCCCACACCATATCATAGTAAAAACACAAAATATTCAAAGCAAAGAAAGGATTCTGAGGACTGCAAATGAAATCCAACAAGTTACCTACAAAGGAAAGCCTATCGGAATTACAGCAGATTTCTCAGTGCAGATGATGAAAGCTAGAAGAGCTTGGTCTAAAATATCCCTGGTTCTAAAAGACTATAGATGCCAACCCAGAGTACTTTATCCAGAAAAATGTCTACTATAATTGAAGGAGAAAGGAAAATGTTCCATGATATAAAGAAATTGAAAGAATTCCTCTACAATAAGGCATCCCTACAGAGAATATTTCAAGCAATATAAAGATCAGGGAGCAGGGATGACTATAACCAATGAATACCAGAAAACAAATGATACTACCATTATGGAAACAAAAACCTAGGGAATAATGTACTAGAAATCAAATGATTGGAAGCAATTTGTTTCAACAACAGTTTTTAAATGTCAATGGACTGAATTCTCCAATTAAGAGACACAGACTAATAGAATGGATTAAGAAACAAAGCCACTATTTTTTTTCTTGTCTCAAAGAAATTTCCCTTACTTTTAAAGTTTTTTTTTTTCCTATGTTTAATGTTGGTTAAAAAAAATAATACAAGTAAATGGCACTAAAATATAAGGAGGAGTCGCTATGTTAATCCCTAGATAAAATAAAATTTAAGGCCTTTGGTTGTTTTGTGTGGGGAGTGTGGGTCACTTTAAGGTTTTTAATTTGTGGTGATATGTTTGGGGGAACTACCCCATTTATCCAGATGGGTATAAATATTGCAAAGTTTAGTAGAAAAAAGATACTTGTACTGGAATGAAGTGGTTAAAAGTTTCCAGAGTGGAATAGTATAAACACTAAAGCTAGTTTACTAATGGTCTAAATGGGATTATAACCATACAGGGTTAGGGTTGGTTCTTGGTCCATTCCTGGCTTGTACTAGACTTCCAGTTGTAGATTTGGATTAAAGGGGCATAGACAAGTAATGGGTTACCTCCAACTACTGAAAGATAGTCTTTATGTCTGTCTAATATGCAAATGTTACTTTTGATATCTGCTCTGCCCATTTCAAGATAATTTGAAACAAGAAAAGCTAGGTTTACTTCCCTGGACCAGTGGCATGCAACCTAGAAGGAGACAGTTTGGAAGGACTTGGTAAAATTTACCAGCTTAATTCTGGTCAATAAGTATGTTTCCTGTGATTGGAAAATTACAAACCAGGATATGGGTTTTTTTAAAGTGTTTTCTATATTTATTTATTTATTTTTTATTATTTTTAAGGGATTCTACAATATAATGACACAGTTGTTTTCAGAAAACATTGATGTTACTCAGTATGTCATACAATTAGGTAATTGGTGCATTTTGTAAGTATCTATGTCCAAATTTTGAACAACCCAAGGTTCCCATAGTCCAGTTGGAGAAGCTTGTATGCACAGGCATGTTGATCAGTTAGGATTCCAGACTATATTCCTGTAGTCTCACGATTCACCCCTATCTCTCTGCAGCCCTTACAATCTACCACGCCTCCTCTTCCACAGCTTGTTCCCTGGGCTTTGGGAAAGGGGCACAGTGGGTGAGAAGAAAACAGTCTAATTTCTTTGGAGTTGTCATTTTGGACTCCAGTCTGTTCAGGTTGTTTCCCTTCATGGGTTGACAGCTTTTCCAGTGATACCCTTTTTAGTCATTCTAACAAAGCACAAGCTATTGGATGTACAGGCATTTAAGCAGTACCAATTATTATGTCAAGCTAAGCTGTGAGCATAGACACAGATGCTTGGATGGTATGCTAATCTGCAACTGGTGGTTTCTCTATAAAGTGTGGACCAATTTCTTATTGTGGCTTTATGAAAAACATTCGCCCTAACCACTGAGGCATAAGCCTGTGGCACCTCTGTGAGTTATTCCTCCACAGGGAAAAGAAAGCTTAATAGCCAAAATAGATTTGTGAATTGTGAAAATAAGTTAGACAACTTGGCTCACGTCACTCACTTGTTGCACAGTACTTCACTCCAGGTGTTCTAGGTGTACGAACTGATTTGCAGAGGAGTATTGCTTGCAATCTACAAGACCATATATTTTGCTGTACTTAAATTGCTTATTAGTGGCCTTCTCGATAACCCTCTCTCTCGGCATTTTTCAAGAGGCCCGAAGTTGTACGCTAGCGCTAAGTGACAGTCTCTCTTAAACATTTTAATTCATGCCTTACACCAGGTCTTCGGACAACAGCGCGGCCGATGTACCTTACTGCCATTTATTGCACCTCTGCCAGTGCATATCCCACTTATAGGCCAAGACGGCCTTTATTTAATTTGGGTTATGGGCAGGTGTTTTAGCAATCCCCTAGCCACATCTCCTTTCTTGGAGCGAATAATTCATTGCTTGATGTTTTCAGCAGTTTCATTAAGAGATATTCTTATAATATTTAGCTTAATTTACACAACCTTAATAAACACTTTCCCACTTTCTATTTGTAATTTGGCTCTAATGAATAGACTATAATAATCCTTTCATACAGTTCCTATAGTGTTTCCTAGAATTCAATTTAATAAGTTTATGCCTATTTATATAGGAAATTACACATGTAACAATTGGGCCCCTTTTTTTGTTTTTCTAGTTTACAGTTAGGTGGAGTGGTTCGCATCATGTACCATCCATGTTTTTACTTTTTTACCTATAAAGGGGAGAGGTAGGAAGGTTTTCTTCCGCAGCACTGGAAGGTAAACTTTTTAGAGGACAGGCCCATTATAGAACAGTTATCCCCCAAATAAAGATTCAGGAGATGCTCATTGTCTGTGGACTCAAGGCAAGCTGAGGTTTCCTCTTCTCTTTAAAATATTCAGATGGTCAACCTCGTCTGCTGGCAATTCCCCCAGTTCCAATCCTCATACGCCCAATTAAGTTTGTATGTTTTAAAGGCATGTTCGATGGTGATTTATTACCTGTTCCGGGAATATAAAACATCCTTTCCCATTTCCTATTTTGAGTTTCAAGATCCAGAAAAAATTGAAAATTTATCTAAATGGTTGGAAAACACAATGTTTTTCCATTTGGTATCCCAGAATAAGGAATACTACCTACCCCACCTCCCCACCTCCCAACCTCCCTCTTTTTTTTTTTAGGTTTTGTATTGTTAAGTTTTGACCTATAGAAGCTCTATAAAGCTGTATTACACAATACACCATTAAACAGGAGCAAGGCCATAGCTTTTTCATTTAAATTATTACCCAAACTGTTTCTAGCTTTGATTGCTTTTATGGTCTACTTATTTGGGAAGAAATTTAAACTTAATTCCTTCAAATTATCCTACAAGTAAAAAGAAAGTATTAAATGTATTTTGGTCTAATCCCGACCCCAATTCTCGCAGGCATTTGTGTCCCTGTTCCCCACAAACCCACACATACCCCATCACAAAGTTATAAATAAAAACAAATTAACATTTTATATTTCCATTAGTTCAAATGTATTAACACCATTTTTTCCACCCCTCAACCAAACCTACACCTAAACTTTAACTACTCTCAACAACTCCCTAAGCCTTCAATTCCTATCCTTGGGGGCCTGGAGAAGATGGCCTCGCGGTTTCAGACGCGCCGGCTCCTTCCCCTTAACACGAGGACCCGGTTCGAATCCCCCGCCACCCCAACATGGCGGGCCCGAAGACGCCGTCTGCCCTCTCTCTCCACTTACCAGGAGAACTCCAGCCTTTCCAGGGGGAATCTGAAGACCTCTCCCTTGACCTCCCGCAGGCCTTGCACAAACATGGGTGCACAGACCTGCAGACAATACAGTAACATTGATACATATACAGAAATAAAAAATATATATATACCCTATACTTTGTGGCTAAAGCTTGGGCAGAGTTGAGTACCTGCTAAATAAATTTTACCCAATAAACGCTTTGCTCTTTAACGCTATATGACTGGACTATGACCTCTACTTATTTGGGAAGAAAATTTAAGCTTAATTCCTTTAAATTGTCCTACAAGTAAAAGAAAGTGTTACACTGTGATGTTGTATAATTCAGAAAAATATAGAGACCAACCCAGTACAATCTATAAATAAAACAACTAGCATTTTATATTCCCAGTTAGTTCAAATGGCAGTATCTAGCTCCTTTTTTTTTTTTTTAGCACAAGCATCCTTCATATAAAACCAATTTGCAAGCAGTTGTGCCCCAGCTCACACAGCCCAAGGCTCCCACCATCCAGCTGGAGGGGCTTGAATGTTTAATCAAGTTGATCAAATAAGTGTCCAGACTATATTGTCATAGTTTTACCGTTCACCCCAATCGCAGTCCATACAATCTACCACTCCCCCTCTTCTACAGATTGTTCCTTAGGCTTAGAGACGGGGCACAGGTGGACAAGAAGCACAACAGTCTACTTTGTCTGGAGATGTCATTTTGGACTCTGATCAGTTCTGGCTGTTTCCTTTCATGGGCTGACCAATTGCCCAGGGATAAGCCTTCAATCCTACTAATGAAGCACAAGCGATTAGATATATACGTATTTAAACATTGCTAGTTACTATGGTAGGTTACTTTGGTATAGACACAGATGTTTGGATGGTGTGTTAATAACTGGATTACTTTTTTTTCCCTGAGAGAATGACAAGGCCTTACTGTGGCATATAAATCTCCTAATCACTAGAAGGTATAAGCTTGTGGCAACATCCACGAGTTATTCCTCCAAGGAGAAAGCTAATAATCAAATATAGTTGGGATATACAGACATATGGCTGCCACTGCTGCACAGTATTTCCAAGCAGGTGGGGTGTAGCTGATGTTGGTGGAGGAGTCTTGCTTGACTCAAGGAGACCAACATTTGCTTTATTGGTTCAGTGGCCTTTGGTAGCACTCTCTGGTATTCCAGAGACCAACTGAGGATATGGGGTTTAGGAAAGTAAAGAAGCTATGTCTGTCTTTAGTAAACCATTAACATTTAAGTTACCCCTAAAATGGTTTAAATCTCTCTCATTGGCTTTGTCTGCTTATCCTATGGTGTTAAATCTCTTCTAGTCACTGTTTATGGAAGGCTTCTTAGGCTTTTTTTCAAGGTTTATTTAAATATTTATAGTAATTAAAAGTATCAAATTGGTGTAACTTTACATTTTGGATGGTTAATGCCCATACTTAACACCCATACCAATTCAGCCAAGAGATTTAAGGGACAATTTTGTTCCTTGCTCTCTAAGGTCAATTAATCCCAGGGGATTTTTGTTCTGGGACATCTCTTAAAATGTTCTGCAATTGTGAGTTATCAGGCATCCTATGCAGGGAGGTCTTGGAGATCCACTAGCAGAACCTCAGTTCAGTCTATAAAGAGGAAGGTCAACACAGAGGAAAGTTGCCCCATGCTCCAAAGGGAAGCCTTGTCTGGCAAGATTTGACCTTGTCTTCGGTAGATGGAACTGGTTAAGAATAGACAGATGATCCAGCTTGTGAACTAAGCAGCTAATGGGAATTCAGCCTCCTCAGAATATGGACTGCCATTGTTGGATTACCTTGGTAGTGTCATGGAGGCCAATGCAGGGGGATCAAGACAGGACACATGCTTACTGGACTTCCTTTAGGGTCACAACATTTAAAGCAGAAGCATGTCAGTAAGGGTTTCCTTCTGCATAAGGTTTTTTGTAGTGTAATGTCTTAATCATAGTCTATCATCAAATATTTTAGGAGTATCTTTAATGTTTAGATAGTATATTAGCAGCATGCAATAATTAGATCATAAATTCTCAACCAGAGGCAGTCTATTGCAAGGACCTTCTTCGCTGCCAGTTATCATAGGCTGTTTAAAGTTAGAAAACTGAATAGCAACACTGAATACTGTAGAAATGCACTTTGCTCTGTACTATTTGAGTTTTGCAATATTAGATTGTCCATTTGGTTGTTACAGAAAATCCTTAACTGTAATTGATGGTTGTTGCTGTAATAGTATATTGCCTGTATTTCTACCTCTAGTAATGGGCTTTATGTGCTAGATTTCAATATCCTTGAGCCTGGGCAAGTGCACAAGCCTTTTATAAAAGAAACATGGTTTACTTGCACAAAACTGATCAGATTTAAGAGATCATTGAAGTGGTTTTTGTGGGTATGAAACAAATGGTGAGAATTTGAATTGTCCCCTTATTATAGTATTGAAATTAAGTCTACTTAATCTATCACATCATGTTCATGCCCTGATTTTATATACTTGTATCTATCAATAAACACTGAAAATAAAAGAATAGATAGATGAGCCAGGCGCTCCTCCTGCCCCCCCCTTTAAAACCCGAGTGTCCCCTGAAGACAAGAACCTCAACTGACTTTGAGAAAACAAAGTTTGGTTAATCTGGGCTAATTGTGTGGACTTAAACACCCAAAAGGAAAGTAAACCAAAAGATAAATAGTTAATATAGGTCTTTTAAAGCCAGAAAATTGTGCCTCCAGATATTAGGATTAAATTTATATGAAATAGTCTTAAACAGGCACAAAACCTTAGATCTTGGCCTTGATTAATAATGTGGGGTCACCTGCAGCCAAAGGACAAGTCCACTATTGCTGTCAATTAATGCTCAATAATAAAATTTCCTCTTTCTTTCTAGGAACTACCTAAGTGGAAACTCATATCTTGACTATTAAAATGCGTGGGAACCAGATATTGAGTCCAGACATCATGGCCAAATGAACAGAAGGAGAAACCTAATAAATAGACACTTTGAAACCCTTGGTCAAGAAATTCTAATGGACTTTTAAGATGGAAGTTGGAATTCACCCTGTTCTTACTTCTCCTGGTCCCCTGCCTAGATCATGTACCTAACTACTCCTGCCTTCACTTGGCTTCCACGGGCACTAGTCAAGGACTTTTATTCCCTCTATAGTTATCCTTTTGGAGGTCTTCTAGATTGACCCTCTGAATGGGGAATGTCCCAGTTGCCACAACTAATGTCCCCTTTCAGCATGGAAGGAGTCAGAGCTGTCAGGATCCCGAATCCCTTCTGGCAATCAGGGTGACTGTTTTCAGAGGGTAACATAATGAAACAGGAGCTAGAAATTGACTAGGCAGTTTAAGGATTAGACCCCCCAAATTAACCAGATTCTTTCTCAGCTGAGAGCTCAAGGCTTCCTGGACCAGCCAGTAAACACATATCCTTCTGGTAGCCCTAAAAGGGTAAGAAAGAAAAAAAAGGAAAAAAGAGAAAAAAAAAGAAAGGAATTACATACCAAGCCCTATAGATTGATTATTTCACCAGAAAAGAAATGGAAATGCCCCCCACCCCCCATTTTTCTGCTTTGGTTTGTCATTGTCATTTTGTATTGTTCTGAGTGTGTGTGTGTGTGTGTGTGTGTGTGTGTGTAAAGAGAAAATAAAATCAGTCATTTCGTCCCTTTATGATTTAAATATTGTATACAGAAATAATTGTATTTATCTTTAAATGAACTCATTCACAGTGGATTACATGTTCTTAAAAGAACAAATAAGGGGCTGGAGAGATAGCTCAGTAGTTAAAAGCACTAGCTGCTCTTGCAGAGACTGGGATTCAGCTTCCAGGACCAACTGGGGACTCTGTTCATTATCTCTAACTTACTATTGAAAATGTGAAACATGTTTGTAAAGTAATAAAATTATTATCATTGGGCATATTATAAGAAGAGATTATCAATGATGAGTTTCATTTCAGATACACAGTCATCTGGGTGGCCCCAGATCCTAGCATCACTTAGGGATTAATGTTATGAGAAAACATTTAATAAAGATGTTGCAGAAGTAAACACATTTCTAAGTAAAATAAAAACATTTATAATGTTAAACCTTTGTCAATGGTCTGGGGCATCTATCTATATCTTAATTTTGATGTAAGTAATTTCTAAGGATGTGATTTGTAAAACAACTATCAACATACTCAGTTTTACCGGGAACCCATCTTCTGTCTTTCTAGAAAGCCCTTACAACATTGAAGCACTTAAAATAGTTTTACAACAACAGTTATTAAACCACTATTATGAAAACAATACAGCCTCTACAGCCCACTCAAACATAAACGTCCGCACCTGCTCATTTGCCAAAATTTACCAATTAGCAGCTAGAATATGACGTGTTAGGGACCAGACACTCTGAAACAGAAAGGTACCCTGGTGTCCATGAGGTGCCCAGCGTAGGGCATGGAATGAAGCTCTGCCTGGATCCTGACAGGTCTGGAGGCATATTGGCAGACTGCAGCCCGCATTCCACTCTCCTTTCCATTAAAAAGGAAATCTACTTCTATGTCGAATCTTTCAGCATCTCTAGAAACCCTTCATCACAACCCTCTGCTGCTGGAATCTCAACCATGGTGGATAACATCTTGCATATAGCAGATGCAAAAAGGAGTTCAGACACACCTAAGAAAGAAGCTGTCATGCAGCCAGGCCCTGGAGATCACAGGAGGTCTGAAAGGAAACTGTAGGCCCTCATCTCTGCTCTGTGCCTTTGATAGAAAGGAAATTACCCATCTTCCAGTGCCTCCACTGGCTTTCCCTTCTACTCTGCTGGGGTCAGGGTTGAGGCTATGTTATTCACTCCTCTCTATATCTTTCATTTTCTCTGTGAATTTGGAAACAATCATTCTATAATAGGTTAGCCCCAAATTCAATGTACTTAAAATAAATCAACCTTGCTTGATTCTCAGTAAGCTCATACTCTCCTGGCAGACAAATGTGACTGTGAGAGACCCCTAAGACAGCACAGAACAAGAGGAGCACCCCAAGCAGGTAAGTGAAACCTAGAGATGATCTAAGTTTCTAAGTTTTGCTTCCTGGGTCTGTAGCTGGACACCTGCGGGTTACCATACTGCTGACTTTGCCCAACCAGTTGTAGGCAGCGAGTCAGAGTGTCTCAAGTCCATAGCTCAGAATGCTAAGGCTCTGTCCCCTCAGTGCCCTCTTCCTCCAGTGACCAGTTGTAGCAGCGTGTCAGAGCAACTCAACTCCATAGCTCAGAATGTTAAGGCTCTGTCCCCTCAGTGCCCTCCTCCTCCAGTGACCAGTTTTGCTTCTGCAGATTATGTAGGATACTGTCAAATTCAGAAAAAATATATAATGGAAAAATCTTTTCTTGAATTAGACAGTAACTTGTATCTGTACAGCTCATAGTGGGTAAACAGTAAATCATGTTCATTTCCCCATCTTAGTGAACATGAATAAATTACACATTGAATAAAGTCAACTATAACATGATAAATTAGATGCTTTATTTCAAATTAGTATAACAGGAGGTGACTAACCCCTCCCCATTCTCAGTGGAGTCCACAGAATGTCCAATTTCTTAATTGGACATTGAAAAATCCTTAAGTAGGAATGGTTAAAAGACATACACAGAAGATATTCTGACCACAGTTTGATAACTTAATCCTTAGAGACTATCTGTTACCTTAAAAATGAATGTGTCTATCTTAATAACCTATCACACTGACAGATATTACTATAGATATAGCTTGAAGTTTATGTTTCTATCTTCCTCAGTTCTAAGATTTACCAGAAAAAATAAATCTCTTTTTAAAGTACATTAAAGCATACATCAATATGCTATGTAATTTAAGGATATAAATTCACAGTTTGTTTTACCTGCATGAAAGTTTACTGTGAATCCCTAAATGTGTTATGGAATTAACCTGTAGTTTATTTTTCAGACTTTGTAAATCTGGCATAGGTGTGGAATGTATATACGTATATTTTGGAATAAGATAAAATTAGACAAAAAAGACCAAAACAGTAAACTTCTGCATCAAAAAAGTAAAAAAAAAAAAACTTAGAAAATGATGCAAGATAGGACTTAACATGTATGACAGAATGCATGAGTTCTGGTCAGGGGAGTGATGGAGAAGGTCTAAATTTGACTAAGAAATCTTGTATGAAATGAACAGAAGCTCAATTAAAAAATAAAAATAATCTACTCAAAAATTGTGCTCATCACAGATGTTTATTGTTCCTTTATAAACACAAAATACCTCTAAAGAATTGCTCAGGTGTCACTAGAGACCATTTGTTATAGAAATGGTTCACAAGACAGGTAATATGCTGACTAATTTTGTTTCTGAGAATAGGGTTACAAATACACAATTTTAAAAAAAATGAGGGGCTGGAGAGATAGCCTAGCGGTTAAGAGCACTGAGCTCTTGCAGAGGAGCCGGGTTCAATCCCCCGCACCCACATGGCGGCTGAAAACCGTCTTTAACTCCAGTTCCAGGGGAATCTGACACCCTCTTCTGACCTCCGTGGCATTGCATGACACGGGTGCACAGACCCACATGCAGACAATACATTCATGAACATGTGAAAATAAATAAAAATATTTTAAAAAGCAAAATGAGTGTTACATCTAAGATACATCAGTCTATAAATGAAACAATATTGAAACAAAGAAAAGAAAGGATGCAAGGGAGAAAGGGGGAGAGAGGGGGAGACAGGAAGAAAAGACACATCAGACAAGAAGAGTGAGAGAAGGCACTGAAGGCTCCAGGACAAGACAACAAAAGAGAAATGGGAACAGAACAAACAGAAACGTGGAACACCAAGGGAAAGGTCGAGATTTGATTCCTGGGGCCACTGGGCACGCATCCTTCTCGAGGTGTGCTGTTTGATTCCGTATCTAGGTTCTCAGGGAGGATAGATAAAAGCCCTTGTTGGCTCACACAGGAACAGAGGCCACCAGAATTCATCTTCCTGCCCACCATCTCTAGGCACTTTCATTTTTTTCTAAAGTTCAGGCTTCCGGCTGGAAGCTCTCAGATCATCAGCGAACTACAAAGCCATTCAGTAAGGAAACACAAGGGCAGCTTCCTTGAGGGCTGCTGGAGGGCTGCCCGTAAGCTCACCTGCATCAAATAGATGCTGGGAAAACCCTGAACCCTCACTTGCCATCAAGTCTGAATAATTAACTGAAATCAATACTTGTGAACAAACCCAATAGTACTTCCCTTTCATTCCGTGCCCTTAATTCCCCAAATTACTTTAAGTTAAAATTAGCTTTTTATAAAGCAGAGATTAGTTGTGAAGGGAGGTGAGTGCCTTCTTTGGAGGAGGACACCAAGAAAGACTAAGATGTATTACTTCTCCATAGTTACTGCTCTATTCTTTAGGGTGAAAGTGCCTGAAGTTTCTAGAAACTTCATCTTCTTGAAACTTAATTTTTTTTTTTTAAGTGTGAAAGGCTAAACTCAACAACCTTTCTAGGGCAGACAGAAAAAGACCTAGGGTGAATAATCAGAAAGCAAGGGTTGAAACCCTATTTCTGCTACCAATTTTAGCAAATGATTTAGACATTTTTTTTTCTTTCTCTATCGCAGGGCCATGACATTAGCTGCCCTATTTTACGAGTTCGTAGTGACATTAAAGGCGTGGAAAGCCTGAAGAGCATGCCTTAGGAATGGTTCCATAAATAAAAGATAGCCTAGCGGTTAAGAGCACTGAGCTCTTGCAGAGGAGCCGGGTTCAATCCCCAGCACCCACATGGCGGCTGAAAACCGTCTTTAACTCCAGTTCCAGGGGAATCTGACACCCTCTTCTGACCTCCGCGGCATTGCATGACACGGGTGCACAGACCCACATGCAGACAATACATTCATGAACATGTGAAAATAAATAAAAATATTTTAAAAAGCAAAATGAGTGTTACATCTAAGATACATCAGTCTATAATGAAACAATATTGAAACAAAGAAAAGAAAGGATGCAAGGGAGAAAGGGGGAGAGACGGGGAGACAGGAAGAAAAGACACATCAGACAAGAAGAGTGAGAGAAGGCACTGAAGGCTCCAGGACAAGACAACAAAAGAGAAATGGGAACAGAACAAACAGAAACGTGGAACACCAAGGGAAAGGTCGAGATTAAAAGTTTGGCTTCAGAGCATTCTGGTGCCCCAAGGCACCTTTTTTCAGACATTCATATTCTTATAGGATGCATTTTTTTAGTGCCGTGTACATATAAGATAGAAATCCACAGTGACATTCCCAAAGGTTTTACAAAAGTGTGTCAACAGATGCGCGGCTTGCTAGTCCTGCTGGCTTGTTTGCTCTCCGGAAAGGGTGAGCAGATTTGTGATGATCAGCTGCCACCAAGGCACTGATTGATTATGTCAATCAATAGCAATTAGACACATTGTTACCCCAGCAGCCAGGAAGTACTCAATAGCAATAATTCCAGCCACTACAGCCAGCCATTGGCAGAGATGCCAGCTCTTGATTCCTGTATGGATAGATCTAAGCATAAAGCATGCAGATTATTGACTAATATGAGAAAATTGCTACTAAATGTGTGTTAGACACAAATCTTCTGTATGGGTTACTTGCTATAAGAAAAAAATTACATACACAGTTAACTTTCCCACGTAGCTAATTCTGCATGTACTAGTCCTAGAAATAAGTATGTAAGCAGAAACAACTCGATGGGAGGATTCCCCTACATGGCTTGTTTTCCAAGTAAAGTATGAGAACAACAACTACAACAACAATAACAACAACAAAAGCTCCTGACAGTAAGCTTAGAAGAAAGCCTGGAAACGGCCTTCCTCTGTGGCCTAACACACTCTGGTTTCTTACCTTAAGTATTACCTTTCCACCTGTTTCAGTTTGCTTCTGTTGCTGTGATAAAACACTGATCAAAACCAACTTGGAGGAGGAGAAGTTTCATTTGGCCTGTGGGTTACAGTCCATCACCAAGGGAAGCCAAGGCAGGAACTCAGGCAGGAACGGAAGCTACGTGGGATGGAAACCTTAAAAAGATTCTAGAAGTTGAAACTCAAGCCATTCTAATAACTTTCTTTTAAACATGAAGATATAGCTCATTAAAGGGAAGATAAGATTTCCTTCTACTTTCAAGTGATACTGTGATACCTTAGGCAGGTGCTTTCTTTTTTTTTTTTTTAAATTTTAATTTATTTTTGTATGTGTATGAATGTGCTGTCTGCATGCAGGTCTGTGCACCCGTGTCGTGCAATGCCGCGGAGGTCAGAAGAGGGTCTCGGATTCCCCTGGAACTGGAGTTCTCCTGGAATTGGAGTTACAGACGGTTCTCAGCCGCCATGTGGGTGCTGGGGATCGAACCCGGGTCCTCTGCAAGAGCGTCGGTGCTCTTAACCGCTAGGCTATCTCTCCAGCCCAGGAAGGTGCTTTCTTACAGCCCATACTCACCTGTCCAGGTTGGCAATGCTCACAGTGCCTAGACCCTCGCCCTTCATTTAGCAGTCAAGGAAAACCCCCACAGACATGGCCATAGGCCAACCTGACAGAGGGAATTCCTCAGTCGAGATCCTCTCCTCCCAGGTGTGTCCCATGCGCTCTTAGGTGGTCACAGTCCACTCCACTCCATACTTTGCTTCTATAAGAACTTGAAAGCCAGAACTCAATTTTATAACTCTCCCACTTCCAAATACACACACACACACACACACACACACACACATAATTAAAAAGTAAAAATAAATCTTAGAAAAACGTTAGTTTTTAATTTAGATCAAAGCAGTCTCCTCCTCCTGCGTTACTACAGGCTGATCACTATTCAGCTCCCCCAACCTCTCATTCTCTACCTCTATCCTTACCTTGCTCAGTTCGCTCTCATCAGTTATCCTTTATTTGTACCCCACCCCATCTCCTGCTGACTGACTGCTAATGGTGAGCTACTATTTTAACTAGCAGAGCTCAACTGGACACTTTACTATGGCAGGGCCCTCCATGGCCAATGCACTTGGGATTGGTTCCACAGTGTTTTTGCTGTGCCATAGTTTCTTTTCCTCTGGTTGTAGAGGGCCCAGGCACTTAGACATTGGAAACTGTCATTTTTTAGCCCCATTAAACTACAAATACAAGGGCATATCTGTTTTATTCCATTCTCTCTTGGTTTCTGGCAAAGAATACAATCAGTATTCTTTACACATTTTTAGACATGGGATTGCTATGTAGCCCAGGCTGTCTTGGAACTTGTTATGGAACCCAGGCTAGCCTTAAACTTAGTCTCATATGTGCTGAGATTACAGACACATGTCACCAAGCCAACTGATATTTTAATGTATGAGTTTTATACATTACCACCAGCAGAGCCTTTTGACTTGTAATAACAGATTGAACTAATTTTCATTGATCTGAAAAATACATTATATATTTTAAAATTTCTTATAGCCACATGAAAAAATTAAAACCCAGACAAATACATAAATAAATATATGAGCCAGGTGTGGCAGCACACACTTTTAATCCCAGCATTCAAGAGGCAGAGGCAGGTGGATTTCTGTGAGTTCAAGGCCAGCCTAGTCTACATAGTGAATTCCAGACTAGCTGGAGCTACAGAGAGACTGTGTCTCAAAAAAAAAAAAACCAAACTACTCTGTGTTTGTGTGTGTGTGTGTGTGTGTGTGTGTGTGTGTGTGTAGAAAATCCCTTTTGTCAGTACAAGCATCCTTCATGTAAAACCAATTTGCGGGGCTGGAGAGATGGCCTAGCGGTTAAGAGCGCCGACCGCTCTTGCAGAGGACCCGGGTTCGATCCCCAGCACCCACATGGCGGCCGAGAACCGTCTTAACTCCCATTCCCAGAGGACTCCAGTGCCAGGGGGATCCGACACCCGCTTCTGACCTCCCTCCGGCGGCATTTTGCACGTAATGGGTTCACAAACCTGCTGCAGAGAAACACGATTCAACATTCATACACATGCGGAAATAAAGAAATAAATAAATAAACAAGTTGGCGAGCAGTTTTGCCCAAACCCAAACAGCCAATGTCGCCCCACCAACCAGCAGGGGGGGCTTGTATGTTTCAAATCAAGTTGATCAAATGAAGTGGTCCCAGGCTATATGGCTGTAGTTTCACCATTCACCCGCAATCGCAGCCCTAACATTCTAACTATCTACCGCACCCCCTTTACCACAGATTGTTCCCTAGCTTAGAAAAGGGGCCAGGTGGATGAGAGCAAAACAGTCTACTTTCCCTGGAAGCTTTTTCCTTGGTCTCTAGTCAATTCTTCTGGCTGTTTTCTGTCATGGACTGACAGCGGGGAGGTGTCCAGGCATAACCTTCAATCCTACTAATGAAAGCACAAGCAATATAGAAGTATGGGTCACAAATTATCACTTATGTTAAAAAACTGAAAAAAAAACAAACAATAAAAAACAGAGAGAAGCAGAAAAGTAACGGCGAATGCATGATCTGGGGAATGGTTAGGGGTTGGGTTGTGGGGGGAGAAGGGAAGGGATATATGCCTACTGAATTGGAAAATGATTATGAAATACAAGCAAAACATCAATAAAAAAAGAAGAAAATCCCTTTTTTCTACCTCTGAATAGGATAGTGGTAAGACCAACCAGGTTCGTAGTACTCTCTAGCTAGAGACTCTCATTTAAAAGTTTGTGGTGTTTTCTTCAACATCCATGATCAGGACTCTGTTGAGACTTATTGAGGGAAAGCAAACCCCTTTGGGTGGGATGCATTCCAAGCTAAAGGAAACATATCAGCTAACCCAGTTGGGCCTGGAGGGCACCTCATTAAAAGACTAACTTCAGTCAAGTGGATTTCCCTAAGCCATCCTAAAGAGATGGGAGGGGCACCTGCCCCTGGTTAGACCTCACTCTTCCTTGGCTGAATCCCTGCTCTCTCTGCAGGTGTGGTGGCGAGGCTCTGTGGGGTCAGCTCACTTTTCTTAGAGGTCTGTCTGAGAGAACTCAGAAAGGTGTAACTTTCACTTTTTCCTTTTTTCTATTCCTGTCTTTGGATGTTGGCCAGAGCCTAAGTATGATTTCTCTGGTATGTGGCACTCTTCTTTCTTTAAAGTTATATTCTTCTGCCACATCACTGCCTATGAAACATCCATGCCTACCTTAGAATAATGTGGGTCTCTCTCTCATCTCATCTCTCTCATCTCATCGTCGTTCTCGGGCTCTCATTCCTCCTCTCACTCGCTCTCTCGTCCTCACTCCGCTCCTACGTCTCGGGAGGGGTCTCTCTCTCTCTGTCTCTCTCTCTCTACCATCCTCCATGCACCTGAAAAGGTTTACAGCTTGCCTGCCCTTCAATTATTCCTTTAAATTCCTTTAAATTCCAATACTACATGTCTTTTAGCTTTCTTATAAGTCTATTCTTAAATTCTTTAAAAAGTATTTTATTGTTTTGTCTTTTATATGTATGAGTGTTTAGCTGCATGTGTGTAAGTGTACCTGTGTACTGCACTGCCCATGGAGGTCAGAAAAAGGCATTGGATTCCCCTGTAACTGGAGTTACAGACTGTTTTTAGCCACCATGTGGGTGCTGAGAATAGAACCCGGTGCTCTGCAAGAAGAGCCAGTGCTCTTAACTGCTGAGCCATCTCTCCAGTCCCTTAAATTCTTTTATTGTCAAGTCTTAGAACACTGAGAGAAGACCCTAATTACCTCAGGGACATGTGATATCCAGGTGAGATTCCCAAACTTCTAGTAACAGTAATACAAGATTCACAACATCCATATTAAAGGCAAACCAAAACAAAGAGTAAGAAGGAGTAAAGTAGATTTTGCTATAGTTTAGAATGGGCATCCACTTTTTCTTAAAATCTGGAGTGCTTTGTTTATTGTATCCTAATTACCCCAACTAATATTTCCAATAAAATAGTTTGTGTTCTGATAAAGATGCGTTTAATTAAATTTGTTACTTTTCTCTCTTCAAAAGATCATTCTTGGAAGTAGAATGAACCTCTTTGAAATCCTAGACACAATAGAAATAAACAACAATGCTATTTTGTTAATTAGATGGACCATCCCCTATGCTACTTCAGCTTTGTCCTGCTCCATCATGATTTAAATTCCTCAGATTTCTCATTGGAAGATTATTCCATAAACTGGTCATCATCATATGAAGCCCCAATGAAGGTGAGTTCCTGCATCTGAAGTCAAGGCATATTTCCTATATAACACTTTCCTCACGTGGAGAATCCAGCACGCTGTGGTTTTGGCACCTATTTGCTATGGGTTTTGTTAGTATGTCTTAACCATTTTGTACAGAGTGTTCTCACCAGACACTTCCAAATGCAGTTCTGGTAGCCAGCACGGTTTTGACCTTGCTGTGTCCAACAGAGATGGGGATATGTGGAAGAAATTCTGTCCAAACCACCATGTTCAGTGTCACATCACATCACTATCCATTTTACAAGGGATAGCTTCTCTTTTGTATAAAATTCTGTAACTGTGGACTGGAGAGATGGCTCAGTAGGTAAAGAGCACTGGCTGCTCATGCAAAGGACCTGGGTTTGGTCCCCTTCAAACTTTCCCCAACTGTAGCTCCAGTTCTAGAGGATCTGGCACCTCTTCTGGCCTTCATGGGCATTGCAAGACTCGGGTGCCCTTACATACATACAGGTAAAATGCTCATACACATATAATAAAAACAAGCTGACAGCCTGCAAAGTCCATCATGAAAGAAATAGCCATTATCACATAAGATCATGTATTTTTATTCAAAAATTTCAAAACTGCAAAAGGTCTACAGCAAACACGACTGAAATCTTTGAGCATGATTTTAAGTTCTCCAGATTCCCTTTCTTATGTGCTAAAGCTAGGGAGAATTTCCTAGGTTTGTTATGTGAAATACTGAGAAATCTTTTTTTTTTTAATGGCCACAACATAGAACTTGTACAAAAGAAACAAACCGTATGTTTGTTGCAGGACAGGTTTACAGTTGCTAGGCACCTACATTTTTGTAAGAACACTGACTAAACAAAAGTCAGAATGTTTTCATAGTGGTGCAAAGGCACGCCCAGTGGCCATCATTTGGGAGTCAGAGATAGGGCTGACCCCACTGACTACTGAGAACAGCCCAAGCCCGCGGGCCAGCAGTCAAGTGCACGTGTAGCCTTCTCACCTATGACTCCTTTCCTGGAAAAAGTCAAGTGGATAAGGACTTGGCCTTGAGACAATTTGTGTCTAGTTCACAGATGAGAACTAGACGGTTCTCATTGCATTTTATGAGGGAAAATGTGGAAGACACAGTATTTAGCAAGGCAAGAAAGTTTAGCAACGAAAGCAGCAATCTCCACTCACTTTATTGATAAAATCTTCAAAACAGAAATCTCTAACAGTGACCGGCACAGGTGACAGCAATTGGTGTATTTTCAAACTACTCAGGCACGGCTGTCAGGAACCTTATCACACATAGCAACAGGCCACAGAGACAAATGCCATAAATTTGAAGAGGATTTAGAAAATAACTGATCTATACCGAATCTGGCTTCAAATAATACAGACATATGAAGAAGGACAGGGTCTGCAAAGTGGAATATACAAGCCATTATAACTAAAAGTGAATCCACTCAGGACGTTTCTAAAAAGGCATACTTTGTACTAAACTGAAAAATCCATTTTCCTTCATTGAAATATATTAAGTTACTGTTTAAACATATTTATTTTTTACTATTTTTATTCATGAGGATGTACACATGTCTGTGTGTGGGTTTGTGCACAGGAGGGCAGTGCCTGAAGAGATCAGAGGAGACTGTTATTTCCCCCTGGCACTGGAGTTATGGATGGTTGTTAGCCGCCATATGGATGCTGGGAATCGAACCAGGGTCCTCTGCAGGAGCAGTTGGGGTTCTCAACCACTGAGCCTTCTGTCCAATGCCTAGGTTAATGTTCCTTATGGTTATCATTCCTTTCCTGAGACAGGGTCTAGGTTCGCTGCTCAAGCTCTTGAGCCCAACAGATCCTCTTGCTTCAACCTTCCTAGTATCTGGGGCCACCAGCATATGCCAGTAAAACTGTCAGCTATCTCAGTTTTTAAAACACAAAAATGCAGGATACAGAAGTGGAACTAGTCAGGAAATGTGAACAGAGGCTACGCATTTACCTATAGTAGGAGCACTTGGGAGACTGAATGCTCATGACTTCCAGCCTCATCTGGGACATATATGAGAACCTGTCCCTGGACAGGACTCCTATATTGAATATCACTCACCCATAGTTCAGGGCCATTGTGGAGGAAGAGGCAGGAAGACTCTAGGAGCCAGGGCTGGTTCATGGACATAGGGAAGCAGAGGCTTTCAGGCCACTGGAAGCTGACACATGTGGACTTATGGCAACGGTGGCACCTGACACAGACCATATTCTGTTATAATTTCCTTTACCCAGCAGAGATCTTAAGATCAATCCACCAGCTAAAATTACCAGTGAAGATGCATGCTTTCAGGGATAGAAAGATGGCTCAGTGGTTTAGAACACTGGCTGCTCTTGCAGAGGACCCAGATTCCATCCCCATCACACACATGATGGCTAATGGCTGGCTGTAACTGCAGTTCCATGGGAATATGACGCCCTCTCTGATCTCTGAGGCCATTGTAGGACATGGGTGCACTTACATACATGCATGCAATACACTCATGCATATAAAATTTTAAAAAGACCAATAAAGTATTTTTAAATGCATGCTTTATTTAGATATCTGCATGCAGAGTGAGTCAATTAGTTAACAATGTCCAGAGAGAGGGGCATCTCACACATTCCTTTCAAAAGTAATTGTACCAATGAGGTATATAAAAAATGTTAGCACAAACATTAAACTAATGTAAGAGATCTCTAACTAGAAAAAAAGCAACACAGTTACATGAACATGAACCATTAGAAAAAGACCAAATAATGTCTTCAATCCTGCTTTTTGGTGATGTCAGGAAAAGATCTTCAACTTACATACCAAGTTCATGTAACACAAGTCTTCTTTTAATCTTATATGTGTCTGATAAAACATCTCTCTGATCAAGCCACCACTGTGTTTATAGGCTTTTTCTCCTCAATTATTTTCTCTTCTATTTATATTATTATATTATTATCACTGTCTTTTCATTTTTTTTTTTTTTTTCTTTTTGATACAGGGTCTCCCTGTAGCCCCAGCTGTCCTGGAACTCACTCCATAGACCAGGCTGGCCTTGAACTCACAGAGATCCACCTGCCTCTGTGTCCCGAGTGCTAGGATTAAAGGTGTGCACCACCACACCAGGCTTTGTCTTTTCATTATTATTGTTAAGTATTTCTTCCTTTGGGGTTCATCAGCCTATGTCACCACTCAGTTCTGACATATGGAAAAGTGATTACCTCCCTATACTCTCCATATCATGTTAGAGAGTCTGTTCACACTTGCAAGGTGTGATTACCTGCAGATAAAATAGTAATTTCCTAGCACGCTGTGAAAATCACTGTTTATTTTCTATCTAGTCCAAATCCACCCTCCTTGTAGCAATCAAGGACCTCAAGAATCCTCCTTTGTCAGTAGGAGGTGCTAGAGAGCCACAGCGGGAGAGAAGAGCTCTCACTGATCCTAGACAGTATTGGAATGATGGCTCCGGCAGTCTGTGCAATTTCTGCAGTTCTGACCTACACATCACCCACAAGTGTCGTCTGTCCCCCTGGGGACTTGGGACATTAGTGACCGTGGGCCATCCACTGAGCTATGCACTGAATTTCTCCAGTGAAGTATGTGTCTCAGCCTTGTTGAAAGAAGGATGGAACAAGAGCATGGAGGGTAGAAAGGTGGGGGCAGGGACAGAGAGAGATGGGGAGGTGGAGGAGAGAAGGGGCAGGAATGGGGAGGGGTGGAGAAAGGTTGGCGGTAGCAAAGGCCGGGCAAGAGAGAGAGGGCTTCCAGTTCTGAACTTCTTTTTGGCACAAGGCTCTCAGCCCAAGGTGACATCAGCTTCCTGGTATACATTCCTCCTATGTTCCCTAATCTTCCTTAATCATAACTAGCCTTCCAGGACTTCCAACCCTTCTTTCTAATTTTAAAATCCTTAATTAAGCTTTTTCTGTTCACAGTATTAAAATGTTTCTACTGTGAGACTGTTCCCAGGAGAGACCTGCAAGGTGCACACTAGGGGAATGGCTTGGTCCTATTTGTTGGCTGACAGAAAAGTTTCTTTCTGATGGGACGGGGGATGCTGGAGCCCTGGCATGCCGCGACCTCAGAATTCATCACACTGAAGTGGCTCTGATGGAGTGCTGACTGAAGAAAGTGCCTTGATAGAACAAGTGGCAGCGACTCTGGGTCAGGATGGCTGGCTGTGATGATGGCTGCGGGGCAGTGGGGAGAGAAAGATCTGTCTTGGTGCGTGTACACAATCAGGTACGAGTTGTCTACAGTTCAGATAGAGCTGCGGACATAGAGGGAAGAGAAGGAAGAAGGCATAGAGGAACGCGATGAGAGGGCTGAGCGGTGCAACGTAAAGTGGCCGATATACTGGTGGGGGCGCGGGAGGGATGGGATGACAGAGGCCGGGGGGGGAAGAGCAGGAGGGAGGGGAGGGAAGGGGAATAAACCGTGAGAGAGCGATCAGGTGAGTCGATGTGTAGGAAAGAATAGTTTGTGAGTGGGACAGAAGAGAAGTGAAGTGACTGAAAATACAAGAGGAGATGTATATATATATTATACATATATAATGTTGTGTGTGTTGTGTGTGAGAAAATGGTGTGCATGGAGATATATATATATATATATATATATATAGATATATATATATATATGCATTTGTACATATTTGTAGGTGCAGCTTGCTAAATGAGCAATCCCCATGCAGTTCACAGAACCTTTGAAACATCTAGGTAGTCAGCTAGCAAGAATGAGCTCTTAACAATCAGAAGGAGGTGGATGCCTCTGCTGGCTCTTGAAAGATGTTCCTTTAAAAAGTTTGGCAATTTAAGCTAGAGGGGAAAAAAGTACTATAGCCAGATCTGGCTCACTTTGGTCATCTAGGAATCATTAATGTTTCAGTTCTTTGTCGTTTAGAAATCACTTATTTCTGAAATAACTAAAGCAATTTACATGTAATGAAATAATGATGAAATGAATACTTTTAGTTATCCAAAGTAAATTAATAAATCTATCAAGCATTCAGAATACAAAAAGGCCTACATAAGAAAAATGTTCCAGGGGACCAGGGAGAGGGCTCATTGGTTACGAGCTGGTTGTGCGCTCCTACAGAGGACTGGAGTTGAGATCCTAGCACACTGGGTCACCCACAAGCACAGATGACTCCAGCTCCAAGGGATCAAAGGCTTTCCTGTGGCCCTGTGGACACTACATTCAAGTAATCCACCCATATGTCCACAACTCCGGGTCCAGGGGTAACTGAAGCCCTCCTCTGGCCTCACCCGGAACTGCACACACCTGATGCACTTACACATATGTAGGGAAACAGTCATACACATTAAATGAAAATAAAAATAATAAAACAAAACAATGAGCAAGTCTGAGGATGTAGCTCAGTGGTAGAATCTTTGCAACCATATACAAAGCTCTGAGTTCCGTCTCCACTGCCATAAAAATGGACAAACAAAACAGAAACAAGGGAAGGAGAAAGGAGGAGAATTTGATGATTCATTTATCAACTAAAACATCAAATACATTGCAGGTTACTGAAAACAAACTGTTTGAAAGGTCTGTGAAAATGCAGAGCACATACATATAGATGCAGAACACATACACGTGGGTGCAGAGCACATACACATGGATGCAGAGCACATACACATGGGATGCAGAGCACATACACGTGGATGCAGAGCACATACACATGGATGCAGAGCACATACACATGGATGCAGAGCACATACACGTGGATGCAGAGGACATACACATGGATGCTGAGCACATACACGTGGATGCAGAGCACATACATGTGAATGCAGAGCACACACAGGTGGATACAGAGCACATACATGTGGATGCAGTCCCCATGTGGATACAGTCCCCATGTGGATTACTATAAACGGGTTTCCCCTGAGGTTTATAGAGTATTGGCAGATAGATTCTATGTTGTGCATTGGTGGGTCCCATTCACAATGTTTCTCTCAATTTCAGTAACATTAATCCAGGATAAAATCTCAGCCTCTTTGGCTGGTCAATGGAAAATAAAAAGTCCTCATTGCTTTAAATCACTGGCATACTCCTCTAAGAATGGACTATGTACTGGGGAGCAGCTGAAGACATGCAGCCTGGTCCTTACTCCTGGAAGATGAGGGGTGCACAGCACTCCAGTGGCTCTGCCAAACGTGCTGCCCTCAAAACCTCCTCTTTTCCTGACCTTGGTCATTTCTGTGACTTTTATTTATTGGGCTGGGGAGTCTGTAAGAAATCAGAGTATGGGAAGTGTGACAGTTCTGACAGCTCAGTTTAGGTTGCCATCTTCTGTTGCTCCTGGAGCCTTGGTTAAATGTAAAATTTAATATTTTATATATTAGTAAAAATATTTATTCACTGTGTAGGAATTAAGTATATTTCAACTAATAATATAAGGTTAAAATAAATTTCTAATCCTTAATAGTTTCTACTCAAACCTCCTCATACACACTGCAACCATGCTGTCTTTTAGAAGACTGGTGTTCTAGAAGATAGACTGTTCCTGCCAAGCGCACACATTTAATCCTAGCACTTGGGAGGTAGAGGCAGGCAGATCTCTGTGAGTTCAAAGCCAGAGTTGTCTACATAGTGAATTCCAGGCTAGCTGGGGGCTACAGAGAGACCCTGTCTCAAAAAGACCAAAAAATAAAAATAAAAAAGAAGATAGAATGTTCCAGAAGGTGAAGAGTTATAGCAGCAACTTTAGTGATCAAGACTGATATTTTAAAAGATCACCAGTTGTAACACAGGAATCCAGGGCTGATTCACGGAAGTAAAGAGTTACAGGAACCTACATGTTTGATTTGAAGGAATTTGTTCAACCATTGATGAACCTGTTATTTTACCAGCTGCCAGTGTAAACATTCAGAGTGAATGGAGGGTGTATTTAATCATTTCTGCATAAATTTGCTGTGTAATTTCTACTTCATTGAAACCATTTTGACTTCTTTTTATTATCCTGCATACATACAACATATGACTTTTCTGAATTTCATGTAATAAACTATAATGCTCACTATTACAACTTAAAAAAACAAATTAATTTTACAGGTGAATGCATACTCATGAGAAAGAAATGGAGAAAATTTTACATTTCATATGAAGAGTTAAACATTTCTCTCACAATATGCCTTTAATTATTTTGTTTTATTTTCACATGTATTGGGGTTCCTAACATGTGTTCCTCATGGACAAAGAACAGATCAATAGTAAATATTACCATGTAAACTGTCTTATCATTTCTCAAAACTATGTCAAATCATAAGAATATATGAAGATTATGTTTGTGGCAGCTTTGGCCTTATCTTAAAAACAAAGAGAAACTCTGATTGTTTATAGATTTTTAGGTAAATTTCTCATGAGCACTGTTCTATGAAAGAGATGTAACAGAACCTTCCATGTAAATTCAAAGATGTGCAAAATTTAGGAAGAATGTTTCCTTATGTTATTGTAGCCAGCTATAGAGAATGAACTAATAGCAAGCAGTCATTACATGCCTATTTCTCCAAATATCGCTATGTCTGGTTCTAAGTACAAGGCACTATTTCATATATTTAAATGGAAGAATAAGTCAAGGAATTATAACATGATGTTTAATTTTGTATATCACAAACATATGCATAATATGTATCTTTGCTTGTTTCCATAATGATAAATGTGCTGACAGAACAGGGGAATGTGTTCAATCTGGTTTTCACTCATCAATTCATTGTCACAGTCCATTTATCTGAATTTTCAAGGGTCCATTCTGTTCTAGGACCTGAGGATAAAAGTCTCCTAGAGGCATAGTATTCAAAGGACCTTCATTCCACTCATAAAATCCTTCACATTAAAATGAGCTAGACGCTCTACCAAGGCATAATTATGAAAACCCCAAGCAAACTGCCAAATGTGCTTAGAATATCATTATTTTAAAATGATCTGACTAGGGCTTGAGTGACAGCTGGGAGCTGGTTGTGCAAACATGTAGCCGTGCGGCAGCTGAGCTTCCCATGCGGGGTTCTAACTCTAGTATCAAGAAGGACAGACCCAGAAGGCTCACTGGGGCTTGCTGGCTTACAGCCTAGCAAAATGTTCAAGCTCCAGGTAAGGAAGAGATGCTGTCAAAAAAAGAAACAGAAGAATGACAGAACAGGATATTCAACACTACCCTCTGGTGTTAGTGTACAACCACACACACAGACATATATATCATGCACAGAGACAGACATACAATCATACAAACAGACACACCATCCTAAACCCCAACAGAAAGACACATACACACACACACACACACACACACGCACACTACGCTCACAGAAATTTTAAATAATAATATTAAAATGAAATTTGCACAACTCTGATTCTATTAGGAAGAGAGGAGAAAAGCATAAATGCCACTTGATGAGGTTCAGCGGCGGCGTTTTCCTGAAGAGCCAGCGGGACTCCCGTGGGACAGTGAAGAAGTAGTCAGTGAGAGCTGCTGAAGTGTTGGGTGCTAGGTATCAAGAAGGAACAAATGGGGTCTGGAGAGATGATGGCTCAGTGGTTAAGAGCACTAGCTGCTCTTGCAGAGAACCCAGACTCATTACCAGCACCCACGTGGCAGCTGACAACCATCGGTAACTCCAATTCCAGGGGATCCTATGCTCTATTCTGATTTCCACGGACACTGCCTGACACAGGTGCACTTACATATGTAAAGGCAGTATACTCATACACAAAATATATAAATAATAGGTAATAAATTAATAGTTTTTTTAAAGCATGCATAAGTCAAGCATGGTGGCATATGGCTTTAATCCCAGCACTGAGGAGGCAAAGGCATGTGGATCTCTGTAATTTCAAAGTCATCCTGGTCTACATAGTGAGTTCCAGGCCAGCTGGAGCTACAGGGAGACCCTGTCTCAAAAAGACCATACTGGAAAAGAAAGAATGCACAAATGAAAGCATGGGTGGGTTATAGACATGAAGCTGGGCAAATAGCCAAAGCATGGGCACCAAAGGGCACTACAGTGGGCAGATTTTAGATTTTAGCTGATAAGCTTGGATTTTCTAATATGATGCTCTGAGGAATATTTCTATTATTTACAGCCCCCCTCCTCACCCTCCCTCAAAAACCTGAATCAAATCCTTACATGTGGTCAAGAAATAACATAGATTGGCAGAATTAATCTGCTTTCCACTGGCACAACAAAGATAGGGAAAAAAGGATTAGCAACCAAACCCCCCTAAATAAGGATTAGCTCAGTAGCTCAGAAGGAGAGTGCTGGCCTAGGGTGTGTAAAACCTTACATTCAATTTCTAGAAATGCAAACACACCACACTACACACACACACACACACACACACACACACACACCAACCACTTGCCTAGAGTCTGATAGAGGCATGGCAGATGCAGACACAGCAGTGTGAAGTAGAGTTTTCTATCCTGGGTTAGCCTGGATCAACACATGTTGACATAATTACACCATGTGATCATGTAACGGAGTAGGGCACAACCCAAACAATGCCATCTCAGTGACTGCAGTGTCTAGGGGCAGAGGCTAGAGCTCTCTCACCCCTTACATGAGAATGTGTAAGTATTAGGAAAAGTGAGGGGTAGGACCAAATGACTCAATATATGCAGGTGAAAAGGAGTCAGGAAAAGTAAGGTTTGGGGAGATGGCTTAGTCAGCAAAGTGCATGCATGGCAAGCAGGAGGAGCTGACTTTGATCCCCAGAACCCAGGTACAGCAGCTAGGCATTCTCTCTTAACCTCAGCGCAGGGAAGTGGGAACAAACAGACTCCCAGGACTCACTGACAAGCCCAGAAGGCTCCCCTAGCAGACCTGGCAGGCTAAAGGCAGAGAGAGTCTGTCTCAAAGAAAGATGGATGGTGCCTGCTGAATCCCATCCTGAGGCCCTGCCTCCATGTGCACTTCCATACACAGGCATGCACTCCTCAGACAAACATGTACATGAACGCACACTTCTACACACATGCATGCACTCCTCAGACAAACATGTACATGAACGCACACTTCTACACACATGCATGCACTCCTCAGACAAACATGTACATGAACGTACACTTCTACACACGTGCATGCACTCCTCAGACAAACATGTACATGAACGCACACTTCTACACACGTGCACTCACTCCTCAGACAAACATGTACATGAACGCACACTTCCACACACATGCATGCACTCCTTAGACAAACATGTACATGAACGCACACTTCTACACACATGCATGCACTCCTCAGACAAACATGTACATGAACGCACACTTCTACACACGTGCACGCACTCCTCAGACAAACATGTATATGAACGCACACTTCTACACACAAGCACACACTCCTCAGACAAACATGTATATGAACGTGCACTTCCACACACGTGCACGCACTCCTCAGACAAACATGTACATGAATGCACATTTCCATACACATGCACGCACTCCTCAGACAAATGTACATGAACGCACACTTCCACACACGTGCATGCACTCCTCAGACAAACATGTACATGAACGCACACTTCCACACACGTGCATGCACTCCTCAGACAAACATGTACATGAACGCACACTTCCACACATGTGCATGCACTCCTCAGACAAACATGGTCATGAACGCACACTTCCACACACATGCATGCACTCCTCAGACAAACATGTACATGAACGCACACTTCCACACACGTGCACGCACTCCTCAGACAAACATGTACTGAGTGCACACTTCCACACACGTGCATACACTCCTCAGACAAACATGCACATGAACGCACACTTCCACACACGTGCATGCAGTCCTCAGACAAACATGTACATGAACGCACACTTCCACACACATGCATGCACTCCTCAGACAAACATGTACATAAACGCACACTTCTACACACGTGCACGCACTCCTCAGACAAACATGTACATGAATGCACACTTCACACATGTGCACGCACTCCTCAGACAAACATGTACATGAATGCACACTTCACACACGTGCACACACTCCTCAGACAAACATGTACATGAACACACACTTCTACACACGTGCATGCACTCCTCAGACAAACATGGACATGAATGCACACATCACACATGCATGCACTCCTCAGACAAACATGTACATGAACGCACATTTCCACACACGTGCATGCACTCCTCAGACAAACATGTACATGAACACACACTTCTACACACGTGCATGCACTCCTCAGACAAACATGGACATGAACGCACACTTCTACACACGTGCATGCAGTCCTCAGACAAACATGTACATGAACGCACACTTCCACACACGTGCATGCACTCCTCAGACAAACATGGACATGAATGCACACTTCCACACATGTGCATGCACTCCTCAGACAAACATGGACATGAATGCACACTTCCACACATGTGCATGCACTCCTCAGACAAACGTACATGAACGCACACTTCCACACACGTGCATGCTCTCCACAGACAAACATGTACTGAGTGCACACTTCCACACACATGCATGCACTCCTCAGACAAACACGTACATGAACGCATACTTCCACACACGTGCATGCACTCCTCAAACACGTACATGAATGCACACTTAAGTGATAACTCTTTAAGAAAAACTCTGTAAAGTGTGTATAATTCACATACACAGTTTTAAGAACAATGAATTAACTTCATACAAATGAAACACAATTTCTTTAAAAAAGCCACAAAACCACCTAAAAATCTAAAACTCTCAGAAACGGTGGGTTACCAGTGTGTGCAAATTGATCTAGACATTTATCTACTTATAGACAGAAATAGAAGGAATGGCCATTGTAAGGCACATAAAATATATAGTTAAAATAATTTAATCCAGGTACAATTTGAATAAACTATGTTTATCTCAATTTTAATAGAAATTCAAGGAATATAAGAAAAAAGGAGTTGTTAAACAGATTTTTTTTTCATTTAAAACTGTTACAGAGGGGCTAGAGAGTTGTCTCAGCCATTAAGAACACTTACTGTGTTCCAGAGGGCCCAAGTTCAATTCCCAGCACCCACATGGTGGCCAACGACCACCCCTAACTCCAGTTCCGTGGGGTCCAATACCTTCTTTTAGCCTTCATGGGAGGTGTAGACACATGGTGCACTTAAATACATGCAGGCAAAACACATTTTCTATTTACCTTTTCAGGCTTACTGAGCACCAGTGTAACCACATCCGTCAGTGTGCTTCACCTCTTTCTCCCATCATTCAGTAACTTGGTTTCTTAATTTATTCTAATACTTTAGAACTGTAATTAATGAGTTGACTGGCTTTTCTTTTCTAAAATGTTTGAATTTTTAAAATTTTATATATATATATATAAGTGTATTGCCTGCATGTATGCAAGTGCACCAGTGTTGTACAAAGCTCAGGGAGGACGGAAGAGTGCATCGGATCCCCTGGAACTGGAATTATAAACGGTTGTTAGCAGTCGTGTTGGTGCTGGGATTTTAACCCAAGTCTTCTGCAAGAACAGCCAGTGCTCTTAACCACTGAGCCATCTCTCCAGCCCCAACTGGGTTTTCTTTTATGTATTCTGAGAAAGGGTCTTGCTGTGTAGACCAGGCTGGCTTCAAACTCATGGCACCCCCCTCCTTCAGCCGCCTGAACCCTGGTGTGACATGTGTGAGCCACCTCGCCTGGTTTCAGTGATTTTCTAAAATAAAGCCATGGCTATTAATTTTTCCCAAGTTCTTTGATTTTTTTTTTTTTTTGGTCTTTTTGAGACAGGGTCTCTGTAGCTCCAGCTGTCCTGGAACTCAGGATTAAAGGCGTGCACCCCGGCAGTTCTTTGATTCTTTTAAAAATGCCTGTGATCTGTCTGATACAGGAAGTTGTGTTAAGGATTCCCGGGTCAGTACTCCTCTGACCTTTCTCCTTCTCATCAGCTGCCTTGTTTATCTTTTCTTTGTTTCCTTCTGATTGTCAGGTGTTATGTTTCAATAATTCCAATACTTCCTTGAGTACTTGACCATATGCAAATATGTATCTCAATAATTGAATGAAAACTTGATATTTGTGCTCAAATTGGCCTTTTTTATTCCCTCAGAAATGGCGCATGTCCTTCTGTTGTCCCTTGTCATGCATGTGTCTCATTAGAAATAAAATGGCATTAAGAATCCTTCAGAACATATGCCAAGACAGTCTGGGAGATTCGGGTGGTCATTGGGAGGTAGAACTACGGAAGGGAAAGGAGGGGGGCAGTCAGGTTAATGAAAGGAAAAGGATCAAGCTAAAAACCAAATCCGCCATATGCAGAAGCAGAGGTGGGAGAAAGGAGGGGCAGGGGGAAGGAGAGGAAGGAGAGGAAGGGGGCAGGGGGAAGGAGTGGATTTACTAGCATCGCAGCCAGCAAAGGCAGCTTCGGAAGGCTCAGCATTCCTGGTGAGGATGTGGGCAGATCACTGGGTCACAACCCACTCACTTCAGAGTGGCCCCTCCACGGCTGAGTCACTGCGATGGCCACACCAGGAGATACGGGATTCTCTGTCAAATGCTCTGTCAGGTTTTGAAGACAGAGATGTTCTGTGTCCTCAGCAAACTGCTCCTTCAGAACTGCACAGAAGTGGATTTCGAAGGCTCCCATTCATGGCAGGCAGCTCTGTCCTTTCCTGCAAGGCTGGAATAGTCCCTCATCCCTGAAAACAAGTCCCTTCATCAGTAATCATCCTGTGTTACTTTTTTTCAACTATGTGGTTTCTGTTCATTCCCTGTGGGAGCTTCTCTTGCTATGAGCAGGCACAGCACAGTCCTGCTAAGGGAAGGGGAGCACAGTGCCCATCTGCAGCCACTGTAGGGAACTGACCCCCTCAGGCAGAGGTCAGTTGGTTAATTTTGTAACCCGACCTGAGAGATACTTCCAACTCCCAACTCGGGTCCTTAGCCTGGGAAAAAGGAACATTTCCTGTCTGTCTGTGCTTTCCCACCTGCACAAAGACTGCTGGTCTCTGAACTGGAATTTCAGGCTGATGGCTGATTGCCTGTCTTCACCCTTAGCCCACTAACAATTCACTTCAAAGCAGGTGACCTGATAGGTCTCCGTCCAGCCCCACTACAGTGTTTTAATCACTGGGAGGACTTCGTTTAGGGGAAACAAAGAGCGCATAGAGCAGAGTGGAAGAGGTGGCACTGACTGGGAGAGGCATATTTATAAAGCACAATTGTAACAGAAGTTCTTCCTGAAGAGTCACTGTTCCGGTTAGCTCCAGTTGTCCACTTGAAACATTTGGTTGGAGGGAACCTCACCTGAGAAATGATCTCCTTCAAACAGGCTGTGGTCAACCCATACCATGCAGGGATGAGTGCAACCCCAACTGTCTGTTATGGAGAACTTTTAAAGACAAAAACCACAAACTAGAGGAACTTGGTGACATCATACATACACAATTGCAAGGGTATAGAAACACAATGCAAGCAGTGGTGACTTTTAAGCTGATTGGTTTTGTTTAGCAGTGTGAAGTCCCTTGGAGAGGAATGGGCTTCTTAGGGGGTAGGAAGCACTGCTACAGGGCTGGGAAAGTTCATCCTGACCGCAGGTAGCTGTGGGAACTAGGAACTCAGGGTTGGACTGCATTCATGCGGTTAAGGCAGTCATGGGAACCAGGCTTGCTTCAACTAGAGAGTTGCTCCTGCATGATTAACACTTTCCTTTGATTTCTGACCTGGTCCTAACAGTAGGAGCCCCCACTGTGGGCAGTGCCATCCCTGGTCAGTTGGACCTGGGATGTATAACAGAAGCAGCCAAGTAAGGCAGTGCCAGGAGCAAGCCAATGAGGAGGGATCATCTATGGCCTGAGTTTCTGTTTCTGCCTCCAGGTTCTTATCCTGCATAAAGTTCCTTGGCTTCCTTCAAGGATTGACTGTCACATGGAAGAATAAGATGAAATGAATCCTTTCATCTCCAAGTTAGATTTGGTCACTGTGTTTACCAGAACAATAGCAAGATAACTAGGACAGTCAGAGAGTTGAGCTCAGTATATACTGACTCTGTGGAAGCAATAAAATAGGCTATGACTCATAACTTTATCCTGGACAAAAATGTACATTCACACCTTCCAGAAGACATTGCTGTTGTTAGAGGAATTGAGCATCTGAATTGATTTCCTTGGTCCAGGAACAATCAGAAAACCAAGACAAGTCAATCACTTTAGAAAAGTGCAAGAATATTGTGTGCATGGATTGTTGGTTAAGATGCAGGGAGTGACTTTTCAGATGATTTTAAAATGTGTTTTAATTGTTATGTATTGATTTTTAATTGTATATGAATGAACGTTTTGCTTACATACATGTTAGGTGCATTGTCACATGAAATTCCCATAGAGTACAGAAGAGGGCCTCAGATTCACTGGAACAAACAGTTACAGAAGTTTGTTAACCATCATGTGGGTGCTGGGAACCAAACCCAGGTCCTCTGCAGGAGCAGCCAGTGTTCTTAATCACTAAGCCATCTCTCCGTCTTCTGAAATTTTGTTCTTTAGGAGAACGAAATCTTTGGGTTATGAGAAGCTTTCCTTTAACTGTTGGGAAGAAGATCTACTAAATGTATGAGATAACCAGGAACTGATTTCAGTGTCTGGCTCCTAGGAGCCTTCCATCCTCACCACCTCTACCAGGCATTCCCATTGGAATGGTCACCTTAACCAATGGAAGATCTCAAAGATGCCACCCTTCATAGGAGACTTGGCATTTGGCATTCCTATCTGAGAAGAAGAGGACTCAGGGCACAAAGTCTATTTATATGGAATGGAAAGTTACATGTTCAAAATATTGTTCAACTTCCAGAGAAATCCAAGAATCACATCCTAAACAAAGAAAAACATGTTCAATGACCAAATAAAAATATACACAGGTTTAGGGACAGAGGGAAAGTTAGGATACTGAATAAACAATAAAGCAAAAAATTACATGGGGGATGAGGACATGTGCTAAAAAGACTGACAAGATAATTTTCCTGATAAACCTGAACACTAGAAGTGAAAACAACTATTCCACTGTTCATGGTCCATGTCAGCTCAGAGGCGAGCTTGCAGTAGATCCCAGTACATAAGACACTGACAGATCCTGAAAGGAGGGTAGGTATGTCCCAAACAAGGTCCAGGGAAGGCAAGAGGCCAACTGTTCACAGAGCTGTAAGTTGGAGCTACTGTCACAAATATACATAGATTAGGGGCTAGAGAGGGTAGCTCAGTAGTTAAGATTTCTTGGTACTCTTGTAGAAGACATGAGCTCAGTTCTCAGCACCCATGTTAAGTGGCTTACAATCACTGGTAACTCCTGCTCCATGAGATCTGACAATCTCTCCTGGCCTTTGATGGCAACCCCCTCAGAGAGAGAGAGAGAGAGAGAGAGAGAGAGAGAGAGAGAGAGAGAGAGATCTGTACAGAGAGAGAGAGAGAGAGAGAGATCTGTACCTAGTTTGAGCCCATAAAATACCAAGCCAAAGAACACAGCTGCTAGTGAGTACCCTTTATCAGAAAGCTCTGTTCTTAAATCTCAGTTTAAAGATCATTTTAAGAAGAATTCCATGGTTGTACCAGAAATTGTAAAAATAAATAAAAAGGTGAATGTGAAGCCAGAGAACATTTTACTGAAGACTATTAACCAGGCTCTCAGTACAGCCCAGGGACTTATAAATCAGCACCCAAACAGCTTTCAATGTCAGAGTTTTGGGGGTGTACTTCCTTGAAATTAATAGAAACTTAGGGGGAAATGAGATTTAGTGCCATCTTAGCATTAATAAATAAGAAAGTTTTATTTGAACTAACATATTTTTGATAAAAACCAGTACCCTATAATCTATTTGCTCCAAAGTCAAAATGGATTTAGGAGTTACAAGATGTGCCAAAATTTGCCATGAGATAATAGCAAATTATATAAGGATAAAATACACAGGTAATATAAGGAGCCATTGATAGATTGAGTAGATGTAGATACCTAACCTCATATGCTACAGAAGGTGCTGGAAAAAGAAGCAAAGTCCTGTTGGTTCACTGTCAAGGTCCCATCCTGGATGTCAGATGACCTCAGAGGGGTGAAATACGCAGTGACACCTGCAGTCACGAACTCAGAGTGATTGTACTTACCCACACAAGACCTGCTCTTTTGGTCAAACGCTACTGGTTGACTGATCAGGCCCCGGGGGACGGCCACACAACCTGTGTAGATATGCATAGAAGTAACTAGACTCAAGATTATTAATAACAATAAGAAATAGAAAGTATGAATTTGGAGAGAGACAACAGGGTGTTTAAGGAAGGCAAGGTGGATAGATGGATCAAAACTAACATTTGTATCACTGTATGTAACTTTCAAAGAACAAAACCAAGTTAAAAAATAAAATGGAAAGTTAAATAAAAGAAATACCATGTTTGCTGTTTCACCGCTAGGCCACTAAATATAAGGCTTAGACACTAATCTAAATGATGGGAAAACAGCCTATTGTTACTCCC
The DNA here is from genome assembly GCA_009823505.1 of Rhizomys pruinosus. NCBI lineage: Eukaryota > Metazoa > Chordata > Mammalia > Rodentia > Spalacidae > Rhizomys > Rhizomys pruinosus. The sequence goes on along the minus strand of VZQC01003434.1, from coordinate 826,362 downwards.
ACACAGAACCATTTCTCGGCATGTTCTACTTATATCATGCTCAGATGATAAAATGACACATTTAATTTCACCAACTATAGCATTACTGAAAAGAGTAATAAGATCATGTACGTTCTGCAAAAATTCAGCTCAACTACAAACCACAAAAAAAGATTCTCTGGCACAAAAAATACCAAGTCAGCAGTAAACTTGTATCCATAAATTTTATAACCAAACATGAAATAAAAAATAAAATATTGTATACTTCTTGGAAATCTTGGAATAAATTCAAGGTCACTCATATATATATATAAAAGATATATATGAATATATTATGTATATATAATATATATTAAAAAGATATATATATATATACATATATGTATATATATATATATATTTTTTTTTTTGGACAGGGTCTCCCTTTAGTCCCAGCTGGCCTGGAGCTAGCTACGTAGACCAGGCTGGCCTTGAACTCCAGAATGCTGGAATTAAAGGTGTGTTCTACCTTGCCCAGGTCAAGGTCATATTCTAAATCCCCCAGTAAGTATTCCTTTCATCTTTTTTTAAATTTTTATTTATTTTTGTATGTGTATGAGTGTAGGTTTGTGCTCCCATGTCGTTCAATGCTGCGGAGGTCAGAAGAGGGTGTCGGATTCCCCTGGAACTGGAGTTCTCCTGGAATTGGAGTTACAGACCGTTCTCAGCCGCCATGTGGGTGCTGTGGATCAAACCCAGGTCCTCTGCAAGAGCAGTTGGTGCTCTTAACCACTAGGCTATCTCTCCAGCCCCTCCCTTCATCTTATGAATAAGTGTGTGAGTGCCCTAAGATGCAAAAGGTTTTGTTCCAAGTACGAGAGTGAGTTAAAGGATGGTTTAGGCTTCCATGGGATTTAGTATCTTGGGACTTTTCCCTTTGTAACACTGTAGGCTTTTTCATAATATAATACAACTTTAAAAAGTGGTTTCTGTAAGAACACAGAGCCCTGCTTCAACCAGGACAAGCTTCCCTTCAGGTCCCAGAACACCCTGAGGCCTGACCTTCATCCATTGTGTGGTTGAGGGCTGAGGTACAACTAACACTATTAGTCAGCATTTAAGGAGCAGCTGCTGTCTGACAGACACTGCCAAGTCCTACAATCATTTCATTTCATTTAATTCTTCTAGTGATTGTGTGAATTAGGTACAATTACTTTTATTCCCACTGGAAAGGCTGCTCAGAAACAAAGAGCTAGAACCAGATGCCTGCAGCGTGAGATTAGAGTCCCTTACTCTCTATAATACTAAAGCAGGTTTACAGCTCCTTCAGGGGCACTGGCTTCATGAAGAGAGGATGAAACAAGAGAAGAAAGGCCCTTGAAACCTTCTAGTGGAGAAAGCACTTTTGTTCTCAACTCATCTTCAAATCCCTGTCATCCTGATGTACAAAAGTCCTGTTCCTGTCAGTATCCACTCACAGAACTTGATACATCCGTAATCACTGTAATAGGATTTATTAGCAGAATTGGGGCCATATTTGAAAATGCATGTTTGGCATCTGTCATGGCATTGTGGCACAGTACAAGGTAATTTGACTGGCTTATTTAAGGATCTGGTTTCCATCCATAGCAGCAAAGAAAAAGAGTAATCCTGTCCTGAGAAGGCACTCAACTGCACCTAACTCAACAGGATTAATTGGAATTAGACATCCTTAAGGTTTCATTTTAATAGGCAAAATAGTCTTTTCTTCTTTAAAATTTATTTACTTATTTTTATTTTTCTTATCAAATCTAGACAGGTGACCCCCCATTCCCCCACCCCACCAGAGCTCATGCATTCTGCTAAACATGCTTTTCATCTCTTTCTCAGTCTTTCTCAATATTCTCCATGAGGAAGTTGACTGTTTTGAGCAGAAGTTCACTGTTTCAGTTAGTTCTTCGATGCAGTCCTTTCTGTTGTTGTTTCCCAATATACATCACTCCCAGCTGCTTTGGACAAAAGCTCAAGGGCCATGCACAAGAAATACTTACAACTAGGAATTGGCACTAGCATCCACAGATGAGGGCTACCATTTGTTGTTTTGTTTTTCTGGGACTGGTGTTACTTCACTCAGCATGGTGTCCTCCTAGCTCCAGCCATTTCCTGCAAAGCTCATGATGTCATCCTTCTTTACTGCTGATAGAACTCCATTGTGTAGATGTAACACATTTTCTCTATCCACTCATGAGTTGAGGGAGCATTTAGGTTGTTCCAGCTCTTGCTATTGTTGAAGAGAGCTGAAATAAACATGGCTGTGCATGTATCTCTGCAGTGGGGTAGTCTTGAGGGTACATGCCTAGAATGGTATGGCTGGGTCGGGTGGCAAGTTCATTCCAAGTCTTCCAAGGTTTCTCCACACTGCTTTCCACAGTGGCTGTATGAGTTTACATTCCACCACAAGTGGATGAGTGTTCCCTTCTCCCCACACCTCTCCCCAGCACTTGTATCTTTGTTTTTTCTTGATCCTACCCAGTCTTATTGGAGTAAGATGATATCTTAATGTGGTTTTGATTTGCATTCCTTAATGATTAGTGATGTTTGAACACTTCTTAAGGTGTTTTCAGGCATCTCTAATTCACTTGGAAGTCTCTTGTTCAGCTCTTTGCTCCATCTATTGAGTGGGTCATTTGTTTTCTTTCTTCTTTGTTTTTGAGTTAGTTTATATTCTGGAAATCAATGCTTTGTCAGATGTTTCTGCGGTGAAGGTTTCCTCCACCTGTGGGATTTCTCTTCACTCCTTGATTGTTTCTTTTGATGTACAGAAGCTTTTGCATTTAATGAGGTCCCATTTGTCAATTGTCATCTTATTCTAGTGCACTGCTGTCTGATTTAGGAATGCTTTTTCCTATGCCTATGTCTTGTAGTCTGCTGCCAACTTTTTCTTCTATTCACCTTCAGAGTTTGGGGTTTCACGTTGAGGTCTTTGATCCACCTGGAGTTGAGTTTTGTACAGGAGAGAGGAGGAGTTTTTGATTGGGATTGCATTAAATCTATATCAAGAGTTTCAGTGTAAAATGGACATTTGTCTTTTTTTACTATCGTTAATTTTTCCATGGCATGGAGGTTTTCCATCTTCTGATGTCTTCTTTCAATTTCTTTCTTTATAGGTTTAAAATTTTTTGTTGTACAGATCTTTGGTGTCTTTGTTAGGTTTGTTCCTAGGTATTTTTATGTTTTTGAGGCTATTGTGATTGGAAGGTCTCTTTGAATTCTTTCTCCAGTTGCTTGTTCTTTGTGTAAAGAAAGGCCATTGATTTTTTAGGTTAATTTTGTTATCCTGCCACTTGCTGAAGCCTGTTAATCGTTTTTAGGAGTTTTCTGGTGGAGGTAGTTAGCATCCCTTAAGTAAACAACATATCATCAGCAAATAGGGATAGCTTGCCTTCCTCTTTTCCAATTAGTACTCCTTTAATTTCCTTTTCTTGCCTTATTGCTCCTAGCAAGTGTTTCAAGCACTATATTGAAGAGGAGTGGTGACAGGAGGCAGCCTTCTGAGTTCCTACCTTTAAAGGGAATGGTTTCTGTCAGTTTCCCCATTTAGGATGATATTGGCTGTGGGTTTCCTGTATATGCTTTGATTACATGAGGAATGATCCCTTCAATCCAATTCCCTCTAGGATTTTAAGCATGAAGGGATGCTGGATTGTGTCAAAAGGCTTTTTCAGCATCAATTGAATGATGGTGTGGTTTTTGCTTTTCATTCCATTTATGTGTTTTGATGACGTTTATTGATTTTCTTTTTTCTTTTATTTCTGTATGTGTATGAATGTACTGTCTGCATGCAAGTCTGTGCACCCATGTCTGTGCAATGCCCTGGAGTCAGTAAGAGGGGTGTTGGATTCCCCTGGAACTGGAGTCTCTGGAATTGGAGTTTCAGACAGTTCTCGGCCGCCATGTAGGTGCTGTGATCGAACCCGGGTCTCTGGAAAACGGTCGGCACTCTTAACCGGCTAGCCATCTCTCCAGTCCCTTATTTTCATATGTTAAACACCCTGCATCTCTGTAGAATCCAACTTGGTCAGATGGATGATCTTCTTGATGTGGGTCTGTATGCGATTTGCCAGTATCCTGTTTTAGAATTTTGGCATCTGTGTTCATTAGGGAGATGGCTCTATAATTCTCCCCTTTTTAGTTGTATCTTGTGCCTGGTTTTGGATTAGAGTGATGCTGGACTCATAGAAGAAATTTGGGAGAATTCCTCGATGTGTATCCTTACTAAAATCTTTTCTTTGCTATATCATAACTAGTAGTTTTGGGGAGTTTTCCTCTATGATTACATAATCTAAAATATAACATTATTTAAATATGAATATATTAATCACATTATGAAGCAACGTACTTTCTTGGGAAAGGTGGGAGAACTATAGAAATTGCTCGCTCTCTTCCTTTGAAAGCCCCTTCTGTCTTAATTCACAGCGGACATGACCTGGCCCAACTTTCGGCTGGAATGCTTGTGAACTCCTGCAGTCAGGATCACCAGTGGAAACCTCTTTTCCTACCTGTGGCATCCTCTGAGGAACATTCTCAATCAATCATTCTCTCATTTCCTACGGACTAAAATCCATCCAGAGTTCCTGAGGAGGTCGAAAGATTGTAAGATCCAGGGCTGGCACATGAGCACAAGGAAAGAGTCTCCCAGGCCCCTGGGAACTTGCAGCAATAGTAAGAGCATTCACAGACAAAAACCCAGCATAGAACTTGGGAAATGGGCAGCAGGCCGCAAACTTAGGTGAAAAACTATTAGCAACTGCTTACTGCTGGATGAAGGACAGTTGGTCTTTTAGGGGCTCTAAGTAGGCTGATTAGATTCCAGCAGGTGAACTTGCACTGAGGTGTATCTGAGTACAGAATCTTGACTCCAAAGATCTGACAGAGCTAGAGTTTTCTCCAGAATCTATGTCCTCTGCAGCTATGTGTATTGGCTGAGTCTACAATGTTACCCATGGGTTCACTCCCACTGAGAGGCCTTTAAATCCAACCAGGAAGCTATTGATTACCCCCAGATAATAGTGGGGCTACTGCACCAATAGTGGGAGCTTGGTGTGCAGTGGCTATGTTTATTAACCCCTTTAGGGTTGGGTTGGACCATTGGTTGATCTTCCTTATCAGTTTGCATATTATCATCTAGGATTATGAGAGCTAAATTTCAGATAGGCTTCCAGCCAATTTTTGCTCCATTGCTCTGAGTCCTGTATCTGAAGTATGTCCCGTCTTCAGCAGTAGGGGCTCATCTCTTAGTTCTTGGGGAGAACCTAGAGCTTTGGCAACAGCCTGTGTTGTTTGAGGAGGCTCCTGGACTACTCTCACAAATCACTCAGAGGAAGGTTTCTTCTGACTGGCACTGCTTTCCTTGCTCAACAGCCCCCAGGTGTACATATGCGCTGATGTTAAGAGACTGTACGTGCAGTTCCCATGGGGTTATGGGGGATCACATTTCACTCTGTGTCTCCTAGTCCCCAAGATCCATTCATTTCTACTCCTTTGTCTCCCACCTGACCTCTCTCCTCCAGCCCCAGTCCCAGTGACCCAATTATCCCCCCTCACAATAACACCAATTACTCCCCCCCCACAATAACACCAATTACCCCCCACAATAAGACCAATTACCCCCCACAATAACACCAATTACCCCCACCCCCCACAATAACACCCACCTCCCACCATCACCCCTCTCCTGTTTTCCCTCTCCCCCACACATCATGGCCCTAGCATGTCCCTCCCTCCTCTCCTCCCAGCCGAGCACTCCCAATTTTTCTACCTCCCTCCTGGTAACGTTTGTAACAAATTTTTCCCCTCTTCTGAGTTCTTTCTTCCCTTTACCTCCATGTTTTCTGTCCATTTTCCTGGTGCCTGGTGTTATGTCAGGAGATTTACTCAAGGTATTGGTACTACAATCCATAAATGAAAGATAACACATATTGTTTGCTTTTCTGCATTTGTGTAGTATAGCCAGTATGCTGAGAATTATGCATGCACAGAGCTTGTCCCTCATCAACCTAACCTGCCCTAGGCAGGTGACACCATACAAGCAACTGAGTTGCAGACCTGGGCCAACCACAAGGCGATAAGAGGAGAGTGGGAATGTGAACAGTACCTAACCCCTAACCCTGCCCCCAATAAATGAGTCCGTGACAGCTCGCCCTCTGTCTGCGTTCGCCCGACTCCCAGGGTCTGTGTTTTGACTCTGCCCCTCTCACCCCCATTCCTTTGGTCGGACCCCAAAATTCCCCAGCAGGCCTGGGGGATTGACTACACATTTGTGTTACTTCACTTAGTATAACTTTCTCTATTCCATCTATTTACCTGCAAATTTCATAATTTCATACCACTGAGTAGAACTCCATTGTGTAAATGTACCATATTTTAATTATTTGTCAGTTGAGGGAGATTTAGGTTGCTTCCATTTCTTCACTATTGTGAATAGAGCAACAAGAAACATGGATGTACAGATATCTCTATAGTATGATGAGTCCTTTGGGTATATGCCAAGGAGTGATATAAGTGGGTCATATGTTAGGTTCATTTTGTGTGTGTGTGTGTATTTTTTTTTATTGATGCTTTGTGTATTTCATACATCATTTTCCAATTCAGTTCAGGCATGATACCCTTCCGCTCCCCCACCCGCCCTCCCCATCCCAGATCATGCATTCTGCCATAACTTTTCTTGCATCTTTCTCAGGTTGTTTGTTTTGTTTGTTTTCATTTTTTTAACAATAAAGTGATAATTTGTGAGTACAAGCATCCTTCATGTTAAAACCAATTTGCGAGCAGTTGTGCCCAAACCCACACAGCTCATGGGTCCCACCATCCAGCTAGGGGGGCTTGTATTTCCATCAAGTTGATCAAATGAGTGTCCATCATTATTTTGAGTTTCGCCATTCACCCCAATTGCAGCCCTTACATTCTACCGCCCCCCCCCCCCTTTCGCAGATTGTTCCCTAGGCTTAGAAAAGGGGCACGGTGGATGAGAAGCAAACATGTCTACTTTCTCTGGAGCTGTTGTTTTAGTCTCTAGTCATTCTGGCTGTTTTCTTTCATGGCTGCAGCTTGTCCAGGCATAACCTTTCGATCCACTAATGAAGCACATGCAATAGATATATAGGTATTTAAACAGATATAATTATATAGCCTTTCGATCTTACTAATGAACACACACGCTTGATTCCACCCTTTAGGTATGTATAATACAACTGCTTTTTTTTGAGACTTCATGGGTCAAAAAAAAACCTAAAATAAAAAAGGGGAGATAGATAGATATATGAAACTTTTGTCAAAAAACCTTGCAAACCCAAATCTTAAAACTAACTACGGGAAGGGATTTGTATTTCCAACAGGCCAGAGCATCACCAACTAATGGCTGAGAAAGAAAATGCAGCTTTGCAGTGAGTAGGATGTACCAGAAAGTGCCAGCAGAAGGATTGACTCCTCTGGGCATTGAAGGAAGAAATGCCTCAGATTGCTGCAGACATCAGGCCCCTCTCTGGATCCTACTAGTAACAACTATTTTTAATGAATCCTAACGAACCTTACCTTCTAGGAGCCGCAAAAGTTTTTATATCAAGAGACTTTCTTAACTCCCCCCCCATAAAATAAGCGAGATATATGATGATGATAGGTCGTTTCCAGCTGTAGATTTGGAGTCCAGCTGTTATAGAGGTATTCTCTTAAAATCTGGTAAAACTGCCTTCTCTAATTGACTAATGGACATAGAAATGTGAAAAGGATTATTCTCTATTCAGAACCAATATAATGCTAAAGTCTCCTTAAGCTATGCACTTAAGCAAAATATATAATCAGGAGCTCTGACATCATCAAGGATTATTCTACCAAGATGTTGGCCATGGGATCCAAGCCCCCACAAAAGGTAAAGGCTCCTTGCCTCTAAACTGGGATATCTGCAGGAAGAGAGGTGATAAGGCCCTGCTGTTGAAGACCTGATATAAACATGGGAAAGATGTATGGAGACAGCACTTGCAAGTATACAGATGGTCTCTGGAATGCCAGAGAGTGTTAACATAGGCCACTAAACCAATAAAGCAAATATAGGTCTCCTTGAGTCGAGCAAGACTCCTCTGTCAGCACCAGCTACACCTCATCTGCCTGGAAATACTGTGCAGCAGTGGCAGCCATATGTCTGTATATCCCAAATCTAATTGGCTATTAGCTCTCTCCTTGGAGAAATAACCCACGGCTGATGCCTCAAGCTTACATCCTGTAATGGTTAGGAGATGTTATAAACCACACAAAGACCCTGTCATACTTAACAGAAGAAAATGTAATTCATGGATTAACATACCATCCAAACATCTGTGTCTATACCAAAGTAACCTACCATAACAATTAGTACTGTTTAAATACCTATATATCTAATTGCATGTGCTTCATTAGTAGGTTCATTTTTAGAGAGTTCTCCACACTGCTTTCCATAGTGGTTGCATGAGTTTGCATTCCCGCCAGCAGTGAATGAGCATTTCCAAATCCTTGCCAGCATTTGGACTCTTGGTCTTAGCCAATCTGATTTGGGTAAGATGGAATCTAGAAGTGGTTTACAGCTGCATTTCTCTGATTACTAAGGATGTTGATCACTTTTTAAAGGAGTTCCATAGCCTATTTATTTCATGATTTGAGATGTATCTGTTCTTGTCAATAGCCCATCTTTGTATTGGGTCATTTACCTTGTTTGTTTTTTCAGTTTTTTGTGTATTCTGGTTATTAATCCTCTGTCAGATGTGTAGCTAGTAAAGATTTTCTCCCACTCAATGGGTTTCCTCTTCACTTTCTTGGTTGTTTCTTTTTCTGTACAGAAGCTTTGTAGCTTAATGAGTTTCCACTTACTGATTGTTGAACTTAATGCCTGAGCAGCTGATGACCAAGTTAGAAAGTCTTTTCCTATCCCTATATCTTAGAAGGTACTGCCTCTGTTTCCTTCTAGCAGTTTCAGAGTTCAGGTTTTATATTGAGTTCTTTGATCTATTTGGAGTTGACTTTTGGGCAGAGTACAAGATAAGGGTCCAATTTCATTCTTCTGCAGGTGGAGATCCAGATTTGTCAACACCATTTGTTGAAGAAGCTGTTTTTAACTCCTTTCCTTGTTCTTGGAACCTTTGTCAAATATGAGGTAACTGAAATTGCATATAGTCATGTTTGGATCTTCTATTGTGTTCCATTGTCTATTTTTGTGCCAGTACCATGTAGTTTTTTTATAACTCTAGCTCTGCAATATAGTCTGAGATTTGGTATGGTATTCTTTTTGTCTATTAGTGGTTTTGCTATCTGGGGTATTTTGTGATTCCATATGAAATTTAGGATAATTTTTTTCAAGCTCTGAGAAGAATGTCATGGGTATTTTGATTGGTATTGCATTGAATCTATAGATTGATGTTGGTAAATGGTCATTTTCTCAATATCGATTCTACTAATTATGAGCATGTTGGGTGCTTCCATCTTCTGGTGTCTTCCTCTATGTATTTATTTAAAGATTTGAAATTTCATTACATTATAGAAATCTTTAATCTTATTTAAGAGATTTTTTGTTAGGTTTATTTCTAAACGTTAATTTTTGGAGGCTATGGTGAATGGGAAGGGTTCCCTTTATTTTTTTTCTGATTGCTTGCTGTTGGTATACAGAAAGGCTACTGATTTTGGTAAGTTGTTTTGTAACCTGCCACTTAAAGTATTAATAATATCTAATAGCTTTCTAGTGGAATTTCTGGTACCTCTATGTATATCATATCATATGCATATGGACATAATTTGACCTCTTCTTTCCAATTTGTACTATTTTAATTTCCTTTTCTTTTCTTATTGCTCTTTCAATACTTTCAAGCACTATATTGACTAGGAGTGGACATAGTGCATGGCCCTGTTTCCTGATGTCCATTTTTTCTCCATTTAGAATGATGTCTGCTATGGGTTTGTTGTATATATACTTTAATTACATTGAAGTATTCGCCCTTCACACCAATTTCTTCTAGGACTTTTAAAATGAATGCATGTTGGTTTTTGCCAAAGGCCTTTTCTGCATGTATCAAGATGTCCATGTGGTTTTATAAAAGCTCAATAAAAATATTTTTCAAAATCTTGACTCGATAGGCCTTAACATACTTGACAGAATCCATGAAATCCAGTGGGGGTTATAGCGGGGTTTGGATGGGGGGAGGTGTTCTAAATATGATTAAGCTTTATTGTATGAAATACACAAAAGTCAATAAAAATATACATTTAAAAAGTCAATCTGGGGGAAATAGAGGATGTTTCATGACCTGCGGTCTGCAGTCACCTGCTGCTGATGTTCATCACTGCCCTGCTTCAGAAAAGACCGAGCTTTTCCTTCCACAAGTGGCATTGGCTGGACGCTCCTTTTATTTTAAAAACAGCCATTTCTTCTATTTCACCAACTCGATGTTTCATTTGACATTTTACAACCCCCTGAGTTTGGCAGGCATTTCCTGTTGGGATGTATACTTCTTAGTGTTATTTTGTTTTTGTCATTTTTTAGAATCATGCATTTCCATTGCTTCTACACAAAAACTATAACACAAACGGTCACAAAAGTGAGTCAGGAATTGCTGGTCTTTTTCTACCCATAGGAGAAAGAAAAATTGTTCCAATCAAAAGTACTAGAAAATAAAGAATTGTTGTGGGAGATAGATTACAGCATCTAGCAAGCATGAATCTTCTTTCTACAAAGTATGCCGCCCACGAGCATATTGTCTGAATGAAAAAGAGCCCCGAATGCAACTGAATTAATCCAAAGCCCATTTCCCCCAGAGAATCCAGTCACTGCTGTGGAGACTGAAGGGACCTCTGAGGATGTTGGTTAGGGAGTGTTACACTGACCCATTACATCAAGGAAGTTCAGAAGACTAAACTTAGAGAAAGGTTTGAAGTCAATCCTGTTCCAACAATAAAAAGAAATATGATTTCTTTAGGCAGAGCAGTGGGAGAGAGAACAAAGTAATGATTTCAGAGCTGTGTATTTCCTTACATGTGGAAGGGCTTGCATGGGAGACAGAAAGATTTCAGCATCTCAGAATCATGAGATATATATGAGTATATATTTAAGTCATCTAAGACAAAGCCAAGAGTGAATATTTATTGCTTTTTATTTTTTCAGAGATTTTTTGTATTCAGTTGGTGTTCTCTATGACCCAGAGTTTCTCTAAGAATAGAGAAAGATATACACACACATACATGCATGTGGAGAGAGGAAGGGAGGGAGGGAGGGAGGGAAGAAAAGGGAAACAGGAGAGAGAAGGAGGGAGGGGAGGGAGGAAATAGAAAAGAAGAGGAGAGAGAAGAGAGAGGGGAAGAGGGACATAAAGTACTGGTGCACACACGCACAGAAGCTGAGTTACCCGAAGTATGCTGTCTACAAGTTGGCAATGTAGTTCAAAGTCCTGAAAGCTCACCAGCTGATCACCAAGGTCTTGTCATGCTCTGAAAAAATTTTGGAGGCTGAAGTACAGGAGGTGTGCAGTACCTTGTCCTGCTAGACGAGCCAGGATACCACCTTCCTCCTCTGCTGTTTTCTTTATTTATTATGTGTATGAATGTACTGTCTGTATGTAGGTCTGCACACCCGTGTCGTGCAATGCTGCAGAGGTCAGAAGAGGGCATCGGATTCCCCTGGAACTGGAGTCAAAGATGGTTCTCAGCCGCCATGTGGGTGCTTGGGATTGAACCTGGGTCCTCTGAAAGAGCAGTCGGCACTCCTAACTGCTAGGCCATCTCTCCAGCCTCACTGCTGTCTTCTACTAGGTACTTAAGTTAATTTCTTTATTCATTCTTATTTTATATGATTGTTTCTCCTGCATAGATTAAGTGCAAAAAGTATGTGCAATGCCCACAGATGCCCTCAAAGGGCATCAGATCTCCTGGAACTGGAGTTTAAGATGTTTGGTTGTTAGCCACCATCTGGGTTCTGAGGAGTGAACCCAGTTCCTCTGCTAAATCAGCTTAACCAATGAACCAACTCTGCAGTCCCGTCTTTTAAAAGATATTTCATTTATTATTTTTATTTTATGTATATGAATGTATTGCCTGCATGTATGTAAGTGTACTCATGTCGTGTAATGAACACATAGAACAGAAGATGGCATCAGATCCCCAGGAACTGAAGTTACAGAAGGTTGTTAGCTGCCACGTTGGTGCTGGGAATCAAACCCAGGTCCTCTTGCAAGAGCAGCCAGTACTCTTAACCACTGAACCATCTCCCCAGCCCCTCCAGCCCCATTGTCTACCAAGTCTTAAGGGCTTAGATTTAGCCCACTCACTGGGCAGAGTTATCAGATTTATTTGCTCTAATTCAAAGATTGATCACATTCTCAAATACCCTCAGATACCTATAAACAATGTGTAACTGATTGATTGAGTACCCTGTGACCCACTAAAGTTGACATGAAATTAAATATTGAATCAGTTCTTAGTTTAATACCAAATCCACAGATTTATCTAATATAATTATATAGCCATATGTGTATGCACATATATGTATTGTGTACATATACATATATAATCAATGGTGTTACCTTAAATAGTTATAATAATTGTTAGCATGTGAAATAGTGACACAGACACATGTCTGGCCATTCTTTACAAGATGTTTGACATCTCCGATGCTCAGAGAGAATTCTCTGAGAAGTTGAGACTTTAGCCAGAGGAATTCTGGGTATGATAGGCTTCCATTAGACATCACCAGTCACAGTTAAATCTGGGATATTTTCTGAATGGAAAGCAGGTTCAAAAGGAAATTGTCATAAAAATGATCAACCTTAGCCAATCTAACAGACCTGTGTGATAATCGTGTACTATTCATACCACATAACATTTACATGAGGTATGGAAAATTAACATTCATTTAATGAGAAAACTGGGATATGGCCTCTCCCATCTGAATGGCCTTAAGTCTCTTAGAAAAGAATATTCTAAGTATGTTTGTCTCTTGAGTGCATTCTCGCTCCACCATTTCATGATCCAGCAATGGTGCCTCTCACTAGAAGCTAGTACCTTGATCCTAAACTTCCAACCTTCAGAACTGTTCTTTCTATATAAGCCAATCTCTGGTCTTCTCTCATGGTAGTAAAAAATATAAAAAAATAACAGAGTAAGATATAAAACAAATTGGAATATGTATGTATGTTCATATAAACATTCAATAAATTCATGGATAATACTTTTTATTTTGCTTTATTTTCTGTAGCAATTTTCATTATGTTTTAGTCTAAATTTTTGACACAAAAGTTGCTGAGTGTGTGGTTTTCTCCCAGGCAGTATTTTTTTTAACACAGGATCTGTACAAATAATTGAAGTCCTTTTCCATTGTCTGCTAAGAGCTGAACTTTCTTAGGAGGGAAGAAAACGAGGCCACAGAGTCAAGAACACAGACCTGCAAACATTGGATAGACTGGGCAGGGAGTTAACCTCCATTGCAGGGAAATGACCGGCAGATGAGCAGGCTGTATAGGCTGAGGCTGCCGGAGATCACAAACTAGGGCTCAAACAGAACTTGCGCCACTCATTATCAAAGTGATTCAAGGGAAGTTGCTTCACCTCCACCAGTTCCAGTCTCTCAGCAGTGACATGAAGAGAATTTAGAGTTACTTCCCAGAGTTGTTACAAAGTTTAAATGAGAATACATTGAAAAAGTATTTGGCAATAATGCTAGCTCAGATAAAGATAACTAGAGGCAGGCATCCCCTGTCTTCATCCTTAAGACCTCTTCTTATTGGGGTCAGCTGACCATGGAAGGAAAGTCCTTGAGGCTTACTTCTTCATGTCACAACAAACGAAAATCAACCCTATTGATCACACATCCTTGTAGGAGATGAGTGACTGAGAGTTCCAGTCCTAGATAGTCATCCATCCATGCGCGTCCACTTGGTAGTTATTAATTAATCACTATTACAACAAATATTATATGATATGAACATATAAATATTAGATCTGAGTTGTGTACAGGCAGAGTAAATGCTCAAGTACCAACGTTCTAAATGCAGATGTTTCCCTTGTCCAACTTGAGTTATTTGAAGAAGACCCTGTATCTTCTTTGGGGGGGATGGAGAATATGGAGAGAAAGCATTTTAGGGTAAAGATGTTTGCTACAATTTGGGGGAATGAATTGGTGGTTTCCAGGCTGATAGAGCTGGAAGCAGGGTAAGAGAGATTTCTCAGCTGAAGAGGTTAGGTTTCAGGATTGCAGCATGTGTGAGGTCCCATTGAGGGGAACATAGCTAGATGTAGGGCATCAAGAGAGGTACAGCTTAGCTAGCTGAGTGCTTATATGTAAAAACAAACAAACAAAACATGAGATAGAGCCTACACACCATTCTGAAATGGTCTGTGGATTGAGAAAAGCCATTCTGGTATCATAAAAAGTGCATCGAATGTGTAGATCAAACACCAGAGGTTGAGAAAGATGACTTGCAGAGGATTTGAGTTTGGTTCCTAGTACCCATATCAGGTGGTTCACAAATGCCCTAACTGATCTAACGCTATCTTATGGCCTCCATGGGCACTTGCATTCGTGTTCCTATGGTCTCCATGGACAACTGCATTCATGGACACACTCACAGACACACATATGGTACATACAATTAAAAACAAAACTGAAGCTGGGAATGGTGGCGCACGCCTCTAATCCTAGCACTTGGGAGGCAGAGGCATGCAGATCTTTGTGAATTCCATGCCAGCTGGGGCTATAGGGAGACCCTGTCTCAAAAAAAGAAAAAAAACTGAAATAAAAACGAGTTTTAAATAAACAAACATCAGACTAAAACTGTCCTAAGATTTCACCTTGTAAATGAAGTGAAGCAATGCGACCCAGATCCTGTGTCAGCTCTTGATATTCTTTGGAGACTGAGTCCCCCTGTCCAGAGCTGAAGACTGAGCTGCTCATTTAGGGAAGAAATGAGGAGGCATGTCAAAGTCCTAGGTGGGACCCAACTATGAATTTGGTAAACATAAATTTATTCAATAAATTCCATTTAGTCAGCTGAAACAGAACAGGGGCCGAACTGTGGCACATGGATTAGACGATGCCTAATGAGAGCATCACGGTGGTCTGTCACCATGTCAAAGTCCTAGGTGGGACCCAACTATGAATTTGGTAAACATAAATTTATTCAATAAATTCCATTTAGTCAGCTGAAACAGAACAGGGGCTGAACTGTGGCAGATGGATTAGACGATGCCTAATGGGAGCATCACGGTGGTCTGTCACCATGTTCACACTCAGGAAGCATCAAGCTGCTGGGACAGGATGGCATCCAGGTGGGTGCTCTTCAGGGCTCCCCCTGATCCATCTCCCCAGCATTCTGTTCATCCAGGGCTGAATTCACATCCCAGGGACTCTGGGGTATGAGTTCCTTCACGCAGACTTGGGGACAAGCAGCAAATGGTTTTGTTGTTAGAATTATCACCTGTTGGTAGATGGGAGCCTTATGACATAAAGAGGAAGGGACACAAGATCAAACTTTTATTTCTCTCTTACTTCTTTGACAGTTTTCCAAATGCTCCTGCTCAGTACTTCTCATGAACCATTGAGCAGTTAAAGATGTTCTGTTGATTTGAAGTTCAAGAGAGAAACAGGCAGGGTTTGCAGCCCAGAACCCAGTCCAGGAAAGTAAATCACAGGCGATATTACATTCTGCTTTTAAAAGTTATTATATGTGTTTGTGTGTGTGTGTGTGTGTGTGTGTGTGTGCGTGTGCGTGCGTGCCCAGGTGTACATGAAGACCAGACAGTGTCAGATCCCCTGCAGCTATACTTGCAGAAAGTTTTGGTCCACCTTACATGGGCACTGGCAGCTGAACACAGGTCCTCTAGAAGGGCAGTGTGTGCTCTTAATCATTAACTCCTCCCGTCAGTAACCTGTATTCAGATTCAGCATAGGTTTATCTACTTCTATCTACTTCTATCTCATTAAAAAGAAACCACACTGCAACAACACTCACAAATTGATCAGATACTTTGCTTCTGCTTGACCCTAAGTTCAAAGGCTTTTCTTAGAGTGGGACTTTACTTTAACCTTTATGAAGACACAGCAAGGTGCTATAGAGAATGCAAATAAATGAATATAGAGCATGGCAGGGTTCCCGGAATGAAGGATTGCTGGGCCTGTAGCCCACAGCAGTGCCAGCTCTCACCAGGGTGCATTAGCTTTAGCTACAAAATCAACTCTTTATTTTTGCATAAATTATCATTCAAATGATTCCCAGATTTTTTTTTTTTTTAGTCTGGGAAATGAAAATAATTAGTGGAAAATCACAAGAAATCTTTGCAGTAATTAAGCATTTGAGACTAATCATTTTCTTCTCAACCAACTCTCATAAATCAGAGAAAATAATGCACCAAATGTTATATAGCCTAGACTTTCAGAGACACGAACAGGACGGTGCTGGTGAGGGGGAGCTTCAAAAAATCTTGACAGTAAGTCTTAATTTCCTGTTGATAAACAAATTTATATTTGTAAATCTTACAAACTTAAATGTCTTCTATTAACACTATATTAATATCATTACCCATTATTAGCTATATCATTACTGTTACTGAATAAATGAGTGCTGAGTACATGGACATAGAATTAGGAAGGATGACCCCACTGCAGGCCAGAAGCTACTTGCAATTGTGTGCCATGGGTTTCACTGTTAGGAAAGGCTGCAAACTTTGAAGAATCTCCAGAGTGCAAATTCTGTTCCTGGCTTTGTCTCAATTTCATTCAGGCTCTGGGTTGTCACTTAGGCAAGAGATAAAAAATACAGAGATAGTTTTAGATATGTTCTTCATTGTATTTGGATCTACAGAGGGCCAATTGACAGGGTACTGCAGCAGACTCAGGAGAGAAGGGGAACTTGCCTGAGAAGCTTGGGACACTCCTGTGAGCACACTCAGGAGGTACAGCACATCTTGTTATTGAAGTGACTAGTTGTGTGGCCTCTTTGGATCTCCTTTGTGAAATGAAAGGGATTAGAAATAAATCTCCAAGGCTGTATGATAATTTCCTTTGAAGTTCACTAAGACCCAGGATCATCTCAAAGAGGCTCCTTGAGATGCAGGAAGCAAACAACTCTAGAAGTCCATGAAACTTAACTGGTGCACAAGCAGGTCCTGCTCCAAGGTTGTGTAAACAGGAGAAGGGACTGTTTACAAGACTCAGACATTCTGAACTGCCTGAAAGAGTTTCTCTAACCTGTCAAACTGCCAGACAGGCAGTTCAGAGAGCTCCGTGGATCCAGCTTTTCTGAGTTGTCACCCACGCTGGGCTGGACTTTTAGACATGCAGCTGTCATTGGGGGTCATTTCTGCTCCCCCATACTACTGTAACTAACCTCCCCCATACTCCTGTAACCCTTCCCCATATTTCCATAATTAACTCCAATAAAAACATTCAATCACCAAGTTGGACTCTGTGGTGTTCTTGCTCTGGTCAGTTGTCAGTTCCCTACCCAGGAAGACCTTTGTTCATGTCTTCCCAGTCATGGTCACAGGACACACATCATTTCACATCAAGGACTGAGAATTTCAAGAGTTGCTGTACTTTGTTGGAATAGACTGTGGGCCATGTGAGGGCTCAGCAAGAGAGAATAGGCATGCACTTTGAAGCAAGGGCTCCAAAGCCCTGCTCGTCCTGGCTGCGCTTACCCAACGGTAAGTTTTTTTTTTTTTTTTTTTTTTTTTTTGTCTTTTTGAGGCGAAAGGTCTCTGGCCTCAGGCTTGTCTGGAAACTTCACTTGTAGACCCGCTGGCTTGAACTCACATGATCCGCCTGCCTCTGCCTCCCAGTGCTAGGATTACACGTTGTCTTTATATAGGTTAATATAGAGGAAGGAGGCTTCATCAAAGTTCCTAGTACTTTACAGTTCAAATTCAACTACACTGCCTGACACAGGGTTCAAATCTCAAGTTATTCACTATTTCTTTTAACACAAGAAAGGCAGCTGTTATCAAATCGAAGTATTATTAAATAATACTTTGGTGAAGATGAACTGATCAGATCTGTTGACTGATGGTGATGAAGATCCCGGAAGAAATTAGATCGTGATAAACATGTTTGCAAGAGTTAGTCCATGGAGATGTCATCTGATGCTGGTATCTATATGTTTGCTCTGTTTTCTCAGAAGAAATGAAGGGATAAAGAGACCGAGTAATTCCTTTATGGAGAGCTCAGGGAAACCTAGGGTTAACTGGAACAGAAAAACACTTTGCAAGGGGCCCAAAAGAAGGTGAGTTATTGAGCAGTTCACTGATAAAACAAACAGGGCTTCAAGTGGGAGCCTGTGTGTGCCAAACGCCTAGAACTTCTTCCATACAAAGGTCAGAAAAATGAGTGTTTCCCTATTGATCCCCATTATTTGGTTTCCGTCTGTTTCCTTTGCTTTCTGGTAGCACTCCAGTTGGTTGGTCCTGGAGTCTGCCAGCCTAGGCTATCTCACTGAGCTATACTTCCAGACCCTTTTTGTTATTGTTGTGTTCGGTTTTTTGTTTTTTTTTTTTTATTTTTAAATTCTGATACAAGTCTCATTAGGTTACAGGTTCATCTTGACTTGGGGGACCCTCCCTCTCACCCCCAAGTAGCTGGAATCACAGGGCTAATGTAGCTAGGGCCTTGTGAGATTTGGGATGTGGTACCACTAAACTTCAGTTAGCAGCATGTAATTCAACAGTATTAAGAGGTGGATCCATTGGAGGATCTCAAGTCTTGAAAGGATTCTATACAAGCCATCACAGAGTGCTGGGCCCTCTTTACCCTTCTGCCTCCCACCAAGTGAGGAGTCCACAGAAGTCCTCACCAGCCTCTGATGCTGCTCCTTAATCATGGACTTTCCAGCTTCCAGAATGAAAGAAACAAATTTCTGTTGTTTTTAAATTGCTAGTTATAATAGTAGCACAGATGAAATAAGACAGGGCTTATCCTGGCATGCCAGCCTCTGCCTTATAGACTGTTCATTGAATAGTTTCTTTTTTAATTTTTTTTTAATTTTATTTATTTCTGTATGTGAATGAATGTACTGTCTGCATGCAGGTTTGTGCACCCGTGTTGTGCAATGCCACGGAGATCAGAAGAGGGTGTCGGATTCCCCTGGAACTGGAGTTCTCCTGGAACCGGAGTTTTAGACAGTTCTTGGTTGTCGTATGGGTGCTGGGGATCGAACCCGGGTCCTCTGTAAGAGCGGTCGGCGCTCTTAACTGCTAGGCCATCTCTCCAGCCCCTGAATATGTTTCTTTTTAAACAATATTTTACTTATATATTGTGTGTATGTATGAGTGTATTGCCTACATGTATATAACTGTCACCATGCAGAGGACCCAGGTTCAACTCCCCACACCCACGAGGTGGCTTACAACCATCCATAACTCCAGTTTCAAAGGGCATTGCACAACATGGGTGCACCTACGTACATATGGGCAATACGCTCATACCCATAAAATGAAAATAGATAAAATTTTAAAGAATGTACAAGCCAGTGATAAAAAAAGACAAATGGGAAATAAAGGTGAAAATATAATTATTAAACTTTACATTACACGAAGTTCCTTAGAAATGGGACAGAATTGAATGTAATCATTCTAATGATCCACACAGACAGAAACAGGTACATAATTGGTTCAGAGAGCTCATCAGATGAAGCCAAATTAACTGCCATACAATCAAATTCCAATAGTATTAAAGAATACTAGGATGGTTCTTTCACAAATCTAGCAATATATACAATTCCCTCAAAAGTACATTTCTCATAAAAAGGTGGTATATTTCATAAGGCTGGCTCTCCATAACAGTCTATAGAAATTAACTATAGATGCACACATCTTATGTTTATTGCACCTCTCTTCACAATAGCAAAGAGCTAGAAATAACCCAAGTGTCCCTCAACTGACAAGTTGATAGAGAAAATATGGTACATCTATACAATGGAGTTCTATGTAGCAGTAAAGAAAGATGACATCATGAACTTTGCAGGTAAATGGATGGAACCTGAAGCCACTATGCTAAGTGAAGTAACACAGTCCCCCCCCCAAAACAAATGATGAATGGTATCCCTCATTTGTGGATGCTAGCACCAAATCTATAGTTGAAAGGCAAGCTGAGAAAAGTTAATGTTATATTTCTTTTTATCCGAAGGCAACTATGCTGTTATAATGTGAATTCCTTAAGGGGATACATATACCTCTTATTTTCAGACTTTGTGATTGTGGTATACATATGGAGGGTATGTAGTCATATTTTAGAGTAATATAAAATTAAAGGGAAAAATGTGAACTAAAAAAATAAAATGTGAAGTTGGAAAAAAAAAGAAATTAGCTATAACATGGAAAGCAATATCATTCACAAAGCTGTGGGCAGGGCTGGCCACATTACTGCATAATTAGATCATCTAACTCTCATACCTCCAGGGCAGTATTGAACATTCACTCTGCTTTCAGCAAAATAGGGAAATGACCCAGGAAATTTAAATACATTGTTAATCACACATTTTTGTCAGAAGGAATGTCAGGACTCAACCTGACTCCAAAGACTGACCCTGTGATGCCAGTCTATGGGAATTCCCCTTGGAGGGGCCTCATGTTATGATCTCTAAAGAGATGCTTAGGTGTGGACACAGGAGAAGCCAGCACTGAGAAGCAATTGGTGTCCTGTACTCATTACACCATGTGCTTTCAACATTGTGGGGATTTTGCTCTCTTGGAGATAAAATTGGAACTCAGGAAACCACTCCTAAGTGACACTGTGAATGCTATACCTTCTTAAGAGTTCATTGGAGAGAAGCAGACTGCAGGATGCGTTCCTTGTACTGAGGAGACATGTTAAACAGAAATACAAGCTATGAGTCATCCAGTTATAGGGGATGTTTAACAAGTGATGCTTCAGAACTTGAAAAAAATGCACATTTGTCTGTCTGGAGAAAGGGATGAGATGCATACATTTTATCCAATCCCAACTGACAGGTTAACTTGAAAAGATGAAGTTTCACTGGTTTAACATAATGGAATTTTCCACAAATATTTTATATGTTCATAAGTTTAAAACTAGATCCAACTTGCATATTTCAGCTATTTTCATCTAAATAACCCTAACAGTCATAACCCTGAAACTAGATCAATATTATTGATAATATTGCCTTCACTTATTCATGAATAAAAAGAATTCACATGAAATATCCATTATTTCCAATAAAGGAGAAACTGAGAATAAATATTTGCTCTTCTATATTATAGCATTTAGGAAACAAAGGGAGCAACCTGTATAATCAAGTGTGATGATCGCTATGGTCACTCAAAGGATATGGGATTGTAAAAGGAATCTGTTGTTATAAAACATCTTACACCTGAAGCAGGTGCTCTACTGCCCCCTAGTGGGTTATATGTAAGTAGCAGGAGAAATAAATACTTGAAGGTCAATAAAAGGAATTTTGTTAAAAATAAAACCTGTGAGAAATGACAATGCCATCATCAAAAAATGCTGCTCTGTCATATAGACTTTAAGCTCATCTCAAATGTCATGATATGTTCTGGACATATATATCTTCAAGTATTACAAAGAAAACAAATAGAATATATTTACTAATGTTATTCTCCGTTTTTGTTTGTTTATTTATTTATTAGGTTTTTTATCCTCAATCTCACAGAGATTCACCTGCCTCTCCCTCTCAAGGCCTGGATTAAAGGCGTATGCCACCGACCAAGGTCCCATGCTATTCTGAGCCATGGATTTGCTAATGTCTCCCTAACCCTCCAAATCTCCTTGAGATTGGAAGTCTTGGACAGCTGCCAGAAATCCAAGGACTTCAGGCTCCTCCTGAAATACAATGTCTTGCCATAATTAATAAATACTTTCATGGGTCAAGTGGGAAGAGAGAGCAGGACACTGAAAACCTAAGGAGAAACCCAAGCGTGTTTCTCCAAATAAGAAATGGTGCTTCAGGCAGAAGAGGAGGGAGCCGAAAGGAGCCTGCTGCATCTTGAGGGTGGCTTTGAGTCTGATCATCTCTGAAGGGCGTGGTCTGTGTGAGAGAGCTCAAAATTTTGCAGACATTTGATAACAATAACGCTGGCCTTGTATTAGTGAGGATTTTGACTAAGCAATTAAACCTTTATTTCATCTTCTGCCTGGGATGCTGAGGAAACTCAGGGCTGCTGGCATGGACATCAGGGCTTATGTCAGAAGTGAGAAGGGACAGCAGATAGGTATTATGTCTGTGAGACAGGATGCACCACCATCACCTGGGTTAGTGTGTAGTTACCAGCACACCAGGTTTGGAATCTCATGGGCCTCGGAAGGTGATGTAAGGGCAGTTTTAACCCTGCCTCTTAATTCATTCCAAACATACAAAGATGAAGAACATTATATTTTCTATCACTGGCTTAAGGATTAAAGTTTTTAGAAATAATTAAAAATCTTATAACACTGTAGTAGCCAGTATGCTGAGAATTACACATGTGCACAGCTTGTCCCTCAACCTAACCCACCTAGGCAGGTGAGACGTACAAGCAGCTGAGTTGCAGACCTGGGCTAATAAGAAGGTTACAAGAGGAGAGCAGGAATGTGAACAATACATAACCCCTAACCCTGCCCCCAACAAACGAGTCCACAACAGCTTGCCCTCTGCGTTCACCCGACTCCCAGGGTCTGTGTCTTGACCCTGCGCCTCTTACCCCCATTCCTTCGGTCAGACCCCGGAATTCCCCAGCAGACCTGGGGGGTTGTCTACATAACATGGTCAGCTAGGTTAAAACTGTTTCCATGTTTAACCTGCAATATGGTTGGGGGAACAGGAAACGGCCACTTGTTGTGTATTGTTCTTCAGAGATTACCAATTTCTAAAACAAATTAATATGCATGTCCTGTTGCACTGAATAAGTCCAGATTAGCTGTGCTGGAGAAACTGCAGAGCCCCCAACCTGCCCCCACTGTGGGCTGCCAGGAACACTCCTGTCAGTTGGACTTTGCAGTTGGCTCTGTAGAAAGGATTTCTTGGAACTTAATGTAGTATACTCAGCATGGATTAAGGATACGAATAAGCACCTTCTTCTCAGCCCAGTCAAAGGAAATAATAAGTAGGCACATCCAATTTAAAAAATTCGTTTAATTTATTTTATGTGTATGACTGTATTCCCCAAATGTGTGTAGTTGCACCCTTGTCATGCAGTACCCACAGAGTCAGAAGACATTGGTTCTCCTGGGGCTGGAGTTGCAGCTGGTGGACACTGTGTGGGTGCTGGGCATAAATCTCTAAGATTTGATTCCCTTGGTTTTGGAACTGATATATCATATAGTAAGTGACTCCAATATTAACCTGAAAATGTTTTATTCAGACAAGTTTATATTTGTGGGAATTATGTTTATGTTTGTGCACATCAAAATTATTAGAATTTTAATTTGGGAGTTTAAGTTTGGTGCATATCTCAGACTGGACTTGAGCTTGGGATATTCCTGCCTCTGCCTCCTTGGTGCATTGCTGTAAGTATACACTACCTTGCCCAGCTTTTGAATTATTTGTATTAATGATACCACTTTTCATTGCTGTTTTTTTTCTTCAATTGTTTCTGCTTCTTCAGCATTCTCCTCCTTTTCTAGCATTTTAGAGTCATAAATCTCTTTCAGACAACTGTCTCCTTTTGACCATCTGCTTCTGTAGATGGCTCTTGTACAGGACAGACCTGGCTCTGCCTAGCTTCCCAGGGACATTAGTGAATATTCACGCTATATAAACTGCATAGTAGGGACTGTGCTAAATTAAATTCTATATGCAGAATTTATTGCACTTGGGATAAAAGTAGTATCTTACTTTGCTGGGAATACTGTCACAAAATCCCAAAACCAAATGTCTGAGACAGCATAAGTCATTTCCAGACAGTTCTGCAGACTGGAAGTCTGAGACCAAGGGGCTGCGGGCTGGGTTTCTCTGGGAGCCTCTTTCTTTGCTTAGAGACAGCCTTCCTTCTCCCTGCATCCTGTCATGACTACTTGTGTGTCCCAATGCTGCTATTTCTTTGTCTTCTGACTAGGATAGCAGTCTTGCTGATAAGTAGCAGGATGAGCTCATTTACTCATACAGGGCCTATCTCCTAACACAGTCAGATTGGGAAGAGGGAGTTCAGCCTAAGAACTTGAGGGGAACTCTGTTCAGCCTGTCATGTACGGAGCCATACTTCCTTCCATTGCTTCTCATGTGAGTTCATCCTGCCACCAATTAGATCCATCTCCGCCCCTCACTGGTTATGTGACAGGCCACAAACCATTCAAATGAAAACTAGGATGTTTTGATCGTTACCTTACTTTTATAAAGAAAAATATAATCCAGCATGTAACATTATTGTTGATCTGTTACTACTCACAAAGCCCATGATATAGTTGGTGCTAAGGAGAGAAAAAGAAAATAGGATAAGAAAATGATTTTTGCCAGTTGTGGTGGCACATACCTTTCATCCCTGACTTCAGAGGCAGAGACAGGCAGATCTCTGTGAGTTCAAGGCCAGCCTGGACAACATAGTGAGTTCCAGGACAGTTGGGGCTACAGGGAGACCCTATCCCAAAACCAAAACATGATTTTTTGTGTTTGTGTCTTAAATCCACAGGACATTGCATAGGAACTAAAGCAAATCAATCCTGAGCAAAACATTCCAAATAATGACTCTCAGAGGGACAGGTGATCTTGAGACTCTCCTGGAACACATTCACAAAAATATACCCCATTTTCTTTCCCTTTTCAATGGATCAAAGTTAGTATCTGAAAGATCACAGACATATGTGGCTGCTGTCCATCAAAATTATTTTCACTTAAAGAGAACCTCATTAAGCTACTTGATGTTCACAGGGCATATCTGTTCCTTCAAAACACTAATTTTTAATCAACTTTATCATTTAAGCCAAAAATCTAAGAGCAACAATTTCAGCCTCCCGCTTTGACCTGCTTCTGAATACTCACAGTCTCCGTGATCTGTGAATAATTGAGCAGCTGAGCTCCGTAGCACAGAGGCACCAGATCAATGGCCCTCCAGCTAGCTTGCAGCTCCACAGACCCTCCATCCCTTCCTCTCTTACCACAGAGGATCTCACAGATGAACCAGTTCACAGGCTGAAGCCTTCAGATTTAATTCAGCATGCGTAATCAGCAACTAGTGTGGAAGTCTTTGATTAAACTTTTAAATTGTCTCTTAATCTGATGCAAATGGTGAAGAGTATTGATTAAAGCATCTTAAAACCGAAACCTGTAGACATGAGAAAGGCAAGGCTGTAAGGTGGTGAGATAGATAGCCTGGCCAGGGAGACCATGGAAGAATGCGCTGAGTACGGCCATGCAAGCAGCAGCGATGTCCAGAGCTCATCCTGCCCGGGCTTGGAAGCCAGGGATGGTGGCTGAGCACTGTAAGAATGAATGACAACAAAACATAGTCCTAAAACCTAAAAAGGATTCAATTTATTTTTACATTAGAAAATTCTTTTTGTTATTGTTTCTTGCTATCTATTTATAACTGACACTAGATTTCATGAAGGAGCTAGCTAGCCGCCCTCCTGTCCCAACTGAATGGTCTCAATGCTATGACAAATGATGTTAAGCCAATGTGACATCACTAGGAGTTGGTACCTGTGGAGGGGAGGACAGTACATCATGAAAGTGGGACCTCTGTGAATGAATTAGTGTCCATGGAGAAGGAGCTCCAGAGACTCCTGGTCCCTTCCTCAGGGAGCAGGCCCTTTCCAAGCTCCTGGGAAGTGGGCCTCCTCAGCACAGACTCCCCCAGTGCATTGATCTTGCAAATTCCACTTCTGTTTTTTAATCTACCCAGTATATGGTATATTATTATAGCAGCTCAGGCAGACTAAGACAAATGGTAAAACACCACTGAAGGCAGAAAACAGTAGATCTGTAAATAAGATGAGAGAGAGTGTAGGGAATAGATTGTCCTGTGAACACAATGGAGTAAAGACATGCTCAGCTTGAAGCAGGCCAATACACTGAAGTACCTGCAGGCTGCTGAGTATATTTTATGAAAACATTCTTGCAGATTATCTGTAGAAACATGAACAGTGTTACGGGCTGGAGAGATAGCTCAGCGGTCAAGAGCGCCGACTGCTTTTGCAGAGGATCCAGGTTCGATTCCCAGCACCCACATGGCAGTAAGAACCATCTTTAACTCCACTTCTGGGGGAACTGACCCTCTTCTGACCTCCGCGGCATTGCAGGACATGGGTGCACCAACCAACCTACATGCAGACAGTAAGTACACTCATATACATAAAAAATAAATAATAATAAATAATAATTTAAAAAAGAAACATGAGGGGCTGGAGAGATAGCCTAGCGGTTAAGAGCACCGACCACTCTTGTAGAGGACCCAGGTTCGATCCCCAGCACCCACATGGCAGCTGAGAACCGTCTGTAACTCCAATTCCAGGAGAACTCCAGTTCCAGGGAAATCCCGACACCCTCTTCTGACCTCCGTGGCATTGCACGACACGAGCACACAAACCTACATGAAGACGGTACATTCATACACATAAAAAATAAATAAAATTGCTGGAGAGATAGCCTAGCGGTTAAGAGCGCTGACCGCTCTTGCAGAGGACCCGGGTTCGATCCCCAGCACCCACATGGCGGCCGAGAAACGTCTGAAACTCCAATTCCAGGAGAACACCAGTTCCAGGGGAATCCGACACCCTCTTCTGACCTCCACGGCATTGCACGACACGGGTGCACAAACTTGCACGCAGACAGTACATTCACACACATATAGAAATGAATAAAATTAATTAAAAATAAATAAATAAATAAATAAAATTTAAAAAATCTTTAAAAAACATGAACAGTGATAACTACTAATGATCTTCGATTTATTAATATGGCAAAAGACTTACAGGTTAATGAATAGCTGTCTGGGAAATATTAATAGATTAGGATTTAATAAATAAATTGCCTATCTATAATCTTTAAGATTAACTTCAGGGACTGGAGAGATGGCCTAGTGGTTAAGAGCACCGACTGCTCTTACAGAGGAGCTGGGTTTGATCCCCAGCACCCACATGGCGGCTGAGAACCGTCTGAAACTCCAATTCCAGGAGAACTCCAGCTCCAGGGGAATCCTAGACCCTCTTCTGACCTCCGCGGCATTGCACGACACGGGTACACAAACTTGCATGCAGACAGTACATTCACACACATACATAAATAAATAAAATTAATAAAAAAAATTCTTAAAAAAAAGATTAACTTCAAAAGTACTAAAAGTATATTAATGGGGGCTGGAGAGACGGTTCAGAGGTTAATATTAGTTCTTCTTCTTCCCAAAGACCTAGGTTTGCTTCCCAGCCCCATAGCAGGTGGCTCAAACCACCTGTAACTCCAGTTCCGGGGACCTGACACCCTCTTCTGGCTGCTGTCAGCACTAGGCACACACATGGTGCATATCCATATATAAAGGCAGACACTATTACACATAAAATCAAAATAAATAAATTGTAAAACAGAGTTTAAAAAATAAGAATGTTTATGATTGTGATTTCTTGTAATCCATATATTTAAGAAAATATATCTTAGTGTTGAAAATATTTTGACATATAAGGAAGAATTAAATAAGCTTAGTAATCACTGAAATTTGTATCTTAAACTGAATATACAGAAATATGGATATTGAGCTGGGTGTGGTGGTGCATGCCTGTAATCCTAACACTTGAGAGGCAGAGCAGGTGGACCTCCAACCTGGTCTACATAGAGAGTTCCAGGGTAGCTGGGGCTACAGGGAGACCCTGTCTCAAAAAGACCAAAAAAAAAAAAAATGAAGAAATATGGATATTGATATACAAAGAATATGTAAAGGTAACAATAGTTCATTAAACTCTTCCTTTTTACATGGAAAAGTCAAGTAAAACATCTCCAAATAGGTTGGGCCTCCTTGAGCCCAAATGCGATGCACAGAGATGTCTAGATTTCAGAATTTATAACATGCACCCTCATTTTTCATATCAGATGTGAAAAATATGTTGTTCAGCTATTTTATCACATTTAAATATGGATGCAGTATGTATTTATGTTGCACATATACTTTATATACTTAGCTTCCTATACCCATTGTAAAGATAATTTTGCATAATATTTTAATAATTCTGAATTTTGGATGGCACCACAGGGTGGCAATCATTCACTTCCAGCATCAGATCAGCAATGAATTTTGGAAGGCAGAGAATTCTGGACTTGAGATTTCTTTTTTTTTTTTGGTATTTTTGAGACAGGGTCTCCCTGTAGTCCCAGATGTCCTGGAACTCACTCTGTAGACCAGGCTGGCCTTGAACTCGAAAAGATCCGCCTGCCTCTGCCTCCCAAGTGCTAGGATTAAAGGCGTGCGCCACCACGCCCGGCGAGATTTCTTTTAATTAGAGCACTCGGGCCTTCCAAGGACTGAAATGCCAGCTGCCTTAGCAGTCTCTTACATGACTTTTGTAAGTGTTCAGTTAATTTATCTGTCAAAACAACAGTTAGCTTCGAATAAATCATATTTAATAAAAGACCCTCAAATACTCAATATTCTAATTCATAGACACTTTTTGTCTTGAAAAACACATATTATGTTTAAACATGCTTTTATTAAGTGAGTAATGCTCACTTCTATTAAATGAGAAATATTAGCTTCCTAACCTGCTCAACAATATGAAGATTTTTATATTAATGAGATTTTATGAGAATGTGAAGCAGAATATTGAAGACGGACATGTGTTATATGTGTATATTTCCACTCTATGCTGAAAGACAGAGAGAGCCAGAGAGAGAGAGAGAGAGAGAGAGAGAGAGAGAG
Organism: Rhizomys pruinosus; assembly: GCA_009823505.1. Taxonomy (NCBI): domain Eukaryota; kingdom Metazoa; phylum Chordata; class Mammalia; order Rodentia; family Spalacidae; genus Rhizomys; species Rhizomys pruinosus. The sequence continues at coordinate 797,580 of VZQC01003434.1, read as the reverse complement.
AGAGACCCAGAGAGACCCAGAGAGACCCAGAGAGACCCAGAGAGACCCAGAGAGAGCCAGAGCAAGACTATTCAAAATCTATTCTCAATCCTGAGGGTTTATTTTATGTCATGTTAAAGCTCAGCACTTATGATCACACTGAAGTTATAAGAATGATTAAGAAATATGATGGTCACATTTAGGGTTCAAGAGGCGATAAGGTCAAGAGAAGCCACCTCCTTCCTGCTCGGTATGCCTGCGGGTCCCAGGCAGTGCACACAGTGCTAATGTAAGAAAACCATGGAATTCAAAGGGAAACAGGCGGTCTTGGGTCCTCAGCTTCTGATGAATGAACCTGGGTCTTGGGTCCTCAGCTTCTGATGAATGAACCTGAAGTCATCCAGACGCTGCACTGCACCAACCTAACAGGCACAGGCACAGCCTGAGAGAGGACACCAAATAGCCACAATCCTCGTCCACCAAACGGGGGCAAGAGAGGATGATGAGATGTCACTGTGAGAGAAAGATTCTGTGATCTGGGTGTTGCCTTCTGTAACTAATGATTGATTAATGTATTACTTTGTGGCACCTATATAATTTCTATTGTTCTAATTATTTTCTTTTGTAAATAAAATATTTTTAAGAGAGAAAAATAAGCCAGAGTTCAGACAAATAAAATGAAGAAACCATGTTCATAGATCAGAAGACACAAAAGTAAAGATGGCACTAATGTGGGCCTCCAAGTCCCGGAATGAAGCTTGCACAATTAGGTGGGGCGACGACCCCTCAGAGGCAGAGATGCCAAGGCGACAGGGCAACAAAATAATTTTGAAGGGGAATAAAACAGAATTTGCCTAATCTTTCAACATTAAGACTTTCTGTATTGCTTTAGTAATTGTTTCTGGTGGGACTGACAGATGAGCATACATACAGGTCCAAAGAACAGAGCAGAGTATTACTAAATAAGGTCATATACACATAGCCAACACATATCTTTTTTTAGGAGGGTCTTTTTTGAGACAGGGTCTCCCTGTAGCTCTGGCTGTCCTGGAACTCACTATGTAGATCAGAGATCTGCCCGCCTCTGCCTCCCAAGGACTGGGATATAAAGTATGCACCATACCACCCTGCACCAACTGATATCTTTTAAAGTTGCTAAAGCAACTAGACAAAGAAAGGTTCATTCTTCAATAAATGGGGTTGAAAACACTGAACAATCATAGCCCTAACAGTGATAGTCTCAATTTACATCCCATACCTCATACAAAAGTCAATTGAAAAAAAAAAACACCAAAATTCTTTTATTATTTATTTATTTTTATTTTTTTATGTGTAGGAGTGTATTGCCTACATATGGACCAGTGCATATCTATTGTGCAATGCCCACAGAGGTCAGAAGACATATCCACATTCCCGGGAGCTGGTGTTATCGATGGTTGGTTGTTAGCCCCCATATGGGTACTGACACTCAAACCAGGGTCTTCCACAAAGGCAGCCACTGAGACATGTCTCTATCCCAAGATACCCAAACCCTTAATATAAAATAAATCACTACAATGAGAATCAGTGACAACAGGGCTGGAGAACGGCTCATGGTAGAGTGCACATTTAGATGGTGCATCGAGGACTGGCTTCAGTCCCATACACTGCAAGAAAAATATAAAGGAAAGAAAAATAAAGGTGATGGTAAGGAATTTTGTAACCTAGAGTTGGGGATGTGTTGATATCCGAGCCCTGAATTCAGGATCCATAAAAGACAGTATAGTTGCCTGGAATGTCTTCGAAATTAAAGTCTTTTCTCTGATGCACTTTGTTAGGAGAATAAAAAGAGAAGTCAGAGGCTAGTAGAAAATATTTTCATATTAATATCCAACAAAGAATCTATTTTCAAAAGATATTAATAATGCAGGAAGAAAAAATATATACTTATCAGTGGGCTAAAGAATTAGACAGGCATTTGACTTAAAAGTGACACATAACCATGTGAGTATAGGTAAATATTCTTCATATGAGAAATGAAAACAAAATCCATAGTGAGCTAGTCGGTGCTCCTTCCTACTAGAATAGAGTTAAATAAAGCTGAAATAATCATCAGTTCATCTAACGAGGATGGAGAGAAACTATTTCTTACATTGTTAGCTTAAATATAAAATGCTGTAGAAAGTCTGGAAAGCAATGTGAGACTCCCATAACATTAGATATAATACCATGTTCTCTTGCAGTCACACCATTGGGCATTTATTCTAAGGGCAGTAACGTTCACCATCATATGGAAACCTGTGCATAATTGATCACAGACATCATCCAACTACTGAATGAATGAGCAAAGTGTAGCATGGATGTAGAACAGCGTAATCATCCAAAATAAGACACACCTGGTTACTAAATACTTCACTGATTGTTAAGACACATAAGAACATATGTAGATGTCAAATTTATAATGCAGTCTGAAATAAAAAGCTGTTGTAAAAAAAAAAAAACAGTTCTAAACGGCATGGCTTCGTCTTGCCAGCATTTCTGAAATGATAACATTAGAGAGACGGAAGCCTGGCCAGTGTGTGTAGGAATGGAGACACACATTAGTTCTGGGAGGTTGACAGTTTCTTTGTAGTAATAGAAAAAAAATATGTACACAGGCTATGAAGGTGGTGAAATAAATATATCCGTACAATAAGACTTCACAGAACACATTACAAAGTACATTTCAAAGCTGTCTCCATCTGATAAGTCCATATTTAATGCTATTTTAATATGCCAATTTCTTGGTATTGTAAAACACTGTAGGTTTTATAAAATGTTATCTTTGGGAAAGGCTAGGTAAATTACAGGAAAGATATACATTGGTTTTTAGGCATCTTAAATAAAAAGTTAAAACACATGGAAAAGTTGATAAATTTGTGGTAAATCTGAATCAATAACAACACTGAAGCTGTTGCCATTCTAACAATTATTTTCTTTGAAATGGAGAGATGATTCTGTGGTTGAGAGTGCTTAGAGTATTTTGTGTCTTCTGGTGTTTGTTACTTCTTGAGTTTGTAGGTAGAGGAAGCCTTTGACAGACTTAACCTTTTTACATTTTCCCACATAACTCATGGCTAAATGATGGGCAATTTTACAGATAATTAGAAGTATCCCAGGTGAAGGCTTAGTTAGAGCTAAGTGAGATGTGAGGAAACCGTATTTCTCAGCCACAAAGAGCATTAGCACTGGATGGGAACTTGGCAAACAGCCAAGCCGACCTCCAGAGAAATCTCTATTTTTGGCAAAATGTTTAGCTCACAGTATTATGAGACTTTGTTGATATTTATTTTGTTTTATTTTGGCATTCTTTTAAAATTTTAGTCTTGTCTTGACTAGTGATTTCACAAAAAAAAACAAAAAACAAAAAACACCAAGCCTAACTAAGTCTTACTAGGAATTTATGTGGATAATAAATATGATTCTTTTAGTTCCACTTCTTTTTTGTGTGTTATTCTATTCTGCAGCTAGTTTCCTCAAAGTCTGAAAAATGTCAAATTTAAATCTATCTGTGTAATCGAGTCCAGTGTGAAGCACCCAGTGTGAACAGAGAATGTTGTCACAGAGAAGCTTTGAACAGCAACAGTCAGTGTGACTGTGCGGTGTCTATGTAGAACGGTTCATCTGTGAACATCTTTACTTTGCTGCCTGAGACTGCCTTTTCTCCCCCTTCCCTACTGAGGTCCATCTGAGGATGGCTTCTGTGTGGACCACCCTGGACTCTGCTCCTAGTAGCCAGGAGCCAATGGAGAACCCCAAGAAGAGAGGAAGGAGCCTGGTGACGTCAGGCACTTCTCACTCCCCCCTGCAGGTCCCATCATCTAAGGGCACTGGTTCTCTGTACATTCCCATCTCCACAGGTCTGCTTCCTCCCCCTGATCTCACATCCCGTAATCACTCAAGAAGAGTGTGCTGAGTCCCCTCAAGGGACAGCTCAGGATGCCATGCCTCTTTTTCCTTCAGGGCCATGAGTGATGACCTTGACCATAAAATACATTTAGAAGCACAGAGATTTACTTACTATGTTCTGTTAAATATGTAAGTGTTTTATGTAATATCTGAAGAATGAAAGCAAATACAAACCAAAAAAATGAAGAATCTCCTTCACAGTCCCAAACTTGTTTTCTGGAAGTAGCCATTTTAGTGTGAGTATCCTGTACAAATGTTTTCAATTTTGGAATATTTTTCACCTCTGGAATGTGTGTGTGTGTGTGTGTGTGTGTGTGTAGATAGATGATAGATAGATGAAAGATGATAGATAGATGATAGATAGATAGATGATAGATAGATAGATAGATAGATAGATATAATTTATATGAGATAGCTCAGGGTTAGTTCCTAGTCTGAACACAGAATTAATTCATTATTTTGCACATCTCCCTCACTGACTCTTCTTGACTAGCACTGACTGCCCTGAGTTCACTCCCCAGCACCATGAAAAATCTGTGCATGCAAAATTTCCTTATTTAATAAAGAGTCATAATCAAGAATGAGCTAATTTTACAAGTACAGTGCTGGAAAATATCTATATTTATGTAATACAAATTACTACTAGGGAATTCACTCTTTGAATACAAGTCACTGTGGATGATGGATACTTTTATTAAATGAATATATTTTATGTTTTTAAGTAGAGATTTTGTTTATTCTTCAAAACCACCATGACTGTATCTTTGTGAATCTGAAGATGAGGAGACAGGAGATTAAAATGTTCAACCTAGCTTCAGCACACAGACCTTCTTTCCTGTATGTAAGCACTCTGTCATCAGACCTCTTAGTTTTTGAATTACCAGCATTTTGCCTGGGGGTAACTCAGTCTCCAATGGAGAAACACATCATAAACACATGGTAGTATAGTGGTATATTTCTGCCTATTTTATTTAGTTTTGTCTTAAGACAGGGTCTCACAGAGCCCATCATGGCCTCAAACCATAGCACACTAATTTTAAAGTGTCATCCTTAGCTGCTTTTCTGGGCATAGCCTCCTGTTTCAAAGTGGCATTCACACAGCCTGCCACCATATTCATACCTAAAGAAGAGGTTAGCTCTGGAAGAAGAAAGAAAAAAATGCAATTTCTGGGTTTTGATTTTCAAAAATAGCCTCAATTAAGGGGGGAGGGGATCACTAGGGTAGAACATTGGCTAGAGTGAAGACCCAAAAATTCTATTCAGGGCAAATGATGGTACTGTAGAGCTAGCATGTAGGAGTGGAACCTCTCTATAGAAGGCCCTGTGATTTAGTCAGCTCCTCTGGCCACTAGTCACTAGAAGCTAGAAATGGCAAACCACTTTATAACTGGGGATGAGAAATGAGGAAACTGTCCCCTATAAGGTACAAGATTGTTGTTTCCCCCTGAGCAACAGGAATCCAGTAACAAAGCCAGTGTCCTAAGAGGCTGGCCAGTCAACAAAGCACAATGGAATAGTGACCAGCTGGTCTGCCAACTGTGACACACACAGGACTCATGTCAGGTACACTGAGATTTGCAACAAACATAAGAAAAAAAAAACATACAGGTACTTAAAGAATCATGTGCCCATTCAAGGAAAGGATTAAGGACATCAAATGAGAGTCGTCATATGGGCTGTAAAGAAGAGCTCCTTTTTATTTATAGCATTTGACCTAACATTTTCACATTATCTCATTAAATATAAATAGAATATTTTTCAAATGAATATCCTCAGTTAGAATGACTTCATTTCCTATTAATTAAGCAAATTACAGTTACAAGCGTTCTATAGTATTCCCTAGCAACAGCACTAACTATTATAAATGGAAAGGTTATAACAATTGGTTGTATGGAATAACATTTGTTGGTAGCTTTCCTCTTTATTACAGGACACCTGTTATTCTTGTCTGCCCAGAATTCCCTTTCCTCTCTGCTAGTGAGAGGATGCTGTCCTAGGAAACCTGGCTTCCCCTCTGTAAGTCTGTGTGGGATTCATGCCATTCAGGAATAGCCCCTGACTCACAAGAAAGCAGTGTGTGCGCTATTGGGTCTTGAGGTGGCTATGACCTGTCAGCTTCTTGACTCCTATTCTGCGTTTCATTGCTGGAAAGGAGATGTTTTCCCTTGCTGATGTTGATACTAGAAAAATGGAACCATGTGTCTGCTGGTGAGGAAGAAAGGTTTCAACACAGAGGAAAGGGGACTGAGATATGCAATGTTCAGGAATTCCTACTATTCTGTGGGGTCTTGCTTGGCCCATGCATGACATATGCTGTAGTAATACAAGGTTGTGAAGATGTTATATGCATCACAGACATTATGCATGCCAGGAAAATGAGGCCCAAAGTATCTATACAATGTATCCTATATCCTAGACTGCCAAAAGGCAGAATCAAGGTAGTCTACAGAGTCCAGGCCATTCGAACTGCCAGAAGCACCAACTTTTCATTAAATGAACCAATAAATTCCCTCTTTACATCAGTTGGAATTTTTGGACACTCGCAAGTAAAAGTCCTGATCAATGAACTAACAAAGCAACACAAACACTAATGTTAATGTTCAATGTGAAAATGAGCAAGAGTACAGAATCATGTAGATGTGTGTGATTTAATCAAAGAAAATAGTCTTAGACTGGGCCTGGGAGGGACATCTGTGACTAGCCAAGCACTTGGAAGACTGAGATAGGGAAATCAAAAGTTTGGGGCCGACTGGCGAACCTGACCTAAATAGTAGGACCATGCCTCAAAAAAAGCATGAAAGAAAATATCTTTAAAATGTTGTTCTCTTGGGAGCATGATCTCATTTGAAACATGTATTTTCTACTTAATCTTTAAAATTGCCATTTTCTATTAATACTATATCTTGTGAAATAAAAAGTATTAAAATAGGTTTGTTAACTTTTTTTACTTCCAAAGGAAGCTTAGAAAGATATTAATGAAAAAAATGAAGTTGAGAAAAGCCCTAACAGATTAAGAACCAATAGTGAACATGTTTATCCACCCAAGTGCACTTAATATTAACCGTGGATAGCATTTGTCTGAAGGAACTGAAAGAGTTATGCATATTCTCTCCAGGTGACATAACATAAAACTAAAATACAGGGCTGTCCATCAGCAAAGTTCTTATTACCTGTAATGTGAAAAGCAACTAGAAATAAAATACAAACTTACTTCACAGTGCTAAATTTAAAATTATAAACCTAAAAATAACAGCATGCATTAAAATGTTTCTAAATTCATAAAAATTAATTTTCTTAGCAAATGTTCAGATTATTTCAAATGCAAATAACAAGCCAAATCCTGCCCAGAAAACATTCTTATCTGAGGTTGCAACTTGGTGCATTACCAAGAGCTGCTGTGAGAGTTGTTGAGAGAACTCTACAGATGAAGGTGCTTCCAATCCTGAGATCTGAGCTACATCCCCAGGAGAAGCACATGGTGGAAGGACAGTGGCTCCTGCACCTTATCTTCTGACTTTCTTATGCATGTCATGGTGACAGCGGCACAAACACACATGCACACACAAAAACGTGGGTACATACATGTCTACACACACACACACACACACACACACACACACACACACACACATATATATATATATATATATATATATATATGACAATTTATTGCAGGCCAAAGATCTTGGTTCAATTTTATCATCCTTAAAACTTCTGTAATATTTTATAAGGGTTTTTCAAGATACAGTTGTCAGGCACCTCTATTGGGCAAATACTTCTGCTACAGAGAGAGAAAAAGGAGAAAGAGAGACAGAGAGACAGAGAGAAAGAGACAGAGAGACAGAGAGATAGAGACAGCAGACACTTGGGGACTTTAACCTTATACCACTTCCCCAAGTCCTGCATTTTCCACAGACTTTGATGTTAAGGAGGGGTTTTTGCCCTGTCTTCTGCTGAGCTTTGTTTGGGGAAGCTGAAGCTGGCCAAGGCAGATTCACCAAGAAGACAGCGGAGCTGAAGGACAGGGTCTCTGGACCCAGGGTTTTGAGCCTGGGGCTGAGAATATATTTCATTTCTATGATGATTATTTACTGAAAACTATAGTTTGATTGTGGCTCATTTTTAGTGTCTGTGTGTGCATGTATGAATGATTAGAACCAAGTTCATCTTCAGAAGAGCTGCTGCAGTTGGAAAATTAAACCTGACAAGGCTAGACATGGGCCAACTAGATAGTTTTGCCTGTGAGATTTAGTAGTGATGGCGGTAATAGTACAGTGTGTCTAATGCATATATTTCAACTTTTTAAATATTTTATTTATTATGCTTATTTTGTTTGTATGAGTATATTGCCTGCATGTATGTAAGTGCACCCATGTCATGCAGTGCCCATGGAGGTCAGAAGAGGGTGTCTGAAATTGGAGTTAGGACAGTCGTGAGCCACCGTGTGGGTGCTGGGAGTCAAAGCCAGGTCCTCTGCAAGAGCAGCCACTGCTCTTAACCACCAAACCATGTTTCAACTTTTATAGAATTCAGGATTCTATGTGTCTCCTTCCAAGGTTACATCATAGCTGGGAAGCCAACATGCAGGGTTAAGAATTGGTGATTACTCTCTAAACATGTACTGTCAGAAAAGTATGAATGATGGCTATGGCTCAAGGCAACTGATGGTACACCTTCAGGGGCCCAAATGGCTGTCTCTGTCTAACCTTTGGCCTTGCTATGAACACACAGTTCTGTTGAAGCTTGCTTTGGGTCTGTGAAGCAGTACCAGATGGAAGTAAATGGGATGAAATGTCTGATCCTCACTCCCTGGTACGTGGTGTCAGGACTAGCAGTGAGGTGATCAGCCAAGAAGTGATAGAGAAATGCAGAACTCACGTCCAGGACAAATTAGGCAAGTAGCCACCCATGCAAAGATGAACTTCATCCCTTTAAAATAAGCATGTTTAAGGATGGAAAATTTGTAATCAAAGCCCAAAAGTTCTCAACCTTTGAAAACAGAAATTATCATTTGTTCTTTAATGATAAAAAACAAATTAATAAACTCAAATGAAAACCAAAGGTCTTATTGGCATAATTAGGGGTAATTTAATTTCAGTATTTTTTCAGTGCTTTTCCATGGCTGCTCTTCTTACTGAGCATGGTTGTCTGGGAGAAATATAGGGAGAACAGTACTGACTACTGTGTCCAGAGTGCCACGTGCTAATGAGGATGAGTGCCATGGAGAAAGCTTTATCATTATTAAATACAACTGTCCAAGAAGAGATCATCCAGAATCCACAAAAGAACGAGCAAGTTCCAATTGGTCTATTAATATCCTGTAAAAGCACAAATAGTCTTTGGAGATCAAAAGGTGAGACAAATTTATACATAAATGATAAGTCTGTGCTGCAAACTTGGAGCCTGAGATGCTGGGAAATTCTGTGAGGGTGTTTTGTTTTCATTAACAACCAGTGTTGTAGGAAACGCAAATCTTATAAATGGAAATTCCTGACATTTTAACACCATCTAGGGCAATCCAAGGAAAGAGAAAGATAATAGATGACTGAAAATTGAAATGAAAAATTTATTCATCTTTTTTGTTAAGTGAAAGAAAATTTAATGCTAAGAGAAAAATAAAGGTAAAGATAATCCAGATTTATGTGCTAGGAGACAGCAAGTGCCAAGAGACCGGAAGATAAGATAGATAAAATTGAATTATTTGATAGCGGTGGCAGCCCAATAAAAATAGAAAAACAGGCTTAATAAAACAAGTCAGATGTGACAAGGGGTCTGGGGCTAAATAAGGCTGGTTAGGTAACATGTTACTCAGTGCCCCCGAGTCACACTGGCAAAAGTTTAACCAAGGTGAACTTAGAAAGCTCAATCAAGTTAGTTGTTCACATGCACTATAATCACTTTGAAAGTTGTGAACTCTATAAACTGTATTTCAAAATGCTTTCACAAATGAGAAACTTTATTCTAAACTTCAGTGTTTTTTCAAAGTAAATTTCTGGGGCCATTTTAATACTTCATTGTGAAGTCTTCCCATTGCGGAATGTACCACACAGTCATGGAAGGAAATACAAATTTGGGGAAATATCTACATTTAACCAGAAGTTGAAACTCTTAATTTCTTATGGTAATTTTATTTTTTTATTTTTTTAATTTTATTTATTTTTGTATGTGTATGAATGTGCTGTCTGCCTGTAGGTTTGTACACCTGTGTCATGCAAAACCTCGGAGGTCAGAAGAGGGTGTCGGATTCCCCCGGAACTGGAGTTCCCCTGGAATTGGAGTTACAGACGGTTCTTAGCCGACATGTGGGTGCTGGGGATTGGACCCGGGTCCTCTGCAAGAGTAGTCGGTGCTCTTAAGTAACCGCTAGGCTATCTCTCCAGCCCTCTTATGGTAATTTTAAAATGGCTTACATTTTATTATTTATTATTTATTTTTGTGCACGTATGTGGGTGGGTAGGGGTTGTATGTGCCATGACATGTATGTGGGTGGGTAGGGGTTGTATGTGCTATGACATGTATGTGGGTGGATAGGGGTTGTATGTGCCATGACATGCATGTGGGTGGGGTAGGGGTTGTATGTGCCATGACACATATGTGGGTGGGTAGGGGTTGTATGTGTCATGACACATATGTGGGTGGGTAGGGGTTGTATGTGCCATGACATGTATGTGGGTGGGTAGGGGTTGTATGTGTCATGACATGCATGTGGGTGGGTAGGGGTTGTATGTGTGACATATGTGGGTGAGGGGTTTACATATGTGTTGATCTATGCTCACTATTTTCTGTTGCTGTGATAAATCCACCAGACCAAAGGAACTTATAAAAGAGAGTTTATTTGAGCTTATTATTGACAGTTCCAGGGAAACAGAGTCCATTGTGTCAGGAGGCATGGTGGCTGGGGCTGGAGCAGCAAAGCGAGGGTCACATCTCGCAATGAGCACAGGAAGTCAAGTGAGAGTGACTGGAGACCAGAGGCTTGTTAAAACTCACTAAGTCTGCCCCCAATATTGTACTTCCTCTAGCAGGCCACACCTTCTAAGACCTCCAAGAAACAGGCCACCAACTGGAGACAAATGTCTGAATACTAGAGCCTATGGGGGACCTCTTAAACCACCACATTCCACTCCCTGGCCCCCATAGGCCTCCTGACCATATAAAATGCAAAATGCATTTAGTCAACCTTAAAAGTCCCCATAGCATTTTACCATTTCCACTGCCATTCAAAAGTCCACAGGCAAAGTCCTTCTGAGACTCAGGCCAATCTCCTAAAACTGGTTAAGCTCCTGTAAAATCAAAAGACAAATTACATACTCCCAATGTACAGTGGAACCAAATACACATTCCCATTCCAAAAGGGAGGAATAGAGGATAGTGAGGAAATACTGGACACAAACAAGACCAAAAACCTGCCGGGCAAACACCAAGTCCAGTAGCTCCATGTGCAACTTCTGGACTTGACTTCCAAAGGGCTTAGATGGCTCAGCTCTTCAGCTTTGCTTGCAACATACATCTCTTTCTTAGGCTGGTACCACTCCCCTGTATGCAGCTCTGCTTGGCAAATATCTCACAGGTCTGGCATCTCGAATGTATTCTTGGGGTCCTCTGCTGCCAACCAGACTTTCATATTCACAGCTTCATGCAATGGCCTACAGGCCTTCTTTATGCAGGGACACCCTGCTGCACTGCCTGGCCTGCAGCTGCTTTCTGAAACTGTGGAGGAAGAACTGGACTTCACTCTTGCAAACTTCATGCCTCTAAAGGCCAGCACCTTTGAATGAAACTGCTGAGTTTGGCTGCAAGTTTGGGATGGACCCTGGCTATTTCAACCACATTTGCAACTTTTCTTCTGCCCTGAACTTGGAGCAGAAAACTCTTTCAGTATTTTCCTTTCAAAGTTTGAAGGACTTAACTGGGTTTTTTTACAAGTAAACAAGCGCACAGAAATCAGTACCTTCTTGCCCTGAAGGTACTATTTCTGTTGTTTACTTGTAAGGCCCCTCCTTAATCACTTTAATCTCACTTTTCCCACTGTTTACTTGTAAATAGCTAGGCCTCTCCTTAATCTCCTTATCAAAAGGAACCTCTCCTTCACATGCCTTGGCACCACCTTTAATCTTCCTAGTGTACTTTTCAGATCCAAACTGTACATTCCGCATTTCTTTCTGCCCCATCTGCTCTTCTTCACTGTAGATCTGTACAATATTCACCATTAATAGCCATGCACCATTTCTACTTTAGGCTGTTTTGAAATATCCTCCGCCAAAGACATTAGTCCATTGCTTTTCAACTTAGCATCAGGCAAGCATTTGGGCTGGGGCAAACTGCTGCCAGACTCTTTATCAAAATATCCCAGTTGCTGCCTAAGTCTTTATTTTCCTCTGGAACTACATTTTTTGCAGCCATGCTTTCTTCCAGGCATCTACTAGAATGGCCTGTTAAGCTCTGCTTATAGTAGTCAACAGCTTTTCTAGGCCAAAGTTCCAAAGTCTTCCACATTTCTCCAAACATCCACGTGGTCAGGCTCTTCACAGCCATGACCAAAGGAACTTATAAAAGGAAGAGTTTATTTGAGTTTACTATTGAAGGTTCCAGGGAAACAGAGTCCATTGTGCCAGGAGGCATGGTGGCTGGGGCTGGAGCAGCAAGCCGAGAATCACATCTCACAATAAGCACAGGAAGTCAAGTGAGAGTGACTGGAGACTGCAAGGCTTGTTAAACTCACTAAGCCCGCCCCCAAAAATGTACTTCTCTAGCATGGCCACACCTTCTAAGACCTCCAAGAACAGTGCCACCAACTGGAGACAAATGTCTGAATACTTAAATCCTATGGGGGACACTCATTCAAACCACCACAACATGCATGTGGGTGGGGTAGGGGTTGTGTTTGCCATGACATGTATGTGGGTAGGGGTTGTATGTACCATGACATATATGTGCTTGGGGTAGAGGTTGTATGTGCTATGACATATATGTGGGTAGGGGTTATATATGGCATGACAGGAATGTGGGTGGGGTAGGGGTTGTATGTTCCATAACATGCATCTGGGTGGGGTAGGGGTTGTATGTGGCATGACATGCATGTGGGTGGGTAGGGGTTGTATGTGCCATGACATGCATGTGGGTGGGGTAGGGGTTGCGTGTGCCATGACATGCATGTGGGTGGGTAGGGGTGGTGTGTGCCATGACATGCATGTGGGTGGGTAGGGGTTATGTGTGCCATGACAGGCATGTGGATTCAGCTCTCTCCTTCCACCACTCGTATTCTGTAGGTGCAATCCAGGTCATAGGCTTTACTTGCTGAGCCATCTCTCCAGCACTTTGCTTAAAATATGCATCATAAGAGACTGTACTATGCAAATATTAATATAGCAGAGTATAAAATATACATATAAAATTGTTCATATTATATTACCCATTTATATTTATTTGCCTACTCACTGAACTGTTCCCAAAAGTTTAGGATTCTTGGTGATTTTTAACTTATTTTTGTACGTTTGTATGCAGCATAAATTGGACAATATAATTTTTATCATCAGAAAAAAAATCATTATTTACAAAACTCGAGTGACTCAGTATCTTTCCCTGAGAGAAGCTGAGCAAGCTGCCTGCACCATCACTTCTCAGATCTGCAAGTTTCCTGAAATGGTGAATCCTGGGAGCTAAGAAGAGACAGTCTCTGTGTGCAGCGATCTTTTAATTACAGAACACCACCATCAGCACCATCTTTCTTTCCTCTCTATGAAAAGCATATGTACATAAAAAGCACATTTCTGAAATGACAGAAAATAGGTGATTATGCAACTCAAATTTTGTGACAATTTCTGAACATCATTTTAGGAATTAATCACTGATGAACATTCAAAGGAAATATCAGCTTTTTTAAGCTTTTTAAAAAAATAATGTAAGTGATTTCTGAAATTTCATAAACCTAATAGCAAATGGACGTGCCCAAACACAGAGCACAATTTTACTGGTAATGAGGGAGATTACTGTGGAGACACAGGGAATTCTGGGGACTGAAAATACCACTGGCAAATCCTATTCTCTTTGATCATGGCTAGGTAGATTGTGAAGCAGATGGAATAACAATTATTTTGCATAATCGTTGAGTAGGGTTCAATAGATTATGTAGACAGAGTAGTCAGAAAATTGATATTAGCTCTCTTTTAACTCATTTATACTTTTTATTTAAAAAAATATTTTATTTATTATTTTTATTTGATGTGGATGAGTATATTGCCTGCATGTGTGTAAGTGCACCTGTGTGTGTGTGTGCACGCGTGTGTGTATGCAATGTTTGTGGAGGTCAGAAGAGGGTGTAGAATTCCCCTGGAACTGGAGTTACAGATGGTTGCTTTGCTTATTCGATGTGATATGAGATCATTTTCTCTAATAAATGAGATGATGTGAAATGTCCCCCTTTGCCCACAAACACAGAAGGCCCAGTATAGATAAGAGGCTCTCTATCATTATTGTTTTCTAGCATGAATTCACATAATTAAACAAACAACATTCTCTAATCATTCATGAAAGTTTGATAGTTTACTTGGCCAGTTCTAAAGGAAAACTAAAAATCTTTGAAAATCTTCTTTTATTTTACTTGGATCCTTACATAGAAGGACAAATTCAGGTAAAAATCAATTGTTACATTCTTTTCTAACAGACTATATTTAGCAATGTTCTATTAGAAATCTAAATTGAAGTTTTTCAAAGATGGAATGGGTTTGCAAAAATAATTTTTGAAGCATACAGGTTTAGAAAGAAAAGAATAATTCACTTATCATCCTCTAGAAAATCTAAATTGGCAATGTTAGTAAGAAGTGCTTATGACATCTCAAGTAATAAAATGTGTACCACATATCAATAGAAAAATGCTTAGGCCTGGGGCTCTGCAGATGGTTCACAAGCCTTTACAACAAGAACTTTGCCAAATGAGCCATCTCTTTAGGTCCCCAAACAATCTATTTTAATATTTTATTTATCATTTTTTATTTCGCATGTATGATTGTTTTGCCTACACATGTTGAAGTGCATCCATATTATATAATGCCTCGGAGGTCAGAAGACTGTCAGATTTCCTGCAACTGGAGTGGGAGACAACTGTTCACCACCATGTGGGTGCTGGGAATCGAACCTGGGTCCTCTGAAAGAGCAGCCAGTGCTCTAAACCATAGAGCCATCTCGCCAGCTCATAATCAATTTATTTATTTTTTAAATTATTTTTTATGTGTATGAGTGTACTGTCTGCATGTAGGTTGGTGCACCCGTGTCATGCAATGCCATGGAGGTCAGAAGAGGGCGTCAGATTCCCCTGGAACTGGAGTTAAAGATGGTTCTTAGCCACCATGTGGGTGTTGGGAATCAAACCTGGGTCCTCAGCAAGAGCAGTCAGTGCTCTTAACTGCTGAGCCATCTCTCCAGCCCCTAAATGCACCAGATAGCCAGGTCTGTGTCAAGCCTTTGTTCAATAGCCATGGAGAAGTCTTCTATGTAAGAATCGTTGTGGGGGCTGGTTAGGAACTTTGCGACACCTGGGAGCCAGACGAAAGGAGGAAAGCATAACAGAATCTTCTACAGGGATATTTTCCCATTAAGAACATCTAAGAGGTTTAAGCAACTCTTATCCTACAAAGAGTAAGGCTTGAAATGAGCCAGGTTTGTCTGTCTGCCTCTCACACATGGCGTGGGAACCCAGCTGTTTGAAGCTTTGCAGAATAAGCTTCATTTTGATGCTGTGATTTCTACCTTGGTTCCTCAGATCTCACATTTCTTATCTTGGGCCTAGCACTAAGGTCACTGAACTCTAAACCCCAGAGAGTTCTTAACATCCCTCTTTCAATGCCAACCACACCCCACGAGCTCATGTCCCTACAAATTTAAACTATATGACAGAAAAATTACTGTTTTCTGTCCTATTTCAAATTCCATTATTCTGTAGATTCTTCCAATTACATGCACAAGTCTGTATTTTTTTCAAAAACAGAACCATCCCGGATTAATTTCAGCATCACCGAATATTCCAGATCCCCTCCATATGTGGCTGACTTCAGAATCTCCTCCAGTGACTCAAATCCCCAAGACTTTGATCTGACCCTGCAGGTCTCATACATATACTCACCTTCCTTTGGTGTGTAATTTCAGAACAAATGTCTGTGACTTGAATAAGAGGACCCATTAATCACAGTTACCTTTAATGACCTATACAGTAACTTCAAAAGCCTTGGACAGCAATAAGCTTAGCAGAAATCCTAGTGGTATTATTTTTTTTACTACCATCTTGATCAAAGCATTTGGGGACTGTAATAAAATTTCAATTTTCTATGCTCTCCTAGAAATAATTTCTTCTTTTGAAAAGGGATAAGCACAGTATCTATACAATATTAATTTGAGAAGACAGTAGACTGGAAGTGCAGATATTGAAATGAAGATGCTCTGATTGCCATTTTGAACACTTAATAGCTGTGTGTCCTTTAACACAAGACTCAATCAAAGTCATCTGAATCTCTACATCTACAAAAGGAGATAATGATTCTTACTCTGGGTGGTGAGAAGAAAAGATGAATAAAGATGTGTAAAGCCTTCAGTTCAATGCCAGTCCATTATAACAGCACTGATGGAATTACTTTAAAATATCCAACTTGAGAAAATGCCTTCATAGTGTTGTAGTTAGAAAATCTTTGGACAGCCTATAACTAAATCTGATTAGAAAATCTTTTGTTCTAGTTTCTTTCTATGGTACCGTGGGCTATTTATCCAGAAGAAATTTTATTATCAAGGTAGGAAAAATTAAAGACAGCAGCTCACACCATCTCTATGACTACAAATGTAATTCAATTCCAAATTGTTATCCTTTACAAGATTTAATTTAAGGTGATTTCATCTAGAAGCTAATGACACGTAACAAATTATTCTTGGCCAACTCCAAATAGAGACTGAAAGGGATATACTTTTAATGAGGACTTAAGTATATTTGCTTTTTAGATTCATGATACGTCTATAACATTTTCTACATTTCAATAATATTCTGCTTACATATTTTTGTTCCTTTTATATTCTTGACAAATAACATCCATACTAAACTAAATGTTATTCATTTGAAAGAAAAAAATCTGAGCTGCTTTCTAATAGAATATTGTAGCACATGTATATGTGTGCATGTGCGCTTACGTGCACACACACACACACACACACACACACAAAATCACTGAAATGAATTGTATTTTCCAAAACTTCTATTTCACTTCTTCCCCTTGTAGAATAGTCTTGAAACAAACTACAAAATCACGTAACATCTTCTTGATGTCAAATATCTTAACAAATTAAAATTGCCCTATTTTTTAAAGTCAGCAAAATTTCAAGATATTTTGCTACCACACATGAAATATAGGAGGAAATAGCACTTTGAGGCTCTTTCTAGTTATCATGTCACGTCTTCACTCTCCAAAGATCCACTCACTTCTCCACATTCACGCGTCACCTTGCAACTGCTTTCCAAAATAGTTATTTTGACAAACTGTTCCCCCACCTACTTTTAAAAAGCAGTTTCCAATGGTCCAAAGAACTACCAATTTTACCAGCAAACCTCAACAACCTCTTTATCAACTTAAACAGCTAACTGAAAAGAAATTCAATCTTTCAAGTCAATTGCAATAATTTCAATCAACAGCATACCACATACCTGCAAAAAATCCAAACCTAACAAAAACACAACGAACTCCAAACCCCACTGTTTAATGTGCCCCACCCCTGCTAAATGTTGCCTGCTTGCGTATCAAACTATATCTAAAGACAACATCAAGAAACTCTATAAACATTTTCAAAATTATGTTTCCAGGAGACCACAATCTAACATGCATATACAATACAAGGTATTTCTTTGTCTCTTCAAGGGAGAATGTAATGTGCTGATTAAAGTTTTGTTTATACCTTTCTCCTAGTTTTAAAAAAGAGACATGCCTAATCTCTCACCATCGTATCTGCAGGCTGCACATACCTGAAGCTGATGGTGTAAAACTGAGCGGACATGTTAAGGCAAGCTTACCGTTGTCGTTTTTCAGCGTCCCGTTGGTCAGTTGCTTGAGTCTCTTCTGGTGAGACTTGCCATTGTAGTGGATCTGAGCTTGGGCTGCCGAGTTGAGCTGGATATTACACACGCTGCACAGGGTGAAGTTGGAGTGCTTCTTTTCTCGCTCTGGCTTCTCCTCAAACTCATCCGGCATTAATTCAGCCTCACTCTCTGCATCCTGTGGACTTGTGAAGTCTGGAGAAAGAGAAGAGTGGACAGGTAAAGATTTCTTGTTTCCTTCATAACTATTAAACTGGGTGTCAAATAAGGAATGCTTTAGAAACTTGAGAATTAAAATTTTCCGGGGCTGGAGAGATAGCCTAGCCGTTAAGAGCACTGACTGCTCTTGCAGAGGACCCGGGTTCGATCCCCAGCACCCACATGGTGGCTAATAACCATCTGTAACTCCAATTCCAAGAGAACTCCAGTTCCGGGGGAATCCGACACCCTCTTCTGACCTCCGAGGCATTGCACGACATGGGTGCACAAACCTACATGCAGATAGTACACTCATACACATAAAAAAATAAATAAAATTAAAAAAAAAATTTCCACCTTTCCCCATTCTAATAGGCTATATGTGTGTGTAACATGCAAGAAAAGAAAAAGATTGCCCTTTTCCTCGGGCAATACAAAGGGCAATGCTTCACTTCGTGTGGTGTGGCACATCCGGAGCTTACCCTACCTCATTTCACTGTCCTAACAACAGAAGAGATATTTCAATTTTCCCAATTTCATAGTTGATGAAGCTAGGTTTTAGGGCAGATAAATAGCTCATCTAAGATCACACAGCTAATTACTGGGTTAGAATAATCATACAATTTTATCTCCAAATCGACGGTTCTTAACAGCTGCAACTTTAGTAGACACTCAAGTGTGAGATACTTTCATTTCCTTTCAGCTCTATAGAATCCCTTTCATCATAGGCAGATCTGGGGACACAAGCTTATAGTCTCAGCTACTCAGGGGGATGAGGCAGGAGGATCATAAAGTCAAAGCCAACCTGGAATAATGAGACTGGCCCTCCAAAAATTTGTAAAATAGACAAAGAGGACTGTGGATGCTGCTCAGGGGCAGGACTCTTGCCAGTGGTATATGAGGTCTGGGCTTAAATCCTCATCAATGCTACCAACTTTACACCTCTTGCTTTTAGATTAATAACCAGTTAATTAAAGTGACTTACACTTGAATGGATACATACTATGTATATTCAGAGCTGGTAAAACAACGTCAGCACCCTGATTTTATATCCTAAAACTGAAGCACAGAAGATGTCCTAAATATGGGAGATGGCCCTGGGTGCTGACCACAGTGCAGGGTCTGCCCCGAGGAGCATTCATCCTGCATTCACAGCTCAGCAGCTTTGGCCTTGAGATGGGAACAGTTAAATAACTCTTGCCTCTCCTGTTTCCTATCCACTTTCCAGACATTAACCTTTTTTTTTCTGAGTTTGTTTCACCGTCTGCTGCAGAACCCTGCTACTCAGGCTCTGATAGGCCCAACTGCTCCAAATCCTTCTAGGAGTCTGGGCACAGTCTTCAGAATTGCTGGCGGTAGAGGCCATCACTGATTTAATGCACATACATGAGCTGCACACTACATCACCTCCCAGGTGTAGGAGATAACGGACCCGCACAGTAAAGACTGGTCCTCACCATGAGGAATCTTACTGATGAGGATCAGCAGGCAGAACTGTAGCACATGCTGAAAGGACTGTATTCAAGGGTCAATTTGCAAGTAAAATCTCAAAGTGAAACTAGTGAAGTCAGGAAAGCACTGAGCACTAAAATGCAAGACATTAAAGGCATGAGCCTAAAGTAGGAGATGTTTATGTGCATCATTTCTTTTAAAAAAAACTGTTATTATCATTACTTCCTCTTGTGATTTCATGTGTGTACCTGAGGCATTCGGATCACTTTCTCCTCCTATCTCTATTCATGCTGCTACCACCTGACCACCTCTCTAACCTAACTACAAATCTCTTTCTCACACCAATGTCTATTTTAGTTTGAGGCCCACTGAGACCAAGACTTAATGGGGCCATTAGAGAGATCGTGGCTTTGGAGCTATAGGTTGGAGCCTGGTGGGCTCTGCAGAGAGCAGACTACTAAAGACAGGGATTCTCCTCCTCCTACAATCTAGCCATAGCCAGTACTCCAGAGGTAAAGGGCAGGTCCCTTGACCCCTACCCCCTCCTTGACTGACAGTTGACAGGGGCTGGTCTTGTGTGGGCCCAGTGTAGGTGACCATAGCTGATGTGAGTTAGTGATTACAGTTGTGGCTGAAGTCTAGCCCATGGAGATTCATAGTCCTTCCGGGTCATACATACTTTTCTCACCTCTTCTGTGATGTTCCCTGAGATCCAAGTGACTTGTGCAGGGCTGGGCCACATGTTCTGCATCTGGGGCAGCCCCAGTAGACATTCACCACTGTTTGCTGTAGGAGTGGCATCCGAGATCAAGGCTGGGAGCCAATTTGTCTATGAATATAAGCATAGGCACCTAGAATACAGCTTGCTGCTATGCCGGCTAGTTAGCCAGGAATTCCATGTTAGATGCATTCTACTGAAGTTGAAGCTAGGATCCTCGCAGTAGGGAAGTCATGTGGTGTTTGTCATTTGAGTCTTAGATTACATCACTAGAATATTTGCCCCAACTATATCCATTTCCCTGAAAATTTCATAATTTGCTTTTTTCCCTAACAGCTATGTAATATTGTTATTGTATATATTACACATCTTCAATATCTCTTCATCAGTTGATGGGCATCTAAGGCTGCCTCAGGTTCCTGTTAGGAATAGGGTACAAATGACCACCATGTAGTCCAGTCTACCCCACCCCCATGCTGTCCCTACTAGCCTTGAGCCCAGGCTCTCTCCAATTCCTCCACCTGGGATCTGGACTAGCTTCCAACCCAGAGGTGCTAAACCCTCTAGTATAGCTTGCTAACAGCCTCCACAGGGTGTCCCCGCCCCCACCTTCCCCAGGCTCCTGATCTGCCTGACACAGACCTGCCCTCAATCTGGGCTTCTTTATGTACTTCATTATTTAAAATGTGTTAACCTATGTCTTGGAAAGGAAACTGTACATCTCTTACTTAGGAAATCCCATTAAAGTAATATTAACTACATCATAGGAAGGATCATATTTAAAAGAAAACCTATAGGCTTTGGAAAATGGTGGTGTTATTTTAATTAAAACAAAATATACAAACATCTTACCTTTTTATGTAAACAAGTTAAGTATCTGTAGAGATTATATGTGGAATATTCAAATTTTCTTTTGAATTAATTGACACTTTTAAACTCTGTTATCCCAAACATTATTTAGTACTGAAAAAGACTAAGCAAATCATGCTATGTCTAATTACTATATTTTTGTATAGCCTTTAAAAAGAGACTGGAAAGGAGGACTGGAGAGATTTTTGAGTGGTTAAGGACAATTGCTGCTTTTCTGGAGGACTGGGTTTGGATTCCCAGTACCCACATGGTGACACACAACTGCCTGTAACCCCAGATCTAGAGGATTCAATGCCCCTTTCTGGCCTCTGCAGGCATTATACACACAGGGTGCACTTACATACATGCAGGGCAAAACTCTCAAACACATAAAAAATAAAATTTTAAAAATTATTTTAAAATAGAGAATTAGAAGTCGGTATGATGGCTCACTTCTGAGCACTTCAGAAGCTGGGGAGGGGTTGGATCATGAGGAGTTCTGAGCTAACCTGGGCTACAGAATAACACCCTGGTTCTAAAAAACAAAAAAACAAAAACAGAGAAAATGAGGAAAGTTTTAGCATGTTGTATGTATAACAAGTTTTAGCATGTTGTATGTATAACGAGTGACAAGAACAAAATAAAATGTAAGTGTATGTACTTATAAGGATGGAGAGAACATTAAATGTGGAGGCCGGATGTCCTTATAACCCTGTGAACTCTGCAGGAGCATTAATACACTAGCAGTGTTTGTCTTCAATGGTGAGATTAGAGATGACTTTTTTCCTCTAGTTTTTCTTGTATTTTTCAACTATTCATCTGATAAAAATCTTGTTAGTTTATTGTGAATAAAGTAAATAAATATATTTCAAATAAATAAGCCAAAGAAAGTGTTGTTGCCTAGAAAACAATTTAGGTTTGTCAAAACAAACCAAGCTATAAAATGGTTGCCACTGGTGAGACTCCCTAATATATCATTTTGGCAAATGCATGCATATATTTGGAAGGAAATATTGTCTTGCTTAATCCATATTTCTATATTCTCGCATAAAGTAGAATGTCTGCCAACAAGTTAGCAGGGATGGAAACACAGGAGACGAAATTTCCTTTGACGATTGTGAGATTTATGTGCTCTACAGGAGGCGTTTTCTGCTTATGTGGGGAATAAAGACTGACTCCAGAGAACAGCAACAATTAACTGTTCTGAGGAGCAAATATGGCATTTCCAAGGAAACAGAAAATAACCTATGTTGATTGCTATGCTCACACTTGTGGCAAAGGGACCTTAAATAATATTTTAGGACTGTGTAAGGACATCACAAAAGATGTGCAAGGACTACAATGAATACCTCTCAGGTGGCACTCTCCAGTGAGGGGGAAACACACCACCCATGAGGGGGACAGTCCTGCTAAAATTCGGGAATGGAAGTTTTGCTCATCTGAATCGCTTTTCAAAAAAAAAATAGAAGAAGAAAAGAAAAAGAAAGAAAACAACCAGTATTCATGATTAAGCTTTAAGCTTAGAGCTCAGAATAGCTCATTAATATTTGTTAACATTTTCTCCATTTGAACTTCATGTACTAGAATAGCTAGGGGAAGGAGGAGGAACTATGTAATAAGCATTCCTGACACTTAAAATTGGAACCTACAACTCTTCCATATACAAGTATTCCCAGGGTAAGCAGATATTCAATGCACAGATCTGTGTGATGGTGTTAATGAGCTATGGAAAGTCTCCTTACCTATTTAGTATAGACTGTGCTTAATAGTTCACTACCAAATAATGTAGCTCCGAAAGAGAAGGACCAGTCTGTCCACAGTGAGAAATCTGCAAAATGCTGCCCCAGCCCTGTTACTAGGTTGGCAACCGCAGCAAGCCACCCTGACCCCAGGAGTGCTTGAATCAGGATCCAAGAATGTATTGCCTTTCTGCTTTTCTTGCAAGGACACATAACCCATATCAAACATGAGAACAGCATCAGACGAATGCAAAGCGAAAGCATTTGACAGAATATGGGACCAAAACTTCTGAAAACTCAGGACCAAAATAGCCAAGGATAGAGCTTTACATGGTGGCTCACATCTGCAATCTTAAGTCTATGTGCTCAGGAGGCTGAGGCAGGAGGATGGCTACAAGTTCAACAACAGCTTGGACTAAAGAGTAAGTTCCTTCTAGGCCTGCGCTACAAAGCAAGACCCTGTCAAACAGACAAATTTATAACAAACAGACAAGGTGGAAAACAGTCCCAGCCCACAGAACCCTAAGAAAGTCCCAGGGGTCAACGGATACAGCATCCTGAAACAGCATCTGAGAGCACTGAAGGGAAACCAACAAATCGAATGAAGTTTAACACATTCTACTGACTGTGACAAGATGAGGACACCATTGCAAGTAGCCAGCAGTTCAGGAAGCAAGTGGGGGGGGGGGCGGGGAGAGGGAATTCAGTTCAATTTTCAAATGTTCTGAGAACCTGAAAGCACTTAAAATGAAAGTGTGGGGATGGGGAGGGTTCCAGCTCCTGCTCTGGGACCAGGGCACAGGTGTTTCACAGAGCTGTGTGCTCTGTGACAGAACTGAGACTGCAGCGGTTCTTCCCTGTTCCCCCTCTTATCCCACCCACAGCAGAGGTAAGTCAAATGGTTGCAGCCAGCCCACTGGCTGCCGAGGCCATTCCTGGTTCTATATCTCAACCTGACAAGACTTCCCTGAGTTTCCATTCACATTTGCTAAATGTGAACTCACCCTGTAAAGGTGCCCATCCATGAGGACAAGCTCCCCCTGGGGCTGGACAGCTGGACTCATGTCAGAGAAGAAATGGTAAAAGCCCAGCATCCAGAATAGTCCCAAGGCACTCATTTTCTCCACTGAAGTTTGCTACTAACCCAACAGCATCTTGCCAGGAATCTAACAGTGCACTTGAGGTTTTTCACTGTTTATGAATGGTTTCAATGAAGATGAAAGATGACCTGTTCATGTACCTGCAGAGAAGCATGTAGACATATAGACATACCTACACACATACACATATGTACCTACTGACAAGCACGTAGACATATAGACATACATAGACACATACACATATGTACCTGTAGACAAGCATGTATACATGTAGACATACATAGACACATACACATATGTACCTGCAGACAAGCATGTATACATGTAGACATACATAGACACATACACATATGTACCTGCAGACAAGCACGTAGACATATAGACATACATACACACATACACAAATGTACCTGCAGACAAGCATGTAGACATATAGACATACATACACATATACACATATGTACCTGCAGACAAGCATGTAGACATATAGACATACATACACACATACACATATGTACCTGTTGACAAGCATGTAGACATATAGATACACATACACACATATGTACCTGCAGACAAGCACGTAGACATATAGACATACAAGCACACATATGTACCCATGGGCATACATGTACCCACATACCTAAATATACACAAACTTCCTTTTTTCTTTAAACATCCATAGCAATTAATATAAAATTTAATTATCTAAAAGAGTGTACATCAGTTGACAACCAGTTTTATGAGTGGAAAAATTGTCTTACAAATATCATCTGAGTTTAACTCAAAAAGTTAACAAAAGGTTTTACTGTTTTCTTTTTTTTAATTTTTTTTAATTTATTTTGTATGTGTATGAATGTACTGTCTGCATGCAGGTTTGTGCACCCATGTCGTGCAATGCCACGGAGGTCAGAAGAGGGTGTTGGATTCCCCTGGAACTGGAGTTCTCCTGGAATTGGAGTTTCAGATGGCTCTTGGCCGCCATGTGGGTGTTGGGGATCAAACCTGGGTCTTCTTCAAGAGTAGTCAGTGCTCTTAACCACTAGGCAATCTCTCCAGCCCTGTTTTCTTTTATGATAACTAACTTTATCCCTTGTTCTGGATTTGCTACCTTGTCAAGGGGGTAACCCCTCAATTCACCAGGAACTTCTAGAATGTAAAATAATTCTTCAGACAACAAAATGACAGTAGATGGGATATGCTATGATGCACAGTAAACTATTGTAGGGAACTCTGAAATCTGTTCTCAATATTATAGAACTGTAAGCCAAATACATAATGCAGTACAATATTGTTCTTTAAACAGCTCCCACCACTACAAAACATGTTTTTTAAACTAAGCAGATAGGGCTCCAGGTCTAGAATGCATTCTTCTCAGACCTCTTAAGCAGTAGTAGAAGCAACACAAAGGTAAAATTATCTAGAGAGCAAGCTCAGTCTCACACAATATTCAGCAATCATGTTGTTAAATATAAGTACTAGGGTCTGGAGAGATGGCTCAGTGTTTAACAGCACTCCTGCAGAGGTCCTGGGGTTAGTTCTCTGCATCTGCTTGGCAGTGAACAAGTATCCTTAATTCCAGTTCCAGGGGATCTGATGACACGGGTGTACTGACTTTCATGTGTGGGCAGAACACTCATACACATAAAATAATTTTTAGAATTATAAAAGCTAAACAAGCACATAAAATTAATCTAGAAATCTTTATGGTGACAAAATTGAAGCACAAGCAGTTAAATGATGATAAATTGCAATTTAGCCAAGTGTAGAACTCATGAGTTCATTCGATGAACAATTTTTATTTTTTTAAAGTTTTTACTATAGTTATATGGAATAACACATGAGACAATTTGGCAGCTGTTTCAAAGTCAACTTGAAGAAAAAAATGTCAAACTATTATTAAAATGTAAGAAAAGTCTTATTAAAAAATTGAGATGGTGAAAATGCAAAGGAATCAACCAAAAGTGAATTCTTTATGGAATCTATTTTATATTGAGAAGTTTTCTCAGTTGCTTTATTGTGGGGGAAAATGTCTAGTGTAGACAGTCACAGGATTGTAGTCCTTAGACAACTTTTGTTGAGTGACTCAATAAAAACAAAGTAAAAAAAATAGATCTTAATTATTTGTCAGGTTAAAACTGTACAACTGCAATTGTAAATTTTGAAGAAACCACTTAAGATGTCCTTAAATCAGTAAAACAGGTGCAAATTACAAACAATTTTAGACTGAATGAAGTGAGAAAAAATATAAAAATATAACATTGATATATAAAAGCAGACACTGCACACACTGGGATACAGCTTCCATGGCAACATCCCCAGGGGAATTCAAAGCCTTGCATCTGAAGTGCCTTCCAAAAAGGTGCAGAAACCTGTCACAGGACTGAAAGCCTGCTTGAGTGATGACAGGAAACATAACATTACAACAAAGTGTGTGTGTGTGTGTGTGTGTGTGTGTGTGTGTGTGTGTGTGTGTATTTATGTGTGTTTGGGACAGAGTATCCCTGTAGCCCCAGTTGGGCTGAAACTCAGTATGTAAATCAGGCTGGCCTTGATCTCACAGATATCTATGTACCTGCCTTTGCCTCCTGAGTGATGGTATTAAAGGTGCGTGCCACCCGGCTGGGCCACCGAAGCAAATAGTTTGTAAGTCTCATCCATATTCTCATTCTGGTGAAAAAGTTGAGAAATGAACACTGATTCCCTATTCCTTTACTTAGGATATGTATACTATCAGTGACTTCTATATACACCTTTAGTTTTGTGTCTGTTCTAAAGACCATGTAAGAAACCAATTTCAGTAGTGTTTTCCTTGATTTTAAGACTGTTATATAAGGATGTTCATATGATGCTTTAACATATACATTCCATTTACAACATTTTTACCTTTACAAAAATTGTAATGTCACAACATGCTCTTGGCTTTTACTATTAAAACCATAAACTTTCCTTAAAGCTACCAACACTAAAACAATTTTGCACTGGTCTCATCCCCCACTAGAGTGCAGTGTGAATTTAAAATTAAAGCTGCAATATCTGCAAATTCCCAAGCACAAGGCATACAAATAGCATTGCTGTAAGTTTGCTAATACCAATGAACAACATATGTATTATAAATAAAATCAATATCCTCTATATGTATATTTAATATGTATAATATGTATAAATATATATAATAATATACTAATAGTATATATATACTATTCATGATGCACATATATGTGTAGCTTGGCTAATGAGGTCAACATCGACTCACTAATTTTAGGTTGAAAATTCAGACATCTAAGATAATTGGAGAAAACCCATAGAATAGTAGATAATCTAAAGTACTTGTCAGGTACCAGAGTGACTTCTTTATTCAACAGCAGTTATCTAAATACCACTTTGGAGCTTTAAAGATTGAAGTGTTTAGATTGGATTCATCTTACTTTATGATGGGGAATGACCTTGGGATCAAAGTTAAGGGACTGTATTTTTATGACAGATTTCACTGCATACCATCAAGCAAAATATGTGGGTTTCAGTGCAGTCATGGATCTCACAGGCTGAGGGTATATGACTGAGGATCCCGGGATTTACCTGCCCCAAGATTCATGGTTTTAAGAAAAGTAAACTCTCCAGCTATAACCTATATTTTAAATGGTTGAGATCACATCTCAACTTGAAAAATGCTAACTATTACACCGTAAAGTTTTGAAACATTATAAAATTCTGTTTTGAAATATTTTAGTAATTCTTTGAGAATTCCATACATTGTGCTCTGATACTATTAATGTTCACTCCTCCCCCATCTCCATCACCCCCTTCTCACCCACCCAAATTTGTGTCTTCACTTTTTTTTCATTTTTTTAATAATAGGTCATAAGTAATGAATACAGTCATCCTTCATGTAAAACCAATTTGCAAGTAGCTATGCCCAAACTTATGCAACCCGAGGCCTGCATTGTCCAGCTGGGGGAGCTTATATGTACTACCATGTTGATCAAATAAGAGTCCAGTCTATGTTTCTGTAGTTTCTTTGTTCACCTCAATCACAGCCGTTACATTCCACCATGCCCCCTTTTCCACAGATTGTTCCCTGGACTTTAGAAAAGGGACACAACCTGCCTGGAAATACTGTGCAGCAGTGGCAGCCAAATGTCTGTATATCCCAAATCTAATTGGCCATTAGCTCTCTCCTTGGAGGAATAATTCAGGGCTGATGCCACAAGCTTACATCCTCTAGTGGTTAGATGTTATAAGCCACAATAAGACCTTGTCAGCTTTTACAGAAAAGCTATAGTCCATGGATTAGCCTACCATCCAATACATCTGTGTCTATACCAATGTGACCTATCATAATAATTAGTACTGCTTAAATGCCTGTATATCTAACTGCCTGTGCTTCATCAGTAGGAGTAAAAGGTTATTCCGGGATAAACTGCCAACCCATGAAAGGAAACAACCAGAACTGATCAGAGTCCAAACCGACATCTCCAAAGAAAAAAGACTGTTTGGTGTCTTCACATTTTAAGAGTAAATGGGCAACACAAACTGGATTCTATAGGTTTTAAAAAGTTATGTTATTTTTAAAATTTATATTTAATTATGTGCATGGTGCATGTATGTATGTGTGTGTGTGTGTGTGTGTAGATATGTACACGTGTGAATGGAGGTACCCTCAGAATGGAGAAGAGGGCATCAGATCCCCTGAAGCTGCAGTTACTGGTGGCCTCGAGTTTCCTGACATTACTCTCAAGCATTCTTTTCTAAACTATATTCTTTATTATTGACATTTTGTATATTTCATACATCATTTTCAGTCCAATTTGGATACATTCCCCTCTCCCCACTCCTCCCCCTCCCCAGTTTATGCACTCTGCCATACATGTCTTGCATCTTTCAGTGTTTCTCAAGCATTCTTAACCACTGAACTGTCACTCCAGCTGTTAAATTTGTTTTCAAACACTGAGAAATTCCCCCTCCTCATTCTGACCTGTCCTGCTCCATTCTAGAAACATTCCCACTCTCTGGGCCTCCTTGGAAATCATGGTCTTGAACCTGTGCCACACAGGGATGCCAAACCTGTACTGAGAGGTCTCTTCTTGAGTCTTAAGTCACAGGTTTTTTTTTTAAAGCTTTTTAAAATGTTAATCCTTTTCCACTGAAAATACATAAAATATCTTTGTGTTTTCAGCCATCTGTACCCCACTTTGCTTTTAAACCAGTTTACATAAAACTTGAGAAGCTTGTCCCCAAAACTGTCTGCTAATCCAGTAGAAAGAGATAGCCTTGACCTCTGTGTGGGTTCAAAGCAATCGATACCAATGAAGAAATGCAGCATATAGTTAGAAAGTGACTAACTGAAGCACCTCCTCTGCTCCTTCCTCTGTTCTCAGCACTTCTTTAACCACTGGGGCATTAGCACATCAGCCTCTCTCATATTTACCTGGGAGTTTGAAAAGAGAGTCCATGTGGAAACTTGATTAAAGGTATCATGACTTTCCAGAGCTCCATGTCAAGAGGGTAGAGCCAGCCATGGTGTTTGTGTGACTGAGGTCTGGACTGGGGCTTTTTATTTTATGAGAAGAGGCTCTGATCTCTTCCTGACCATGGTTCCATCAATTCTACTTTCATAAGACACATGCTCCTGCTTCGATGATTTCAACTGCTGTCCATGCCTAGTCTTTTTTAGTCTATAGTTTCCCACCACACTATATTGTTCTTCCATAACCATTCTGATGAATGAGTGTTCTTAGTTCAATGTTTCCATTCAAATTTTTTTTTGTGTGGTGGCACAAGCCTTTTTTTTGAAATAAAAAAAAATTTATATTTTTTTATCAAATCTAGACCTGTGTTCCCCACCCTATCCCCCGCCCCACCAGAGCTCATGCATTCTGCCAAACATGCTTTTCATCTCTTTCTCAGTCTTTCTCAATATTCTCCATGAGGAAGTTGACTGTTTTGAGTAGAAGTTCACTGTTTCAGTCAGTTCTTTGATGCAGTCCTTTCTGTTGCTGTTGTTGTTGTTTCCAATATGCATCACTCCCAACTGCTTGGACAAAAGCTCAAGGGGCTGTGCACAACTAGGTAATTGGCACTAACATCCACAGATGAGGGATACCATTCATCGTTTGTTTTTCTGGGACTGTGTTACTTCACTCAGCATGATGTCTTCTAGCTCCAGCCATTTTCCTGCAAAGCTCATGATGTCATCTTTCTTTACTGCTGCATAGAACTCCATTGTGTAGATGTACCATATTTTCTCTATCCACTCATCAGTTGAGGGGCATTTGGGTTGGTTCCAGCTCCCTTTGCTATTGTGAAGAGAGCTGTGAAATAAACATGACCGTGTTGTATCTCTGCAGTGGGGTGAGTCTTGAGGGTACATGCCTAGGAGTGGTATGATGTGGTATGTTGCAAGTTCACTCCAAGTCTTCCAAGGGTTCTCCACACCGCTTTATAGTGGCTGTACAGTTTACAATTCCCACAGCATTGGTGAGTTTCCCCTTTCCACACACACCTACCAGCACTTGGTACATTTGTTTTCTTGATCCTAGCCAGTCTTTGGAGTAAGATGGTATCTTAAAAGTGGTTTTGATTTGCATTTCCTTAATGATTAGTGATGTTGAACACTTCTTACAGGTGTTTCTCAGGCATCTCTAATTCTTCACTTTAAGTCTTTGTTCAGCTCTTTGCTCCATCTTTGAGTGGGTCATTTGTTTTCTTCCTTGTTTTTTGAGTCAGTTTACATAGTCTGGATAATCAATGCTTTGTCAGATGTTTCTGCACGTGAAGGTTTCCTCCCATTCTGTGGGATTTCTCTTCATTCCTTGATTGTTTCTTTTGATACTAAGAAGCTTTTGAATTTATGAGATCCCATTAGTCATTGGTTGACATTAATTCTTACTCAGCTGCTGTCTTGTTTGGGAAGTCTTTTCCTATGCTATGTCTTGTAGTCTGCTGCCCACTTTTTTTCTCTATCGCCTTCAGAGTTTGGGGGGTTCATGTTGAGGACTTTGATCCTTGGGTGACTTTTTTACAGGGGAGATGGTAGGGGTTTATTTCATTCTTCTACAAGTGGTGATCCAGTTTTGCCAACACTACTTGCTGAAGATGCTGTCTTTCTTCCATGTGTCTTCTTGGCCCCCTTGTCAAATATGAGATGGCTGAAATTGTATGTGCTCAGGTTTGGATCTTCGGTTTTGTTTCCATTGGTCACCCATCTGTTTTTGTGCCAGACCAGACTGTTTTTATGATATGCCCTGTAGTATATAGTTTGAAGCTCTGGTTAAGACTCCCCCACCCCACCCCCCCCCACCCCGTGTACTCTTTTCAGTCAGGGTTGTTTTGGCTATTCGGAGTCTTTTGTTTTTCAAAATGAATTTAGGACTTTTTTTCCAAGCCTGTGAAGAAACTCTTGGGGAGTTTGATTGGGATTGTGTTAAATCTATACAAATTTTGGTAGAATGGACATTTTTACAATTAATTTTCCCAATCCATGAGCATGGGGTTTTCCATCTTCTGATGTTTCTTCCAATTTCTTTCTTTAAGGGTTTAACATTTTGTTGTAGAGATCTTTGGTGTCTTTGGTTAGGTTTGTTCCTAGGTGTTAATTGTTTTTGAGGCTAGTGAGTGGGAATGTCTCCTGGAATTCCTTCTCCAGTTGCTTGTTGTTGAGTAAAGAAAGGCCACTGGTTTTTTTTAGGTTAATTTTGTATACTGGCCACTTTGCTGAAGCTTGTTTAAATTTTTCTAGTGTTTTCCTGGTGGGGTTTTAGCATCCCTTAAGTACTCAATCATATCATCAGCAAAATAGGGATAGCTTGACTTCCTCTTTTCCTAGTATTTCCTTTAATTTCCTTTTTCTGATTATTGCTCTTAGCAAGTGTTTCAGCATGATATAGAAAAGAAGTTGTTGACGGGGGCAGCCTCTGCGAGTTCCTACCTTTAAAGGGAATGTTCTATCATCTTCCCCATTTAGGATGATATTGCCTGTTGGGTTTCCATGATATGGCTTTTGATTACATTAATGAAGATCCTCCATCCAATTCCCCTTAGACTTTAAGCATGAAGGGATGCTGGTCTTTTGTCAAAGGCTTTTTCAGCATCAATTAGATGATTGGTGTAGTTTTTTGTTCTTTCATCCATTTATATGCTTGTTGATATGTTTTATTGATTTGCATATGTTGAATGCATCCCTGCATCTCTGGTATGAATTCCAACTTGGTCATGATGGATGATCTTCTTGATGTGAGGTCTTTATGCCGATTTGCCAGTGTAACCTGTTGAGAAATTTTGGCAATCTGTGTTTCATTAGGGAAGATGTCTATAATTCATCCTTTTTATTGTATCTTGCCTGGGTTTGGTAATAGAGTGATGCTGGCTTCTCAGAAGGAATTTGGGAGATTCACCTCTGTTTTATCCTTCTAACATTTAGTAATAAGGCTGTAGCCTTTGTGAAATGTTTTATGAATTCCATGAAACCTCTGGCCTGGGCCTTTTTTTTTTTTTTTTTTTTTTTTTTTTTGTTGGGGGGCTTTTATTACATCTTCGCAATTTCTTCATATATTAATGGTGTCTGTTTAAACTGTCATACATCTTCTTGGTGGCTTGTGTGATTCCCAGGATTTCAGATATTCATCTCATTTCTTCTAGGTTTTCAATTGGTTGGTCCTAGTTATCTTTCCATTGCTGTGACAAAACCCTCTGGGACCAACACCCAAACTTGGGGAGGAAGGGTTTATTCAGCTTACATCTCCTGGTTCACAGTTCATGACTCATGGCAGGAAACTGGAAGCAGGGAGCTGAAGCACAAGCAATGGCGGAATGGATGGTCATGGATGTTGCTCCTGGCTTTGCTATCAGGAGGATGTACCAGCATCGCTACCTTTCTTATACTCGTCACTGCTCAACAATCACAGACAATACACCACAGAGTTGGCCACATGCCATCCAAGGGAGCAACTTTCCCCAATTGAGCTCCCTCACCATGGGTCAAGTTGACACTAAAGCCATCCACCACAATTGACCCCTTGTCAAACTTGACACACAAAACACATCACTATTCAACCACCACCCTTTCCATTCTTATCCCCAAGATAATGATGTTAACACTGAATCACAAAACTTAAGCCAGTACAACCTCAAAAGCCTCACAGTCCTTACAATGTCCCAAACACAAAAGTTCACAGTCAGTCCGTTAAAGTCTCTTAAACTGTGGGCTGCTGTATGTTAAAATCCAGAACAAGTGCTGTCTTATTTCCAAGGGAAGAATTTCAGGCACTCTCAAAACAAAACCTAAGTCAGCAGGTAGCTCAAGGCTGGACATCTGGGATTCAATCATGATCTTCTGGCTCCAAGGGGCTTGGGCAGCTCCACCTCTCGGACTCTGCCGTCTGTGCCACACTCATCTCGCAGGCCCAGCCGACTCCATTTTCTTTACACTACCGTTGCTCTTGTGGTCGTCCCATGGTCCTGTAATCTCCAAAAAGCTGGGGTGATACTGAACACTGAGGCAGCACCCTTCACCAATGGTCTTTTGACCTCTCCTGGTGCCAAAGCCTTTCAGCTTTCTCCATGACCCCTGCAATCTGGGGTCTCCACTGCAACCGAGGTGCACTTCTGCCCATGGTCTTTCCTGACCTCTCACAGTGGCAAGCCTCAGGTGCTCTCTGTGACCCCTCAAGTTTCAACACCGGGAACCATATAGGAGACTCTTACACGTTACAAGTCAGCTTTCTGGTTGAGATGGAGGCTCAGGCCTTTCTGGGTCACAGCTTCTGTGTGCTGACCTTGAAGATATTCTCCCAGAAGATTTCACCTTATAGTGATGCTGGTCTCTTTTACTTACAGCTTATTTTTCTCAGCCCTGCTCACCAGCATCAATTGCCCCAGTTCCACAAAAGTTTCAACTTCAGGTTCTGGCTCTTGTTACTTACAGCTGATTCTCCACAGCCCCAGCCTGACCAGACCCACAGATTACACAGTCCATATGCTCTCTGCTCCCTTTTGAAACTAGAAACTTCACAAGCCAGGCCTGTGTCTTCTACAACTCCTTCAGAAAACTGCTTCCAAGCTCCACAGCAACAATCTTTAGGCATTCACTGATCTTACCAGCCCAAAGTTCCAGACGCCTCCACAATCCTTCCCAAAACACCAAGGTCAGGTCTGTCACAGCAATCCCCACTAGTCTCGGGTACCAATTTCTGTCCTAGTTTATCTTCCATTGCTGTGACAAAACACTCTGACCAACACCAACTTGGGGCGGAAAGGGTTTATTAAGCTTAAATCTCCTGGGTCACAACTCATCACTCAGGGAGCCCAAAACAGGAACTCAAAGCAGGAACTCAGGGCAGGGAACCTGACGGCATGAGCTGACGCACAAGCCATGGAGGAACGATGATGTGTCACTGGCTTGCTCCTGGCTTGCTCTCTGGCTCAGCCCAGCCTGCCTTCTTATATGTACACTGCTAACAATAAAGACAATAATCCACAGATGTGGCCACCAGGCCAATCCAATGGAGCAAATTCCCCAATTTGAGGCTCCCTCAACCAGGTGTGTCAAGTGACACTAAAGCTATCCAGCACCACTTGGTAAAGTATAGATTTTGAAGTATTCCGTCTGATTTTCTGGATCTTTTCTTGGTCTGTTGTGATATTTCCCTTCTTCATCATGGATTGCATGATTTGGAGTTGTTCCTTCTTCTTTGGTTAACTGGGCTCGAGGTTCTATTCTTGTTTATTCTTTCAAAGAACCAACTTTTGGATTATTGATTTTTGTATGTTTTCTAGTTTATATTTCATTGATTTCTGCTCTGATTTTTGTTATTTCTTTCTGTCTTGGCATTTGTGTTTCATCTGTTGTTGCTTTCAGGTTTTAGCTGTTAGTGTTAGATCATTCACTGTGCTCTTTCTGTTTTATTCTAATGTGGCACCCAGGGCTATAGACTTCCCTCTTAGACTGCTTTTAAGGTATCCCATAGGTTTTGTTGTATTGTATTGTCATTGACATTCAGTTACAGGAATGCTTTTTTTTTTCCTTTATCTCTTCCTTGACCATTTCATTATCAAGAGTGTGTTGTTAGTCTCCATGTGTTCTTGTAGGCAGTAGGCCATTATCCTGGTGTTGCTGTTGAGCTTTATACACTGTGGTCTGATAGAAATTATTTCAATCTTTTTTGATTTGCACTTACTGCGCTGTGGTCTGTGAAATTATTTCAATCTTTTTTTATTTGTGGAGTGGAGGTTTCTTCTGTTGTCCCAGTATGTGGTCGAATTTGTGCAGGAGAATGTTCCGTGTGGTGCTGAGTAGAACGTGCATTCTCTAGTATTAGGGTGGAATATTCAAGTAGAGGTCTATGGGGTCCATGTGGTGTATCATATTGTTCAGGATGTCTCTCTTGTTTATTCTTTGTCCTGGTTGACTGTTCCAAAGTACTTAGTGGGGTATGAAGTCCCCTACTATGAGTGTTACTGGAGTTATTGTGCGACTTGTGGTCCTGGAGAATTGTCTTCTTTATACAGTTTGGTGCACCAGAGTTGAGGGCATATATATTCATACCTTGTGTACTCTTCTGGATTGTTCTTTGATAAAATGTAATGGCCTTTCTTTTTTTTTCTCATTTAAAAAAAAAAAAAAAAAGTCTATTTTGTCTGATATAAAATAGCAACCAAATGCTTTCCTTTTGGTACCATTTTCTTGGAATATTTTTTTTCCTATTACTTTCTTTTAGGTTGGTTGTCCCTGTCCTTGAAGGTAAAATGTGTTTTTTTGTAGAGAGCAAATCAATGGATTCTGTTTCCTTAATCCAATCTCCCAGTCAATATCTTTTGTTTTGGGAGTTTAGCCCAAATATTTAAGGTTTTTAAACTGATAGGTTTGTGTTGCTTCCTTTTGCTTATTCTCCATTTGCGTTTTTGGTTTCGGTCTCTACTTCTCAGTTATGTTTTATTGATTTCTCTTGTCTATGTGCCTGGTGATGTGTTGCTGCTTTCTTCTGTCCTTTGATTTGCTTCAAGTATTCTCTGAAGGCTTGGTTTTGCTCAGACATGTATTTTTCCTTTTTTTATGTCTGAACGGTTTTTCTCTCTCTTTCATTATAATCAACATTTTTTTGCTGGTATATTTATAACCTGGATTCGCATTATTGTCCTTTAACAACTGGGAACTGCTTTGTCCACATTTTTTTTTTTTTTTTTCTGCTTTCTAGTTTCATTGATCAGTTGTAATTCTGATAGGTTTCCCATTATTAGGTCACTGTTTGCTCTTTCCTTGTGGCTTTAAGGATTTTGTCTTTTGTTTTGGGTGTCTAAGCATTTTACAACTATGATGTGGTGTGGAGAAGCCTCTTTTCTGATCTTGTCTGTTTGGAGTTCTTATGTGCTTCTTGTTATTTCTATTTTGGTTGTCTTTTTTTAGTTTGGTGGAAATTCATATCATATTCTGTTGAAGATCTGATCAATACATTTCTTGGGATTCTTCTCTTTCTCTACTTCCTATGATGTGCAAGTTTGATCTTTCATGATTTCCACACAGTCCTGGTTGTTCCACTTTTGTGTTATTTTTAAATTTTCATAATCTTCCCCTTGAGCTTTTTACGTTGTTCTGTGTTATCTTCCAGGTCTGATATTCTTTGTTCTGCTTCCTCCATTCTGCTTCTGAGGCTTTTTCCATTCCTTTCCTCTTGATTGGATGAGTGTTTGATTTCCTTTTTCATTTCCTCTTCTGATTTCTTTAATATTTCTACTTCCTTTTGGAGCTTCTCAATCTCTTCCTGTAGCTCTTTACTTCGCTGGTGGGTTTTCTTATCTTTTTCAGCATGGGATCTTTTCAGTGTTTCTACTTCCTCCCAGAGTTTGTCATTCTCTCTCTCTAGGTCCTTCTTGAGATCTTTGTTCTCTTTTCTTAATTCTTTGATTTGCTCTTTATAATCTTGTATTCTTTAAGTATGTTCACAATTGTGTTTCTGATATCTGTGTCCTGGGCCATCCCCAGGGGGATCCCACTGTGGGAATCTTCCATAGGGTTGGTAGAGCTTGGTGTGGGATTATCTTGCCCCTCTCCTGTGTTGTCTCTTCTTCATGTTCCTGGCATATGGGCTTCTCCTTTCCTGTATTCCAATGTGAGTCCCAAATGCCTCTTCACTGTGTTGAAGGCTTACTTTGCTTGCCTCCTTCAGATGTCTTATGAACCCCGGGGGTGGGGGGAGGGGGCTCTTTAGCCCATGACCCAGTACCTGCACTTCAGCTGGTCTTGGGAGATCTCAGATCTCAAGACTCACACCACCCTACCTTTTATACCAGCTTAGAGGATAACTCCACCCCCACAGCCACAAAAGCCAATTAAGCCAAAAACAACTGGATTAACTAGATTAAGTAAATCAACGATCAGCCTTGCTGAAGCACCCAGCTCCTACCTACCTTCCTGTGCTTCAGCTGGTCTTGGGAGATCTCCCAAATTTTTTTCTTTCAGAGGAGTGGACCACAATCTTTTGTGGTGCAGAAAATCTTCATGGGCTTTTAGCAGACTGAAAGAAAGTTCCCCAGGAAGCTGATTCCTCCTACTTCTGGTGGACAGCTTCTCGCACTCTGATACCTACTGTGTGGTAATCAGAACTTGCACAGTCCACTCTCCTGAAATGTAAAGGTTCCTAACAATCTGCTTCTGTCAGAACAGAGAACAGGGACCATATGTGACTGCAAGAGTGTGGCTGTGTCACGGGGATTGTAAAACCCCACTTGTGAGGAGAGACTCCCTCCTGAGGGCTGTGAAGATGCAAGCTGCCAAGCTTCCTGCTTCTCTACAGAGGGCACCATGCTGCAAGAAGCTTATGGGCATTTCCAACCAGCTATAAACAAAGCCACTATGAGCGATGGAATGTCAGAAACAGCCATGTGAGTGAGGACGCGATGTCTTCTCCAGGCATGGGTGAGATGAGACTTCAGACCCACTGAAATCTTTGCTGTGGCAAGTTGGTGACCTATATAAACAGCATCTTGGGCTCTTGCTCCTCAGAAAATATGGGATGCTAGGTCTGTGGTTTTTTAAGCCATTAAATTCTCTGACATTATTTTTTCCAATTTTTATTGAAGCTTTATGCATTTCATATAAAATTTCCAATCAAATCTAGGCCCATTCCCCTTCTTGCCCTCCCCCACCCCACCGGAGCTCCTGCATTCTGCCAAATGTGTTTTTCATCTTTTTCTCAGTCTCTTTTAAAATTTTCAATGCAGAAGTTTACTGTTTCAAACAGAAGTTCATTTCAATCAGTTCTTTGATCCAGTCTTTTTTATTGTTCTTGTTGTTGTTGTTCCTTCCAATTTGCATCACTACAAAATATGCATATATGCATGCCACATATATCTTTTTAGCATCTTCGGCTTATGATTTTTTTTGAAAAGTTAGGCTGAAAAATGTCATGTTTGAAGGCTCCTCATTGGCAAACCCAAACAACCATCAGTCCTACCCTTGTGTTCCACACTGGGGTTTTCCCTTTCCATGGTCACCAAATGAGGTCCAGTAAGCACCATGTCCAGTCTTGATCCTCCTGTACTTGTCTCCACGATACAACCTGGGTAGTCCAACAATGGCAGTCTATACTCTGAAGAGGCTGAAACCCCAATAGTAGCTTAGTCCACAAGCTGGGTGTCTCAGCAGTCCCCATCTGAAGGTTTGGAGGATTCTTGGAGAGACATGAGTCTTCAGTCCATATTGGAAAGTTGAAAAGTTGTGTCTCATGTCTTTGAAGGATGGCAAAAGCAGTGGCAGCCACAGGGTAGCTGCACTTGCCAGTAAGACAGGCAAAACAACTATGCTATTTTTTTTAACTTTTTGTCTAAGATCTCAAGTTTTATACCTGAAGTACAATTTCTCAGGCCTTACTAATTATTTATTTCTGGTTATACTTTTTCCTTTTAGATGCTTAAGGCCACACGGTTAGCCCAGATTAACCAAGGTTTTTGTTTTCTCTGGGTCAGTTGTTTATTTTCTTTTTTGGGGGGGGTGGAGGGAGCTCCTGGATCCTTTTGGTTTTTCATTTACCAGTTCCATCTACTCAAGGACAAAGTCAGGTCTTGCTAGATGAGGCTTCCATTTTTGAAGCATGAACAGACTTTCCTCTTTATAGACTGGATACTGGCTAAAGTCCCATTAGTAGATCTCTAAGTCCTCCCTGTACAGGAAGACTGATGACTCATATATGCAGGGCATTTCAAGAGATGCTCCCCTGCATAGTCTCCTGGGACTCAATTGACCTCTGAGGGCAAGGAACAAAGTTATCCCTTAGGACCCTAGGCCAAATTGGTATGGGCCTTAAGTAGGGTCCTTAAGCATCCAGAAAGGCTAAGTTACACCAGCCTGATACTTTTAAGTACTGTATAATATTTTACAAAAGGTTTGGACAAAAGCTCAAGCAGCCAGTTTTTTTTTTTTTCCCTCATTCTTTTGATTTTGTGCATATATACCCTCCATCCATATACCAAAACTGCCTAAGTCTGAAAATAAATGGTAGCTTAACTCTAGGAACTATTAAGGGATTTACAATACAAGAGTACAGTTGTTTTCAGATAATGAGGAATATAACATTAATATTGCTTAATTGCCTTACAACTAGGTACTTGGTGCTAGCATCCACAGATGAGGGATACCATTCGTTGTTTTTCTGGGACTGTTTTACTTCACTTAACATAATGTCTTCTAGTTCCATCCATTTACCTGCAAAGCAAATGATGTCATCTTTCTTTTTTAATTTGTATTTATTTATTTATTTTATTATTTTTTAAGTGTATGAATGTACTGTCTGTATGTAGGTCTGTGCACCCTTGTCGTGCAATGCCTCAGAGGTCAGAAGAGGGCTGGAGTCAAAGACAGTTCTCCTGGGACTGGAGTCAAAGACAGATCTCAGTTGCCATGTGGGAGCTGGGGATCGAACCCAGGTCCTCTGCAAGAGCAGTCAGTGCTCTAAACCGCTAGGGCATCTCTCCAGTCCCAATGTCATCTTTCTTTACTGCTGCATAGAACTCCGTTGTGTAGATGTACCACATTTTATCTACTCGTCAGTTGAGGGGCACTTGGGTTAGTTCTAGCTCTTCGCTATTGTGAAGAGAGCTGCAATAAACATGGCTGTGCATGTATCTCTGCAGTATGATGTTTTGTGGGTATATACCCAGAAGTGCTATGACTGGGTCAGGTGGCAAGCTCACCTTGAGTCTTTTAAGGGTTTTCCACACTGCTTTCCATAGTGGTTGTACGAGTTTACATTCCCACCAACAGTGGATGAGTGTTCCCCTTTCCACACAACCTCTTCTGCACTTGGTATCATTTGTTTCCTTGATCCTAGCCAGACTTATTGGAGTGAGATGATATCTTAAGGTGGTTTTAATTTGCATTTTCTTAATTAGTGACATTGAACACTTTTTAAGACGTTTCTCAGCCATCTCTAATTCCTCACTTATGAAGTCTCTGTTCAGCTTTTTACTCCATCTTTTGAGTGAGTCATTCATTTTCTTTCTTCTTTGTTCATTGAGTAGTTATATTCTGGAAATTAATGCTTTGTCAGATGTATCTGCGGTGAAGGTTTCCTCCCACACTGTGGGTTTTATCTTTACTTCCTTGATTGTTTCTTTTGCTGTACAGAAGCTTTTGAGTTTAATGAGGTCCCATTTGTCAATTGTTGACCTTATTTCCTGTGCAGATGCTTTCTGATTTAGAATGTCTTTTCCTATGCCTATGTCTTTTAGGTTGACTATGGAGTATTTCTTGACAAATATATTTTCTTGAGAATTTAGGCCAATTTCCAATTTTGGCTAATAATGAATGTGAAGCAGTTAGTTGGCACAATAGTCATCTACCTTTTCTTATATTCCAGGATGACCTGCATAGAGTTGGTACTGCCCACCATGTGATAGAACTTCAATATCAATTAATAATCAAGACATCCCCCACATGTAGAAGAATGAAGTTAAAGATATGCTTTAAATACCTCAGCCAAAAGTTATTACTGATGTTTTGTGTAATAAGTCTCAAAGTGAATTAACTTTTTCCACAACAAGTTTCAGTTTATGGAGTACAGTTCCATGCAGACATTACTAATCAGTCTGGGGAGCCTTTCCTTCAAAGTTTAGAGCTCCAGTTTCCTTTTGCAGATCCATGGAGGCATTACTAATAAATCAGGAGAGCTCATCTTTCAGAGCCTAGCTGGAGAGATTGGCCCAGAGGTTAAGGGCACTGGCTGCTCTTGCAGAAGGACTAGATTCAGTTCCCAGGATGTGCATGTTGGGAGTGATCACTTTCACTAACTCCAATTACAGGGCATCAGGCATCCTCCTCTGGCCTGTGTGGGCATTGAAAGCATGGGTGCACTTACATATATTCAGGCAGAATACTTGTACACATAAAAAATAGAAATAAATTTAAAAATTAAAACTAATCAGATCTTACAAAGACAAAAAATGGAAAATGATTGCTAAGCTATGGGTGTCATAATAAATAAATAGTAATGCAGAGTGATAAATATTAGAAAAAAAATACATACACAGCAGCTTTTTATATATAGATTATAGTAACTATATTATTTTATTTGTATTTCTCACATGTATTATATTTAGATGTAATTTTCAAACAGATACATGATGAATATCAAAATTCATGTGTAAACAGTAACATGAAAGACAGCTAAGTGCTAGAGTAGGCTTGTAAATTACACTGTAAAAAACTAAATTTCTCTTTTTATTATGCTATTTATTATTTTGAATTGTTTCAGTATATGAGTGTACTGCCTGAATGTAAGTACACTCATGTCATCCAATGTCCATGGAGGTCAGAAGAGGGCTTCTGATCCTCTGGAACTGGAGTCACAGATGGTTGTTAGCGGCCATGTTGGTGCTGGGAATTGAACCCCAGTGCTATGCAAGAGCAGCTAGTGCTCTTAATTGCTGAGCCATCTCTCCAGCCCTGGAACTGGGTTTCAAAAGCAGTCTTAAACTATGCATGGCGATGTAACTCGGTAACTTTGCTAAGTGCATGGGCAACATAGAAACTAACGGTCTTGGAGTCTACTAATTCCTTCTTCCCTTTCATCTACCCAAGCTGTTGTGGTGACATATTTCATGGTCAAAAGCCACTTAGGGGAGTACAGGGTTTATTTCAGGTTACACTTCTAAGTTACAGTCCGTCACTGAGGGCAGTCCTGGCAGGAGGTAAGCATGAACTTGAGGCAGAAGCCATGGAGGAACTCGCTCCATCGCTCACTCTCCTTCTCAGGTTCAGACACATTTCGTGCGTGTGTGTGTGTGTGTGTGTGTGTGTGTGTGTGTGTGGTCATTTTATTTTATTTTTTTTTCAAAGCCAATTTTATTGAAGCTTTGTGCATTTCATACAAAATTTCAAATCAAATCTAGACCCGTGCTCCCCTCCCTGCCCCCCCTACCCCACCAGAGCTCATGCATTCTGCCAAACATGTTTTTCATCTTTTTCTCATTCTCTCTCAAAATTCTCAATTCAGAAGTTTACTGTTTCAAGCAGTCAGTTCAGACACATTTCTTATATTCCAGGATGACCTGCCTAGAGATGTTGCTGTCCACCATACAATGGAACCTCAAAATCAATAAATAAGACATTCCCCCACAGACATGCCGACAGGCCAATCCAATTAAGGCATTTCCCCAATCTATGCTTTCCTCTCAGGTGACTTAAAGTTGACAGTTAAAGCTAATCAGGACATCCATTCTGGGTCTTTTTTAGCATATTCACAGTCAAAGGAACACAGCTGGAGGAATTTCTTCTTATTTTTTTCTCTTATTATTTTGTTCATTTTTTGTCTATATTTATTGTTGTGATCAGATCAATTTAATAACATTTCAAAAGGGCATGTTGTAATAAAAAATGTTTTTGTAAGTTTCATAGTAACCA
Organism: Rhizomys pruinosus; assembly: GCA_009823505.1. NCBI lineage: Eukaryota > Metazoa > Chordata > Mammalia > Rodentia > Spalacidae > Rhizomys > Rhizomys pruinosus. Next base: position 754,667 of record VZQC01003434.1, on the reverse strand, counting down.
CAGAGGAAAAATATGTAGTGAAAATTCAAGAATAAAAATCAAGGAACCAAAACATGACACTAGAATACTTTCCTTATCAATGAAAAGCATGAGAGCTAGGAGGGAAAGATCAAAAACAGAAGTAGATAATAGAGGTGTTGCCTGGCAGTCATCACTTTAAATGTAAATGGATTAAATTCTCCAACTAAAATATACAGAATGGCTGAATGGACATTTTAAAGATTTATTTTTAATTATGGCTTGTCCATTCCAAGGTGACCTTGGAAGCTAGAAGAGGGGTTTGGGTCTGAGCCTCCTGACAAATGTGGGTCCTCTGTAAGAGTAGTTAGTGCTCTTTACCACTGAGCCATCTCATCAGGCTCTGATTATTATTTTTTAATATAATTTTTTTACTATTAAACTTTTCCATAGGTGATACATCAGTTCTCAATTGAATTTAGAATCGCTTCCCTTTCCATGCCCCCCACTCCACCCGAGTCCCTGCACTCTGCCATACATGTCCTACATCTCTTTCCAGAGTTTTTTTCAGTTCTTTTGTTATTGTTCTCTCCAGCTTGTATTGCTACAGTATATATACTATACAGTATATACAGTATATATATTATATATATATATATATATATATATATATCACTTGAATTGGAGGATTATTTTTTTCCTAAAAGATGTCATGTTTTCCTTAAGGAAGTGCTTGAAGGTTCCTCCTTGGCAATCCCAAACAACTATCAATCCTGCATTTTTGCTCCACGTGGGGGTCCTCCCCTCCCATGGTCCCCCAAATGAAATCCAGTCACAATTCCCCTTCACTGGCCTCCATGATACAGCCCAGGTAGTCCAACAATGGCAGTCTGTATTCTGATGAGGCTGACATCCCCTTAGCTCTTTAGTCCACAAGCTGGGTATCTCAGTAGTCCCCATCTGGCACTGAAGGTTTGGAGGATTCTTGGAGAGACATGAGTCCTCAGTCCATATTGGAAGGTTAAAAAGCTGTGTCTCAGGTCTTTGAGGAATGTCAAAAGCGGTGGCAGCCACAGAGTTGTACTTGCTAGTAAGAACTGAAGACAGGGCAAACAACAGTACTCTCTCTCTCTTCTTTTTGTCTCTTCACTAAGATCTCAAGTTCTATGTCTGCAGTACAGTTTCTCTAGTCTTACTGATTATTTGTATCTGGTTGTGCTTTCCTTTTGGATGCTTAAGGCCAGAGGGTTAGCCCAGATTAACCAAGGTTTTTGTTTTCTCAAGGTCATTTGAGGACCTGGTCTTCAGGAGTCTCTCGGGGTTTTGTGGGGGGAGGAGGGAAGGAATGCCTTGCTCCTTTCAGCTTTTCATTTACCAGTCCCATGCACTCGAGGACAAAATCAGGTCTTTCTAGACCAGGCTTCCTTTTCTGAAGCATGAGCAGACTTTCCTCTTTATAGACTGGACACTGGCTGAAGTCCCATTAGTGGCTCTCCAAGACCTCCCTGAACAGGAAGACTGGTGACCTGCATTTGCAGGACATTTCAAGAGATGCCCCCATGGATAATCCCCAATTAATATAGTAAAAATATCCATTCTACCCAAACTAATGTACGGATTCAATACAATTCCAATTAAAATCCCAAGGACATTCTTCACAGGCTTGGGGAAAAATTCTTAAATTCATATGGAACAACAAAAGACCCTGAATAGCCAAAGCAACCCTGAGTGAAAAGAGCAATATGGAGGGGATTTCTATACCATACATCAAACTATACTACAGGGCTATGGTCATAAAAACAGCCTGGTACTGGCATAAAAATAGACCTGTATACCAATGGAACAAAACTGAAGATCCAAACTTGAGCACATACAATTTCATCCACCTCATATTTGACAAGGGGGCCAAAAAGACTCAATGGACGAAAGACAGCATCTTCAGCAAATGGTGTTGGCAAAACTGGATCACCACTTCTAGAAGAATAAATTAAACTCCTACCTATCACCCTGTACAAAAATCAACTCCAAATGGATCAAAGACCTCAATGTGAAACCCAAGACTCTGAAGGTGATAGAAGAAAAATTTGGCAGCAACTTACAAGACATAGGTGTAGGAAAAGACTTTCTAAATCAGACAGCAGCCGCACAGGAAATAAGGTCAACAATTGACAAGTGGGACCTTATTAAACTCAAAAGTTTCTGTGCAGCAAAAGAAACAATCAGGGAAGTGAAGAGAAAACCCTTAGAGTGGGAGGAAACCTTCACTGCTGATACATCTGACAGAGCATTAATTTCCAGAATATATAAACAAAGAAGTAAGAAAACAAATGACTCACTCAAAAGATGGAGTAAAGAGCTGAACAGAGACTTCACAAGTGAGGAAATAGAGATGCCTGAGAAACATCTTAAAAAGTGTTCAACATGGCTAATAATTAAGAAAATGCAAATTAAAACCACTTTAAGATATCATCTCACCCTGATAAGGCTGGCAAGGATCAAGAAAACAAATGATACTAAATGCTAGAGTGGGTGTGGGGAAAGGGGAACACTCATCCACTGCTGGTGGGAATGCAAACTTGTACAACCACTATGGAAAGCAGTATGGAGAATCCGTAAATGACTCAAAATGAGCCTACCACCTGACCCAGCCATACCACTTCTGGGAATATATCCATCAGACTCTTCCTACCACAGAGATACATGTTCATCCATGTTTATTGCAGCTCTCTTCACAGTAGTGAAGAGCTGGAACCAACCCAAGTGCCCCTCAACTGACAAGTGGATAGAGAAAATGTGGTATATCTACACAATGGAGTTCTATGCAGCAGTAAACAAAGATGACATCATGAAATTTTCAGGGAAATGAATGGAACTAGATTTTTTTAATAAATCTTTATTTGTTTATCTATTTATTTATTTATTTTTTGGTCTTTTCAAGACAGGGTCTCCCTGTAGCCCCAGCTGTCCTGGAACTCACTCTATAGACCAGGCTGGCCTTGAACTCACAAAGATCCACTTGCCTCTGCCTCCAAGTGCTAGGATTAAAGGTATGTGCCACCACACCCAGCTTGAAGATTTTATGCTAAGTGAAGTAACACAATCTCAGAAAAACAAAAGATGAATGGTATCCCTCATCTGTGGATGCTAGTACCAAGTACCTAGTTGTAAGACAAACTGAGCAACATTAATGTTATATTTCTCATTATGTAAAGATAACTGTGCTCTTGCATTGTGAATCCCTAAACAGGTTCTAGAGCTGACCTAACATTTATTTTCATTCCTTGGGTTTTCAGTACATGATGGAGGGTATGTGTGCATCTTTTAGACTATTATGGGATTAAAATGGAAAGATGAGAATCAAGAAATATGATATGGAAATAACATACCGTTTGTTTCCAAAGGATACAATTTTAATATAGGTGCAATGTAATAGGCTGGTGCAACTTAGCCTTTCTGGGTGCTTAATGACCATACTTTTTTAAAATTTTTATTTATTTTTATGTGTATAAATGTATTGTCTACATGTAGGTTTGTGCATCTGTGTCGTGCAATGCCAGGGAGGTCAGAAGAGGGTGTCAGAGTCCCCTGGAACTGGAGTTAAAGATGATTCTCAGCTGCCATGTGGGTGCTGGGGATCGATACCGGGTCCTGTGCAAGAGCAGTCGGCGCTCTTAACTGCTAGGCCATCTCTCCAGCTCTTAACGACCATACATAATGCCCATACTAATTTGACTGAGGGACATAAGGAATAACTTTGTTCTTTGTCCTCACGGGTCAACTAAATAGATTATTTTTAAATGTCTCAAATATATACTGCTTACAAGAAATTTACTTCACCTCTAAGGTCACAGAAGATTGAAAATGAAGGAATTGATTGAAATATCAGTGCAAACTGAAGGTGGAGAAAACAGTTGATACAACTTTCAGATAAAACATCTTTTAAATCAAAACAGACCCAAGAGACAAAGGCAAGCAGCATATAACCATAAAACCAAAGGTCTAAAGGCAGTGCACCCACTACCAGAACATACAGATACAGAAAGCAAGAATACACAAATCTTTTTTTAAACCAATGTTTTATTGAATGTCTATGCATTTCATACAAAATTACATTACAAATCAAATCTAGACCCGTGCCCCCCCTCCCTGTCCCCCCACCCCACCAGAGCTCATGCATTCTGCCAAACATGTTTTTCATATTTTTCTCAGTCTCTGGCAAAATTCTTGATGCAGAAGTTTACTGGTTTGAGCAGAAGTTCACCATTTCAGTCAGTTCTTTGATGCAGTCTTTTCTGTTTGTTGTTATTCCTTCCAATGTGCATCACTCCAAAATATGCACAAATGCATGCCACATACATTATAGGTTTTAGGATCTTCAGCTTATGAAAGAATGCACAAATCTAATGGGAGAGACGGATCTCGAGGCAGCAGTAGCAAGGACATTACCATCCCACTTTCAACAATGGAAAGATCACCCAGAGAAGAATTGAAAAAGTATTGAAAATCACTAGGAGTTTTCTGGTGGAGTTTTTAGCATCCCTCAGGTAAACTATCATATCATCTGCAAACAGGGATAGTTTGACTTCCTCTTTTCCAATTAGTGCTCCTTTAATTTCCCTTTCTTGCCTTATTGCCCTAGCAAGCATTTCAAGCACTATATTGAAGAGGAGTGGTGATAGGGGGCAACCTTACCAGGTTCTCACCTTTAAGGGTAATGCTTCTAATTTTTCTCCATTTATGATGATGTCAGCTCTGGGTTTGTTGTATATGGCTTTGGTTATATTTTCAAAACTGTGATCTTGGAAAAAATGGGCTTTACAGACTTTTACAGAATGATCCATTGACAGTTGACAAATACTACATTATTCTTCTCAACACATATATGATTCTCCAGGACATATCATGTGGTAGGCCATTCAGCAAGTCCCAACAATTGTAAAAGAGTGAAATCCTATCTAACATATTTTCTGACAACAAAGCACAATGTGTAGAAAGCAGTAATAAAAACTTTGGAAATGGTACAGACACATAGAAATTAAGCAACTTAATATCTAGTCATCAATGGATCATGAAATCAAGAAGAAAAGATGAGTGCTGGAAAGCAGTGAAAATTTGTAGCCACTGATGTCCACATGAAGGTAGAAGGATCTCAGACAAACAAACAGTCACAGCTTCCTAAGGAACCAGAAAGTAAGAACAAACTAAACTCCAATTGGAATAAAGAGCAGAGAAGAAATTAAGGGGTTATGAAATGAACAGACAGTTCTCACAAGATGAAATTTGAGTGGCCAGTAAGCCTATGGAAGAGCAGGCTTAATAAACACAGATATATAATTCCCCTTTTTGTTTTACCTATTAATTGAAATGAACTTCAGCAAAGTGGCAAATCTTAAAATTTGTTTTCCATTACCATATTTTTTAGATTTCGCTGACAAGTAAAATGTATTCTTTTTTATTTATACATTTTTATTTTATGTGCATGAATGTTTTGCCCACTTGTATATAAGTGCACCCATGTCATTTAATGCCACAGATTCCAGAAGAGGGCACCACATCCCCAGGAACTGGACTTGCAGATGGTTATTAGCTACCATGTGGGTGCTGGGAATCAAACTCACATCCACTGCAAAAGCACCCAGGGCTTTAAACCGCTGAGCCATATCTCCAGCCCCCAAATACAGTTTGGCAAAACTTCTATTTCATGAACTTAGGTTTAAAAATGTGAAGAATACAAAAAAGAATTTTAAAAATGTGAAGAATAAAACCATAACTTGCTTCTGTCAGTATGTGGGGTTTTGTATGGACTCTAATTTTTCCCTGGCTGATTTGAAGATCAGTTTGAAGGATTCTGATCATGGATTCATGGGATCCTATTTTAAAAGCATGTGTTCTAAAGCAGGGGTACTAATAACTCCTACTGGCTGTGAAGGCTCTAGCAAAACCTTCACATGTGCAAACCCAAGGAGCACACACAGCACAGTGGTTGCTACAGACCTCAATCCACACGTGCTTGCAAACTTCACAGGCCTCACAGCAGCATGGGGTTTTGCCTTTATAATTTTTTAAAAACTCACATATGTTTTGTGCTTTAAGGATTTTTTTTGGTAATGTTTTTATTGCTAGGTTTTACTGGTAGGACTCCTGCACCCCAGTGGATCACAGCATTCCGATGTGGCATGGGAGGCACTAATTAGACTCAGTGGATTTTTTAACAAAAGAAAGAATAAAAAATATGCTATGAAGTTTGGAGGAAGACATGAGGAGAAATGTAGGAAGAGCTGGAGACAGGAGTGAGAAGTAAAAAAGATAAAAATATGCAGAGAACATGGATAAATCCCCAAAGAAGAAAGAAATGCATTATACTGAAAGCGTGGGGTTTCCCACCATCCCCAGCTTGAGTTCTGAGGTGTGTTTAAATTAAAAGGTATTTCAAGTAAATTTCATTCTGGGAATTGTGGAATCAGCAGGTAAGCTGCTGAGCATTGAATATTTACCATCCATCTCAGTTCACCACATCTGTTGTATCTGTTATGGATCCAAGAAGTCCACAGTCTACTTTATCTGATATAAATGCAGGTGATGAAAATGGAAAGGGCATGGAATTCTAAAAGTGTACATATTCAGGAATCAATATACATGGAAAGGGCATGGAATTCTAACTAACAGTGTACATATTCAGGAATCAATATAAATGGAAAGGCCATGGAATTCTAACAGTGTACATATTCAGGAATCAATATAAATGGAAAGGACATGGAATTCTAACAGTGTACATATTCAGGAATCAATGTTAAGATCAGCGAAGATTAAAATGTCTGCGCTAACTGAGGTAGATTGAAGACAAATGACATAGACTGAAGAAAAACCTTCCTCTCCGATGTTCTCAAAGCTGTGCATCTAATGCAATAAAGCACCTTCCCATGCATCCTGAGCCAAGTCAAATTCCAGTTCCACCTGCAGGAAGCATGGGCACTGAATATGTCTTACACAAAGTACAGATATATAAAAATGCTCTAAACTCTGCAATGCTCATTCTTTAATGAATATTTTTGTTTACACTTTGAGGATTTCACACACGTGTATAACATGTTTTGATAAATCCACCTCCCTTCAACTCCCTCTTTTCCCATTAGTACCAGAACCACTCCACCATGTTCACATTTCCCTCCCAAATTCATATACTCTTTCTGTATAAGGCAGAGTCCACTTAGTGCTGCCTGTCTGTGCATTGGTGTAGGACCATACATTGGAGCATGGCCAGTCTACCAGGTGTCACATTCCAAAAGAGAATTGACTCTCTCCCAGCTATCAGCCATCAATGGCCAATACCTCCTCAGCTAGGGGAGGGGTTTCCTGAGACCGTCTTCCACGTGTACTGGGATTTTGACTGGCTAAACCTCATGCAGCTCTTGTGCCAGCAGCCACAGCTGCCTCATGTGCAAAGGCAGTGCCATATGCAGGCAGTTTTCAAAGCAAACATCCCTGTCCCGTGAGAAGGAAGCACACTTGAGGGAAGTGCTACCTATGTTCTATCTCAAGCCTTTTTGGAGAAAGGAAGGTTGATACCCATTGTGTTCTAGATTCAACCATGTGCTCCCCTGAAAATTCTCTTTGCTGTGTAAAAACAAGGCAAATGCGCACATTGGCAGGAGAGAGCACATTCGTAGGACAATCACGCTGGCTAATGTGAATGCAACTATCCATTGTAATATATAAGTTGAGAGTGTGGATGCCTGGAATTCTTCTGAGCAAATTCATTCTCTAAAGTATTGCATCAAATACTAACTTGACGGGGTGGGGGGTAGAGAGTTGGCTTAGCAGCTAAAAGCATTTTCTGCTCTTATAGATGTCCTAGGCTCAGTTCCCACCACCCATGTCGGGCAGCACAGAATCGTCTACAATTCCAGCTCTAGGGGGAACCAACAGCCTCTCCTGGCATGTGTGGGCACCTGCATACACAGGTCATTCCCTCACAGAGACACACATGCATACACATACCATTCCCTCACATAGACACATATGCATACACATAATGAAAACAATTTTGAAAATCTAGAGTAAATCCAACCTGGGTTCCCATTCTGATTAATTAACAAGGTGACAGCACACTCTGGAGATAGGAAGTGGGCAGTCACCAACAATGGGCTCTGAAGATTCTTTAAATACCTTTGTACACGAGGCTCAGAGATGACTGCAGAAGCGAAGGTGGAAAGACTGTGAGAGCCAGGGGACGAATGGCTACAGCTGCTTGGTTGCTCATCTAGACACACAGCAATGGTGACAGCATGCATGGGTCCTGTGCAAGCTCAGGCCGGATAAAATCCCAGCACAGCATGGAGAAGTGGGTAAGAAAGTCCAGCCTAAGGAACTTCTGGCAATCGAAGGCTGCTGGGAGGGGAAGGCAGTCTCTTACAGAGTTGGGACTCCTGGTGGGCCCAGTAGATGGACTTACACTCAGGGGCATTGGGGGACACAGATCATATTCTATAGGCTATTTTATACAGGTATAAGGGAGCTCATCAAATTGGGCAGGGAGCAGTGGGGGTGAGGAGAGGATATCTAAATGCCATCAAACAATATCGTCTGAAATTGTAAAAATTCAAATAAAAATGAAAACAATAAAAAGAAAAATATTTTTACATTCATTTATTTATTCAGTGTGAGAGAGAGTGTGCGCATGGCATGTGCATGAAGTCTGCTCTCTTCTTCTACCTTATGGGTCTCTGGGATCCCACCCAGGTCTTTAGGTTTATAGCAAATGCCTTCATTTGCTGAGCTGAGCTGTCTCATTGGCCCAATGTCTGAAGATGTAATCTTTGAAATCAACACAGTACAGATTAGAAAACAGATGTATAAAGCATGCATGGTGGCATACACCTTTGATCCCAGCATTTGGGAGGCAGAGGCAGGAAGATCTCTGAGAGTTCAAGGCCAGCCTGGTCTGCATAGAGAGTTCTGAGCCAGCTGGGGCTACAGGGAGACCTTGTCTCAAAAATACCAAAAAAATGGGGAGAAGGAGAGGGAGAGGGAGAGGGAGAGGGAGAATAATGTCATCATTGTGGGGAAGAAGGCTTCCAGAGTAGGACCTGAAGGAACATTGTCTTCAGGTCTGGACTAGACATAGACTCACAGGACAGTTCAGAGAAACTGGTGTTCCCTGGTGTGTCAAAGCATTCTCTGGAGAGACCAGCTGTAGAACAGACCTGGCCTGACATAACCGTCTCTGTTCTGAGAGATGTAGCTGCTCCATAGTAAATGAGAAAATCTTCAGATCCTTCATCCCTCAGGTTCACCCGGCACATCCTTCGAGGAACTTTCGTCTATGCAGTGATCCCACTGCAAGCCTTGTGATCCCACTGCAAGCCTGCTGATCCCAGTGCAAGCCTGGTGCTGTGCCAGCAGCATCTCACCTTCATTTGATGTTCCTATCCAAAAGAGGCCCTGCACCACAGTATTCATGAAAAATGTATTTTCAGAACGCATATATATGGCATTTAGCACCAATACCAAAGACTTCTTAGAAGAGAAATTAAACAGAAATGCCTAAGAGAAAAACAAATTCCTATAAGGAGAATATCACTCTGAAGACTTTTGAGCATATTTAGATACATGCAAGTCTTGGTATACCTGTACATCTGTGCACATAGAGTTTGTGTTGTTTCTTCAATGCCAAAATTAATAGGAAACACTCTTTCATTTGTGATGGTTCTTCCATCTCTGTTTTAAACTTTTCTAGAATGTACCCCCAGCAGTGTCTTGAGACACTCAAGTATGCTCACATGTGTTCTGTTTTCTGACTGTCACTTATTACCTATTTTTCAACACTACTAATTTATTTTTTTAATTTTTATTTATTTTATTTATTTATTTATTTATTTATTTATTTATTTATTTATGTGTATGAATGTATTGTCTGAATGTAGGTCTGTGCACCCGTGTCGTGCAATGCCAAGGAGGTCAGAAGAGGGCACCTGATTCCCCTGGAACTGGAGTTCTCCTGGAATTGGAGTTACAGACGGTTCTCAGCCACCATGTGGGTGTTGGGGATCAAACCCGGGTCCTCTGCAAGAGCAGTCGGTGCTCTTAACCACTAGGCCATCTCTCCAGCCCCAACACTACTAGTTTATAATCAGTCACTTGGACTGTATTTACTAAGTGCCATACCCTGCTGAAGCATACTACAAGTGTTAATATATCTAATTCTCAAAGCACTTCAATGAGGTAGGTACTGTGATTATCCCCAGTTTACAGCTGAGGAAACTCAGAAAAGTATCTGGTGGAGCTGTGTCTTGAACTCAGGCCCTGGCTCTTGAGTCAGATGCTGTTTTTTTTTTTTTTTTCAGTTTTTCAGAGGTAACCTGGGACACAGATCTCTTCATATGTAGGTAGGTAGGTAGGTAGGTAAGTAGATAGATATTTGTTATGTTGATTCTTTTTTCTCTCTCTCTCTGATCCATCCTGGAGGTGGGTCCTTTACTCTCTGATCCATCCTGGAGGTGGATCCAATGCTCTCTGATCCATCCTGGAGGTGGATCCAATGCTCTCTGATCCATCCTGGAGGTGGATCCAATGCTCTCTGATCCATCCTGGAGATGGATTATTTATTAAAAGGCAGGCCCTTTGCTCTCTGATGCATCCTGTAGATGGGTTATTTATTCTCTGTTCCATCCTGGAGGTGGGTTTTTGGCTCTCTGATCCATCCTGGAGACAGGACCTTACTCTCTGATCCATCCTGGAGGCGGGTCAGAAGCTGTATTGTAACAAATAATAAGAATCTTCCACTGAAAAGATGCAAAGGCAACAGCAAGCACAGCAGGAACTGTGCTGCCATTCCATTCTGAAAACCCCTCTTTTCTTGGTTCAGTATTTTTTCCTAGTTCCTATCTTTAACAGGCATCATGTAGCTAGGAAACACACCACAGTCATTTATTTAATTGAAGTCCATTAAAATAAGAGTTCCAAATGCTAATCAACACCATGTGTTTTTCAATTAGCTAGTAATCCATATCTGTTTCTCAAGCCCATACTAAATAATGGCACCCTTTGGGTGGATTAAACTATTTAAGATCATAATTAATTTTTAAAAACTAATAAAATATGAAAACTCTCCTGTGGTGATGAATTTCTGCGTCTCTCCGCCCCCACTTCTTCCCACTTCCTCTGTCAGACTGCAGTAACTTCATGGCACCTGCAGTTACACAGGACTGAAAGGGGCTTGAATCTCTGAATAGATACATGAGGAAAGTTCTTCACTGATCTCTTTTGTGAGGAGTAATAATTTATTTGACTAATTTTCTACACAGTTGGGTTTATTTGTTACACTGTTTGCCAATGTTTTACATATATATATATATATCATATGTTAGTATATATGTTTTACTAATATATANCCTCCACAATCTGAACATTTATCAATGTTTTAATAGTCTGCTTTTGATTAAAATTTTGATCTATCTATAAATTGCATGTTAGAAACTGTAAAATTATCTTACAAATGCCTGATCTATTACTTCTACAAATTGATTAAGATAATCATTTTCACTTATTTCAATGATTTTACTATGTATTAAATATGTAACTTTTTAAAAATATGTAACTTTTATATACATAGAATATTTATGTTCACACCATATTAAATCCACCAACATTATACCATCTTATTTGATTGATCTTATTGTGAAAATAAGGTTGAGCTTATTTTGAAAATGATTTTGAAAATAAAGTTGATCCTATTTTCAAAATTATTTTAGTGAACAGACATGCTTTTTGTCAAATGTGTAGAATATCTCTGAACATTTGGAAAGAATTGGTCATCTAAAACCTACCCTAAGACTTGAAAGGACATTTCAAAGTTTATAATTTATAGGGATATATTTAAATTAACCATTCCAAATATATACATACATATATATATATGTATATATATATATATATATATATATATAGTATTCATTCCTCCTGGCCAGCCATCTGACTGCTTGTATTCATTAAAGAAATGACTGGCTTTAAAAGTTCTTGAGTTGAAAACAAATAAAAATAAAGTTTCCCTGAAATCCTACACTCAACCATAGAAAATACAGAGGACCATGGAAGTAGAAGAAGCCTGGGGTACAGAAGACTAAGGTCTCAAGTACACCCTCCTCCTTAGGAGGAAACAGTAGGTTCTATCTTACCAAGAGGGCTGTGGTTTATTAAGCTGGTGCTGATCTCCTATGGAGAGGAGTCCAAATCAGAGATGGGAGACCTATCACAAATGAAAGTGTTTCCTACATCTACAAGTCTTTATCTGTGTTGAGGCACTGAAACAACAATGGTCTCTCTGCTACATGTTTTGAACAAGGTTATCATGTTGGTAAATGTGTGTGCATACATGAACATATATATTTTAATGTTCAATTGTCTTCAGCGGGATATTTTCATTACAGAAAAGGTTCCCTTTGCTCTTAAGCATCCATTTTATCTCTTCTCTTGAAGGTCTTACTTTTCTTGCTTTCTGGATTTCTGCGTGGACAACATTGGTGTCAAATATGAATAAACAAATGTGTAACAGATAAGCATTAGATAGTCTGAGTTTCTAGCAAATGGAACATGGGTACAGGAAGACAGGAAGTGGTGATGCCATAAAGCTCAACTGGCTTCCAGGCTTAGCAGCAGGACCAGAAACTGTGGTCTTCCTCCAGTAGCTGTACAAACCATTCCCTTCCAGGCAAGTCAAGGATTTCTATACCTTCTTTCACCATCAAATTTCCTGCCATGTACAATTCCATTTTGCTCACACATTCACATTATAGCTGAGGTTACCAGTGATGTTTTTTTTTAATTAATTTTATTTATTTCTGTATGTGTATGAATGTACTGTCTGCATGCAAGTCTGTGCACCCGTGTCGTGCAATGCCGCAGAGGTCAGAAGAGGGTCTCGGATTCCCCTGGAACTGGAGTTCTCCTGGAACTGGAGTTTCAGATGGTTCTCGGCCGCCATGTGGGCGATGTTTTTGTACCTTCAGCTTGTCTACCTGGGATTTGGAGAGCACATGTGTCTACCTGGGATTTGGAGAGCACATGCGTCAGACTCCCGATGCCCCTGAGCAACAACCACATGTGCTAAACCAACCTCTCTCATCCATTCGGAGCAGTAATTCCATTGGGACAAATGTGGAGCAGCTTAAATATAATCCAATAGAATTATCTCAACTGTAATTCTGATGTGGACACCCAAAAAAAAGATCTAAGGCAAGCTCAAGATTAATATCTTTGAGTTCTTATAAATGACACGAATTTCACGTCTATGCTAATTCATACCACTGTATAAAACTTCTGTTCGGGAAACATAAAAGTATTAGATCATGTGAATCAAGATCTAATTTAAATAGTTCAATCTTGTTGTGTTTGGCATGCTGCAAAAAGAGCAGTTAGCTGATCTGGCCTACAGAGGAGATGGGGTTGCCCTGGATCTGGCATCCGGCATCTGCTCAGTAGGCACAGGCATTCATTGCCTTCTAAATGCTGTCAGGAATCCTGGACCGGAAGCCTCACATACAGAATGATCTGCATGCTAACCGTCCTCTACCATTTGCTATTCTTCACCCATGTTAATGCACATTTGCCCTGATGTGTTTGCATTATTTGGAAAATGAGCACATACCAATTAAATTCAACAATAAAAATGGCCCAGTGGGTGTAATGAAGCAATAAAAAGCAGTATTCTTCCTAAGTGTTGCCAACACAGTTTGAGATTCTAAATTGCTGCTGAGAAGTAATTTCTAAAACAATTACTTCTGGGCATATATATTAATAATATTCAAAAGCAGTCAAAGTTGAACATCACATCTATGAGGAGGGAAGCCTGAAGTTTAGGCTGACATTGAGTCTGTGCAGGCCATCTGCCTGGGGTTTGAGTGTGGAGTGTGTTTGAACTTACAGTGACTTTTGGTCCCTTGATAACATCGACATTTAGAAGCTATGGCAAACAGATGTCTTGTGGAAAATTCTTTTCTTCATTTCTATCAAATTCATATGTTAGTGATCTTAATTTGATTTTAAATGAGTCAGAAGTTCATTATGAACTATCTAGAAGTAGTTTCTCAATAAACACTTATGAAGGGATTTATCTGTTGATGCAGTTCACCATATGGCTAGTAACATGGGTTTATAAACAAATTGCTACTATCATAAACCCTAAGGTTAAGGTTACAAAAATAATATCATAAGTGATATTCAGCAGGTCCACTAGAACCTTCTGGAATAATCTAGCACCGATGTGAAAGTATAAGTTGAGTATAACACAGATCTTCAGAGACAACCTTGTATTTCTCTTGTGTCTATTAGTGAACCTACAAACGTTTAAACTTAGGAATGGGATTTTCTCACTAGGTCCCAGTTTGCATATAATTTAAATTACAGTCAGGGCTAGAGAGATGGCGTAGCAGGTAAGAATACTTGCTGCTCCTGCAGAAGGGCAGAAGGTCGGTTTCTACCACCCACACTGTGTGGATCATAACTTCTGCAATCCAACAGCCTCTCCTTGACTCTGTGGGCACTTGTATTCATGTGCACAACACACACAGACACACCTACATACACATAAATATAAATGAATAAATCTAGACAATAACAATCACATGACACCCATTCATGATGCCAATTCATAAAACATACTTTGTGAAAATTTTTAAAATTTACAAAAACTGGCAGAAAAAATAATGCTTCTCCCTCTCGATTTCATTATTCCTATTGTTCATCGATCAGATATGTCTAAATTTAAAGAACTTGCCAGAAATTATTTCAACTGTTGATTTAACAGTGATTTAGCTTAAATGAATTGTTACAATTTTGGTTACAAATATGGAAATCTACTTGCTCCTTTGATACTATTTGTGTTATGTAACTGCTTTTGGTCTCCTTAAATACATTTTAAGTTGTGCTCTTACTGACCCCTCAAGACCATTTTGTATAATGTAATCACACAGAACCGTTCCTGGGACTAAGTATTTCCTGGGATTAATTCTAGATGTAGAGCATATATCACATCTTAAGAGCATTTTATTTTACTGTGTCTCCATTTTCTTCAACCTTATAAATGACATTTTAAAGTATTAAAAATAAATGGGCTTCCTGTGCCTGCTTGAAGATGTGAACTTCCGTTTCTGTTCCTGCCTGAGCCTTGCCTGCTACCACGCCTTCTTGCTATGATGGATTCTACTTCCCCTGGAATCTTAAGCTCCAATAAGCACTTTTATAAGTTCCCTTCATTGTGGTTCTATCATAGCATCAGAATAGTGACTAATATACCAGTTTTCACTGCTTATGCCCCTCTGTCTAATTCAGGAGGTAAGTGACTGATCCGGGTACTTCCTTGGTTCTCCTTTCCCTGCGAGAGTTCTGGGCCAGATAAAATGTGTCTCAAACAAAACTGCTTGACGGGCTGCTATGTCTGTTTACTTCTGTTCATCCAAGACAGTAAGAAGATGGAGATGGAATCTTGCTTTTCTGAACTTGATGATAACTGTTATTTAGGGAAACCTCTAATGAACTAGGTACCCTGTAAAAGCTGAATACCTAGTCTCATCATTTAACAATTTTTCCAGATGTGGTGACATTATCATCAAACTGCACTGAGTGCTTAAGCGGCTGGACAAGACACAAATTGGGTTAAATATTGGTTTGTTTAATACCAATGTCCACCATGATGCTATAGTCTTATTTCTATGTATCTAGGTCAGTTTTAATCTCAGACAGGGCAAGAGGAACTGTTTTTATAATCATTTCCCCATTCAAAGGATGCTAACAGTTATCACAAACAAATTTCTAATTATTCAAATATCAAAAATTTTCCTCAAAGGTACTTCCTGCATCACTCACAGCCACGAGACACCTTACCTAAAGCCTTCCTTCCACATTTCCTCCAAGGCAGAATTAATTGGTCTATCACATTGCTTATTTAAGAGTTCATCCAAAGACTAATATAGCCCTTTAATAATGGTCTTTATTAATTAAATATTGACTCTTTGTCCCAACTGATTATGAAAGTGAGTTCAAGCATAGTCATTTTGTTCCTATATGCCTTTTATTTATAAGGAAATACAATAATACCAATTTTGAAGTAGAGAAAAATCATTAAAATTTAGGTTAATCTAATTACTCTAACACTGCATCCCTTCAAATCGTTTTGTAAGATATTAACAGTTACTACATTGTAAACATGAGATGCAGGATGAATTAGTCTGGGAATTTTTAGGTAAAAAAAAGTCATGCAGAATTATTTCCTAAGGGACAGCTTAACATCTTTAATGTTTAGATTTTAATTGTGACTTCACAAATGAAGCATGTAACATGCAGGGGCTTACTATGCAATGTGATACAAACTGAAAAGTTTGCACACACACACACACACACACACACACACACACATAGAAAAAACATATACACAGAAACACAAAAATATACAAACACATATAGAAATAAACACAAAGAGAAAGAGACAGACACAGAGATACTAACACATGAAAAGACAGATATACATACAGGAGAGAAAAATGGAGAAAGACATACAGGGAAGGGGAGAGAGAGAGAGAGATACACAGACATACATACACAGAAAGACACACACACACAGAAACACAGTCATAGGCACACACAGAGACAGAGAGATAAAGAAAAATATAAACAGGGACACAGAGAAAGGCAGAGATACACACACACAACACACAGAGCGATGCAGAGGTACACACCAAGAGGGAGAGTCACAGAGACAGAGAAACACACAAAAATACACAAGGACAGACAGACACACTCACAAACACAGATATAGTGAGAGATATATAAAGATGTTCTGGTCATCAAGAACAATATACATGTGATAAAACAAACAGTGTTTGATATTACTCAGCATTAGGGAAAGGCAGTTGAACCCATGATGCGGGTCCCTGATCGCTGTCAGAATGGCTGGAATTTAAAAGGAAAGGTGGGCAATGCCAGGTACTGGGAATGATCAGGGGCAACTGGAGCTCTACCTATTGCAGGTGGGGATTGGCTGTGGTATACTTTATTTGGAAAACAGTTCGCAGATTCTGATAAAATCAAGTACCTTCTGCCAGTCACTCTGCTCCTGAGTAGTTACCTCAGATGAGTTAAAACCTATATTCATGCAAAAACTCATTCGTGAATGAATGGAACCTGTATTTATAATCATTCCAAGTTGACAGAACCCCAAGCACTGTTCAACAGGTGAATGAATATGAAAATATAGTACATTCAGACCACCGAAAACCTGTAGAAGTAAGAAGTGCTGAACCATTGAGGCTCAGCGACTTGGAAGAATCTCAAAGCATTCTCCTGGGTTGAAGCCACTGCTCTAAAGGGCAAACCACCTTTTTCTGGATCTATTTATATCACACTCACAAAATGTCACTAAACAGCTATGTCACCTCCCTGGCTGCAGGCTGGGTTCATGGGAGGGGAGCTGTGTCTGCCTTCTGTCTCTTGTGGAAACCCAGGCACAGGCACAGAGCATCCGGTGCCTCTGTGCAGATGAAACTCTCTCAGTTCTAATCCAGATGCCAAGCAGAGCTTGCAGTCTGCTGAGTCTCCAGCCTCTATGCCTGCTTTCCTTTGGTCATTCTGTTTTGTTACTATCTTTAACCTCACTACTATCACTTACAGAGGAGTCTGTTGAGTTCTGATTTTATTCCTTGCCAGAACTAACATCTATACTTGACTTACTAGGGCCCACTGTAAAAAACTGAGCTTTTACCACATATTGAAATTTTCAACATGTCAATGAATACTTGATTTTACTCACTTCTAATATTATTTTATACGTGTCATAATTTACTAAAATTTTATATTATTTAAATCCCTAATTTTTTTAATTTTAAATGGTTTATTATTTTCCAGGGTCACAGATGTCTACCACCCCAATGATGTGTTCACAGCCCCAGCACTATGAGTGCTCGGGGGAAGTGTCCCCTCAGATCACAGCTTGTCCTCTGTGTTTCCAGTGGCCTGGCTCTGCTGGGACCAAACTCTCCTATGTTTCCTGTTCTGGAACAGTTTCACTTTCCCTCCATTTCCAAATGCAATCGACCTGACCATGTATTTTCATTCCCCACTTTCAAAGATTTTTATCCTGTCTTTCAAGTCTGTAAAGGTGCCTGGGAATGATCCTCATTGAACTTATTCTAACTGACGCTGTTTCATTCGTGAGCTGATGCTCTTGGCTAAGGGATGAATAGTGGATGCTTTCCTGGGTCATTTCCTTTGCTTTAAAGGGTGTCTTCTCTCCCTCTGGGGTATAATTCCAGCTTTATCTTCAGTATTTTTAGGCGTTGTTTCACTTCATGCATCTTTACAAATAGTCATTTTAGCTCTGCAAATCAATCTTGACTTATCTTCATCCTCTCCAGTTGTCTTCTGACATTCTGTCACATCACTTAGTTTTTCCACTTGCTATCATCAGATACATTTGATATTTCCAACATCTGAACAATCTATCTGCTGTGATGTTTCCTTTGCTCTCTGTTTTGGAGTGTTTAGAAAGGTTTTTGATATATTTGAAATCTTTATTGAATTTAAAGGTTATAAATAGCATTACTCATGAGGTACATGAGATTTTTTCCCTCTGACTGCACTGCTTTTCTTCTGAGCTTCAACTACAAGGGGACAAATGCCCCCTTGGTCCCCCAGAAATCACCACTCTCCCACAGAATCTCAGCCCTTGTGCCCCCACCTCTGTTCTGTCTCTGAGACTTGTGACTTCCCACTGTTTCAGACTAGAAAGAAGCCTGTCAAATAAAATGGCCCCAAAGCACCCAGCTTACTTCCTCTTTATTTCCTTTCCTCTGGAATGCTGCCTCCCAAAATCCTGCCTTCCTCTACAATCGTCTAACTTCAAACAGTTTCCCTTGCTTCTATCTGGCATTTATAACTGTGCTTTGAGGGAGAGTTGGCTGGAGACACGTCATCTGCCCCTGTCATAGTGGAGGTCTCCTTAGGAGTACACATACATAGTACTTGTCCATAAATTTGTAATACAAATTATCAAAAACTTATAAGAGAGCCCAGCCCTGTGGCGCAAACCTAAAGAAGGATCATTCAAGTCTTTCTGAGCTATAAGTTGAGTTCAAGGCCAGTCTAGGTTACTTAGTGAGAATCTGTCTCAAAATAAAAAGTAAGGGGCTAGAGAAATGGCTCAGTGGTTAAGAGCCAACTGCTCTTGCAGAAGACCAGGGTTCAATTCCTAGCACCCACATGGTGGCTAAGAACCATCTTTAACTCCAGTTCCAGGAATCCGATGCCCTCTTCTGACCTCTGCAGCATTGTATGTCAGAGGTGCACCAACCTACATGCAGACAGTACACTCATACACATAAAAAATAATAAAAATTAAAATTAAAAAAGAAGTGGAACTAGCAGTATAGCTTAGTGGTAAAGTGACCACCTAGAACCTGCAAGGTCCTAGGTTCAATATCTAGTACTTTCAGATAAAATAAATAAAATAATTAAATTTATAAAGGAAAATCAAAAATTTCAATAGTTCAGTTAAGGTAAAAGTCTAGAGAACAGATGCAAAAGCTGCACAGAACCACCAGGACTATGTATAACAGACAAGTGACATGGTTGGGTCTACCTAGTATGTTTAAAGGATAGGATTAAAATTGGGGCAGGGTGGTACACATGTGTAATCTCAGCATGCAGGGGGCTAAGAGGCTGGAAACACCAAGGTCTAGAATTACAATACACAAAAGACCTGGCTCAAAAGGAGAAAGAAACAGAAGCAGGGTAAAGTTAAAGATATTTTACATAAAGAACAGACAGTCCTAACATTGAACTTATATAACCATTGGTGTTCTAATCACAGCTGTATTAAGCTTGATTTGTGAAAGGCTATTCAGGGAGCTTTAGCATAGTTAATGAGCTGGTACCCAGCATACTGAGAGAGAGAATTTGGAGTCTATACAGTGAACTGATGAGTGCTTGTTTGTGCAAATACACCTTCAAGAAACAGGTATGGACAGAGAGAAGTTATATTTTCTTGCAGTATTTAAGTGTCATTGAAGAAAGGATACAATTTTATTCTTACCAAAAGAGAGGTTTTTCATATTTAATATCGCCTTTTAAACCTTCTATTTAATTTTCTGTCATATTTCATGCTAACATAATTTAAACAAATAGCCACATATCTAAATAACATTACTAAGCTTTGTTGATGGAAGTTAAGCAGTGATAGAGGTTATATTCCACAAGAATGAACAAAGGGCCAAATAAACTTCCTCTGTGTTCTTTACCCCAGTCTAAGTTGCTTTATCTAGAGTTAGATTTAATTATTTGTATTAAATAGAAAGAAAGTTAAATGTTTCAATTGATACAATTATGCATAATTTCAGAGTGCTATGACATTTAATACTATATATAATATAAATAATATTGTGCAATGTTTAAATCAAGTTCAACAGTTCTGGCCCCTTGTTACAGTCTGTGAAATGGCCTCATGGGCTCCTGTGTTTAGATATGTGTTCTTCTGCTGGTCGTGCTGTTTTAAAGGTTGTGGAACCTTTAAGAGGAGGGCCTGGCTGGAGATCACTGGGGGGGGGGCAGGGTGGACCTTGAGATTTTGTAGCACAGTCCTATTTCCTCTTCTGTCTCAGTTTCCTGATCTGCACAGATGTGAACAAGCAGCCTCACACTTCTGCAGCAGCCTCACACCCCTGAAGCCAGGTTTTACCCACCATGATGGACTGTATCCCCTCAAGCCACGAGCCCAAATTAACCTTTCCTGCCTTAAGCTACTGTTTTCTTTTTTCTTTTTTCTTTTTCTTTTTTTCTTTTTTCACTTTTGCATGTGAGGTATGTGCATGCTATATGCATGTGTGTACATGTGTGTTCATGTGTGTTCATGTGTGTGCATGTGTGTGCATGTGTGTGCATGTTTGTGGGGGAATGTATGCATGGCCAGACATTATGTGCTTTCCCCTCCTCCTCTCTGCTTTTATAATTAATGTAAGATATTTTTCAAATATTTTATTATTATTTTGAGTATGTGTGTATTGCCTGCATGTATGTTAAGTGCACCTGTGTCATGCTATTCCCACAGAGGTCTGAAGAGGGTATCAGATTCCCATGGTACTGGAGTTATAGGCAGTTGTGGTTGATCCCTGCCATGTGGGTGCTGGGAACTGAAGCCTGGTCCTCTTTTTCTGTCATTTTTATTTTATTTTATTTTCACAATGTTTATTGATAGATACAAATATATAAAATCAGGGCATGATCATGATTTGATAGATTAAGTAGATTTAAATTCAATACTATAATAAGGGAACAATTCAAATTCTCACCATTTGTTTCACACCCACAAAAAAACACTTCAAGGGCATTAACAATCTCTCAAATCTGATCAGTTTTGTGCAAGTAAACCATGTTTCTTTTTTAAAAGGCTTGTGCTTGTGCACTTGCCCAGGCTCAAGGATATTGAAATCTAGCACATAAAGCCCATTACTAGAGGTAGAAATACAGGCAATATACTATTATAGCAACAACCATCAATTACAGTTAAGGATTTTCTGTAACAACCAAATGGATAATCTAAAATTGCAACAACTCAAGTATTATTGAGCAAAGTGCATTTTTTTTTATTGATGCTTTGTGTATTTCATACATCATTTTCCAATTCAGTTCAGGCATATATCCCCTTCCCTTCCCCCCACCCCACCCCTACCCATCCCAGATCATGCATTCTGCCATAATTTTTCTGCATCTTTCCGTTTTTTTTGTTTTGTTTTGTTTGTGTTTTTCATTTTTTAACAATAAGTAAATAATTTTGTAGTACAAGCATCCTCATATAAACCAATTGGTAGCTGTTGTGCCCAAACCAACACAGCTCAGGGGTCCCACCATCCAGCAGGGGGCTTGTATGTTCAATCAAGTTGATCAAATGAGTGTCCAGCTATATTGTTTGTAGTTTCACCTTCACCCCAATCGCAGCCCTTACATTCTACCGTGCCCCCTCTTCCGCAGACTGTTCCTAGGCTTAGAAAAGGGGACAGGTCGATGAGAAGCAAAACAGTCTACTTCTCTGGACTGTTGTCTTGGTCTCTGTAATTCTGGCTGTTTTCTTTCAATGGGCTGCCAGCTTGTCCAGGCATAACCTTTCGATCACTAATGAAGCCACAGCAATAGATATATAGGTATTTAAACACGTACTAATTGTTATGGTAGGTTACTTTGGTATAGACACAATGTTTGGATGGTATGTAATCCATGAATTACATTTTCTTCTGTTAAGTATGAACATTGACTAATGGACATAGAAACTGTGAGAAGGATTATTCTTATTCAGAACCAAAATACTAAATTGTGCCCTTAAGCTATGCACTTAAGCAAAAATTAATACATAGAGCTCTGACTACCACAATGGAGGATTCTAACCAGAGATGATTGGTCCAGGATCCAAGCCCCCACAAAGGTAAAGCTCATTCCTGCCTAAACTGGGATATCTACAGGAAGAGAGGCGATAAGGCCTGCTGTGAAGACCTATAAACATGGGAAAGAAGTATGGAGACCACACTTGCAAATGAACAGTTGGTCTCTGGAATGCCAGAGAGTGTTACCAAAAAGGCCACTAGAAAATAAAGCAAATGATCTAGTCCCTTGAGTCAAGCAAGACTGTTCCATCAGCACCAGGCTACACACATCTGCCTGGATATTCTGTTGCAGCAGTGGCAGCCCATACTGTCTGTATATCCCAAATAATTGGCTATTAACCGTCTCTTTGGAGGAATACCCAGGACTGATGCACAAGTTACATCCTCTAATGGTTAGGTAGATGTTATAAACTACAACAAGTACCTTTAGTTACTGAGCAGTCATTCTATAGTATTCAGTGCTGCATTCAATTTATTTTTTTTTAGTTTTTTTATTTTAAAGGAATTCAATACAATGACGCAGTGTTTGTGTGCAGATAAGCATTGAGTCCACATTGATATTCTACAATCAGGTATTGGGGCATTGTTGCAGTATCTATGTCCAAATTTTGAACCAACAAGGTTCCATAGATCCAGTTGGAGAAACTTGTATGCACAGACATTTGATCAATCAGGAGTCCAGAAGTTCCAGACTATATCCTGTAGTTCTCTATGAATTCAAACCCTTCTATTCTTTCTGCAGCCCTACTATCTACCACGCTCCTCTTCCCCAGTTTGTTCCCTGGGCTTTGGGAAAGGGCACAAGTGAGGTAGAAGAAGAAAACAGTTCTAAATTTTCGTTTGGAGTTGTCAGTTTGGACTCCAGTCTGCTCAAGGTTGTTTTTCCCTAGTCATGGAGTTTGACACCTTTCCCAGTGATACCCCTTTTAGTCCATCATCTAACAAAGAACAAGCTATAGGATGTACAGGCATTTAAGCAGTACCACTTATTATGTCAAGCTAAGCTGTGAGCATAGACACAGATGCTTGGATGGCATGCTAATCCGCAAACTGTGGTTTCTCTATAAAGGGTGACAAGTTCTTACTGTGGCTCACAACATCACCCAACCACCAGAGGACACAAGCTTGTGGCATCCGCTGTGAGTTATTCCTCCAAGGAGAGAGCTAATAGCCAAATAGATTTGGGATATATATATAGACACTTGGCTGCCACTGTTGCACAGTATCTCCAGGCTGTTGAGGTGTAGCTGATCCTACGATAACTGGCAGCAGAGAAAGTCCTTGCAATACACTGCCTCTGCTTGAGAACTTATGATGTAATTATTGCATGCTGCTAATACACTATCTAAACATTAAAGATACTCCTAAAATATTTGATGGTAGACTATGATTAAGACATTACACTACAAAGAAACCTTATGCAGAAGGAAACCCTTACTGATGTGCTTCTGCTTTAAATGTTGTGCCCCCAAATGAAGTCCAGTAAGCATGCATCCTGTCTTGAACCCCCTGCATTGGCCTCCATGATACTACCGAGGTAATCCAACAATGGCAGTCCATATTCTGAGGAGGCTGAATTTCCATTAGCTGCTTAGAATGCAAACTTGTACAACCACTATGGAAAGCAGTATGGAGATCCCTTAAAAGACTCAAAATGAGCCTACCACTTGACCCAGCCATACCACTTCTGGGTATATATCCATCAGACTCTTCCTACAGCAGAGATACCTGTACAGCCATGTTTACTGCAGCTCTCTTCACAATAGTGAAGAGCTGGAACTAACCCAGATGCCCCACAACTGGTGAGTGGATACAGAAAATGTGGTACATCTACACAATGGAGTACTATGCAGTGGTAAAGAAAGATAACATCATGAAATTTGCAGGTAAATGGATGGAACTAGAAGATTTTATGCTAAGTGAAGTAACACAGTCCCAGAAAAACAAAAGACAAATGGTATCCCTCATCTGTGGATGCTATACCAAGGATCTAGATATAAGACAAAATGAGCAATGTTAATATTATATTCCTCATGATATAAAGACAACTGTGTTCTTGTATTGGGAATCCCTACATAGGTTCTAGAGCTGACCTAACAAGTATTTTCAGACCTTGGACCTTTAGTATATGATGGAAGGTATGTGTGCATCTTTTAGAGTAATAAGGGATTAAAATGGAAAGATGTAAATCAAGAAATATGCTATGGAAATAACATACATTTTGTTTCTAAAGGACACAATGATAATATAGGTGCAATGTAACAGGCTGATGCAACTTAGCCTTTCTGGGTGCTTAATGACCATATCTGAAGTCCCTACCAATTTGGCCGAGGGACCTGGGGGACAACTTTGTTCCTTGCCCTCAGAGGTCAACCAAGTCTTAGGGGATTATACGTGGGGACATCTCTTGAAAAGTCCTGCAGAGGTAGGTCACCATTCTTCTTGTTCAGGGAGGTCTTGGAGAGCCACTAAGGGAACTTCAGCCAGTGTCCAGTCTATAAAGAGAAAAGTCTGCTCATCCTTCAGAAAAGGAAGCCTGGTCTAGCAAGACCTGACTTTGTCCTCATGTGGATGGAACTGGTGGATGAGGAGTTGAAAGAAGCAAGGGGCTCCCCCTCCCTCCCCAAAAAAACCCCCGAGAGACCCCTGAGGACCAGATCCTCAACTGACCTCAACAAAACAAAACCTGGTTAATCGGGGCTATCTGTATGGCCTTAAGCATCCAGAAGGAAAGTACAACCAGAAATAAATAATCTATAAGACCAGAGAAACTGTAATGCAGACAGAAAACTTGAGATCTTAGTAAAAGGACAAAAAGAAAAAAAAAGAGAGCATCATTGTTTGGCCTGTCTTCAGTTCTTACAGGCAGGCACATAGGCTCTGTGGATGCCACTGCTTTTGGCACTCCTCAAAGACATGAGATACAGCTTTTTTACTTTTTAGCCTTCCAATGTGGACTGAAGAATGTTGAGATACCCAGCTTGTAAACTAAGCAGCTAATAGGAATTCAGCCTCCTCTCTGCTTTTTAAGTTATAATATGACATCCTGATAAAAGAAAAACAACTCATTTCTTTATTATTCTTTTAATTTGATGGCTTTGAGAAAGATGGAATTAGTAAATAGTTTTCTCATTGAACATGAAAATACTATTTGCTTAGTGAGATAAAGATTTCACAGATAGATGATAGGTGATGACAGATAGATAGATAGATAGTTAGATAGATAGATAGATAGATAGATAGAAGATAGATAGATATATAGATAGAGAGATAGAGAGATGATAGATAGATAGATAGATAGATAGATAGATAGATAGATAGATCAAAAAGCAGTTGTCTGTACAAAGCTACATTTAAAATGGATCAAAGATCTTAATGAAAGACTTGAGGAGTTGGAGAGATGACTCAGCAGTTAAGAGGTCTAGAGTTCAATTCCCAGTACCCATTTGGGGAGGTTCACACATCTCTCACATATGCATATAATACACAGTTATACATGCATGCACATTACACACACATATATGTGTGTATATATGTGTGTGTTATGTGTATGAATCTGAGTGATTTATGTATATATGTGTGATGTATGTATGTGCATGCATGTGTCTAATGTGTATACTGGTGAATGGTATAGATGTGATATGTATGTGTGAGTGTGATATGTTTGTGTGTGATGTATGTGCATAATGTGTGTATATGTGTTTGATGTGTGCTGATTTATATGGATGTATATATATGTGTGTGTGAGGTACTTATGTGTATATGTGTATTATGTGATGCATATATATGTGAATATATACGTATAGGTGTGTGATGTTTGCATGAGCATGGATGAGCATGAATGTGTATATGTGTATGTGTATTTCTGTGTGCATGATTATGCCTTTTTCTATGTGCTTGTATGGGTATGTATATAGATAGACAGATGATAGATAGATAGATAGATAGATCGATAGATAGATAGATAGATAGATAGATAGATGGTAGATGACAGATAGACAGATAGGTAGATAGGTAGATGATAGATAGATGATACAGAGATGATAGATGTGTGTGCATATGTGTGCAATGTGCATGTACGTATAACTGTGAATTATGTGCAAATGTGTGAGATGTGTGCATGTATGTATAGGTATATGTATGCAGTGTATATAATATGTGTGAGATGTGATTATATGTGTATTGTGTATATATAGGTGTGATGTGTGCAATATATGTGTCTGTGTAGCTGTAAATATTTATCATGTATATATGTCTATATATTTTTGCCTGTCCAAGTGTTTCTGTGTGTAATGTGTATACATGTATGCTCATATGTAATGGGCATGTATATGAATGCTCGTGTGTGCATGTGTGTGTACACATGTATGTATGTGTATGCATATGTGTTTGTGCATGTTTGCATATATTTGAGTGTATATGTCTTATGTTATTGTATGTTTGTCCTTTGTATGTATGTCATGTGTAGTCACATGTATATGCATATGTGCATTTGTGTGTGTTCACATGTGCCTGGGCATGTGTATGCTTGTGTCTGTGTGTGTTACTAGTAAACTGCCTTACATGACTTAGGGGAGTTACCAAAACATACCAGATATGTATGTGCCCTTAGACAAAGCTCAAAACTACTGTATGGGAGGCTTTTTTCAGACATGTCACTAGTCCATTTAATCATGTTAATTCTTATAAACACAAATTAAATAAGGTTTAAAAATACACTGAGTAGCAGCAGCTAATGAAGGGACTGCACACATCAGGAGTTGATTAGCAGTGGATGCACCATCATTCCAGAGGCACTCGGATTTAGGAAATGACTGTGTGCATTTCATTATTGATTTTTAAGATTTCTATTATATGCTATATTCCTTATACAAATACTATATTTTTGTGCCTAAATCGGTTAAAGGAGGAAAGATGTAAAAATGCACTTTAAGCCCATTCTGCATTTTTTGTTCTGTGCAGTGATTTTTTTTTTTTTTTGAGACAGGGTCTCCCTTTAGTCCCAGCTCGCCTGGAGCTCACTCTGTAGACCAAGCTGGCCTTGAACTCATAGAGATCCACTTGCTTCTGCCTCCTGAGTGCTGGGATTAAATGTGTGTGACACCATGCCCGGCCTTAGATGGTTCTTAGCTACCATGTGGGTGCTAGGAATCGAACCCGGGTCCTCTGCAAGAGCAGTCAGCACTCTTAACCGCTAAGCCATCTCTCCAGCCCCTTATTGTTGTTTCTAAGACTACTGACCAAATACATTTGTTTAAAGTGTGTGTGCACATGCAGGGGTCAGAGCACTGCTGTGTGGACTCAACTCTTGTGTAAGTGTGTGCACATGCAGGGGTCAGAGCACTGCTGTGTGAACTCAGCTCTTGTGTAAGTGTGTGCACATGCAGGGATCAGAGCACTGCTGTGTGGACTCAGCTCTTGTGTAAGTGTGTGCACATGCAAGGGCTCAGAGCCTGCCCTATGGAATCAGCTCTCTCCTTCTGCCTTTACCTGGGATATGGGGCTCAATCAGGTCATGAAGGGCAGTGCTCTACTCATCATCAGAGTCTTTCATTTACATTTATATTTGAGAACAATACAGAAATAAGGCCACCTGCTGACTCTATCTCCTTCTTCACAATTATTTACTCAGCTGTATTATGGGATTTAAATGTTAATGCTATTTATCACTTCATTTTGCTTCATTTGACTAAACAGTTTAATGAACACACACAGAGGACAATTCAGGACAAATGGATTAGAAGATCAGGTGCTTGGCCAACTGTGGTGCAGCACAAGGATAGACACTCACTGTGGAAAACCAGTAGCTTAGTGACAAGATATAGGCACTTCTTATCTAACTTCCAGATATTTTGAAAACTCCTTAGTTGATCCTTATATTTCATATACTATATTTTTCCATTTCAAACTAAGATAATTTAAATGAAAGAAATTCATTGATAACTTAGGAGCAAATTTCAAGGTATTTGGCCAATCCCTAGGAAAAGATTCTGTGACAGACATGAAGAGCCAAGAAAGGCATGTTAATTATCTGTAAGATATACCACATTCACCCATCGTGCTTCAGAACTGACTATTGTTCTGAAATATCTGTTTAAACATGGACTTTTTAATCTCAGAAAAATAAAAAGTAATGAAATTTATATAATAGTCCCATAGTTATATTTCCAAAGCTACAGGGGCATCCACAAGCGAACTGGGAATTCGGAAAGCCTAATTACACTTAACTCCAATGAGCACAAAGGGCTGAGTTATTAAAATGTGATTTATAATCACCCAAAGAGCCAATAATGCTGAGAGAGAACAAAGTATGTGTGTCACAAAACACCATTCCAAACACAAATGACTTCCTTTCCGCAGTGCTGAGCAGTGAACTCGGGCCTTGTATGAGCCCCGCAAGCTCTCTACCACTGAGCTCCACCCCTAGGCCTTGAAGCAGATAATTTATATCAAGAAAAGCAAGGGTGATCTCAGAGGACCCAGACACCAGTGGAATGAAAGGGAAGGTGGAGTAAGAGGAGGGCAGTACAGGGGTGTTTCTGACATTACATTTCTACACGTGTTTGCTCAGAATATAATTCTCGTTGAGACACAAAAGCCTGCCCAGAGTTGAATCCCACTCCTACAAACACAGACCTAATTTACAGCCAGCATACATGTTCTGGGCTCTAGCATCACAAAATAAGAACCACCCATCACAGCCTCAGTGCTATGTACCTGAAGCAGGCATGGATATGTGATGTCAGAATGTTGGGCGACAGGTTTACTAAACATCAGCTGCAACAAATGACCAATTTAATGAAATGTAGATGAATATACAACCACAAGCATGATACAGTTAAGGAGTGGTCCTGACAGGGAAGTACTCCTTTTTAAAAAAGTAAAATAGTTTTATTGATGTTTTGTGTATTTCATACATCATTTTTCAGTTTAATTTAGACATATTCCCCTTTCCCTGCCCCCCACCCCACCCCATTTCATGAATTCTGCCATACACGTCCTGAATCTTTCTCTCAGTCTTTTTAAAGTTTTTTCTCTGCTGAGGTTTATTGTTTCAGACAGAATTTAACTGTATCAGTCAGTTCTTTGACCCAGTCCTTATGTTGTTGTTCCCTCCCATTTGTATTGCTCCAAAATATGCACATATAAACATCACATATGTACCAAAATTATGATCTCCAAAAATAAATTGTACATTATTTACAAAGTATGTTTAGAAATTCAAATTTTCCTCTTTAATTTTATATTATTCTAAAATATAATACATACCTTCCACCCATGTACAGTAATTACAATGTCTGAAAATAAGTGGTAAGTTAATTCTAGGGCCCTTTAAGAGATTCACATTATAACAGCACAGTTGCTTTCAGATACAAAGAAATATAACAATAACGTTGCTCAGCTTAAACTGGGGATTTGGTGCTAACATCCACAAATGAGGGAAACCATTCTGTTTGCTTTTCTGGGACTGTGTTACTTCACTTAACATAATGGATTTGAGTTCCATCCATTTACCTGCAAAGTTCATGATGTCATCTTTTTTTATTGCTGCATAGAACTCCATTCTGTAGATGTACCACATTTTTGTTATCCACTCATCAGTTGAGGGGCATTTGGGTTGGTTCCAGCTCTTTGCTATTGTGAGGAGACCTGCAATAAACATAGATGTGCATGTATCTCTGTAGTAGGATGAGTTTTGTGGGCATATACTGAGGAGTGGTATGGCTGGGTCAGGTGGTAGGCTCATTTGGAGTCTTTTAACGGTTCTCCACACTGCTTTCCACAGTGATTGTAGGAGTTTACATTCCCACTAGCAGTGGATGAGTGTTCCCTGCATCCTCACCAGCATTTGGTGTATTGTTTTTTTGATTCTAGCCAGTCTTAACAGATTGAGATGATATCTTAAAGTGGTTTTAATTTGCATTTTCTTATTATCATGTTGAACACTTTATAAGATGTTTATCAGCCATCTTTACTTCCTCACCGTCTCTGTTCAGCTCTTTACTCCATCTGCTGAGTGAGTCATTTGTTTTCTTCTTTGTTTTTTGAGTAGTTGATATATTCTGGATGTTAATGCTCTGTCAGATGTATCACTGCTAAAGGTTTCCTCCCACTCTGTGGGTTTTCTCTTCACTTCCTTGATTGCTTCTTGCCATTTACAGAAGCTTCTGAGTTTGATGAAATCCCACTTGTCAATTGTTGACCTTATTTCCTGCACAGCTGCTATTTGATTTAGAAAGTCTTTTCCTATGCCTATGTCTTGTAGGTTGCTGCCAACTTTTTCTATAACCTTCAGAGTTTCGAGTTTCAAACTGAGGTCTTTATCCACCTGGAGTTGATTTTTGTACAGGGTGAAAGGTAGGGTTTTAATTTTGTTCTTCTACAAATGGTGATCTAGTTTTTGCCAGCACAATTTGCTGAAGATGCTATCTTTCATCCCTTGAACTTTTTTGGCCCCTTTGTCAAATAGGAGGTGGCTGAAATTGTATGTGCTGAAGTTTGTATCTTCAATTTTGTTCCATTGGTCAATAGGTCTGTTTTTATGCCAGTACCAGTCTGTCTTTATGACTATAGCCCTGTAGTATAGCTTAAAGTCTGGTAAAGTGATCCCCTCATGTATTGCATTTTTCACTCAGGGTTGCTTTTTCTATTTGGGGTCTTTTGTTTATCCATATGAATTTGAGGATTCTTTTTCCAATTCTGTGAAGACCTTCATAAGTATTTTAATTAGGATTGCATTGAATATGTATATTAATTTGGGTAGAATGGACATTTTTACTATATTAATTTTTTGAATCTATGATATGGGAGGTCTTTCTATCTTTTGATGTCATCTTCAATCTCCTTCTTCAGGGGTTTGAAATTTTTGTTGTAGAGGTCTTCGGTGCCTTTGTTTAGCTTTGTTCCCAGGTATTTTATTTTTTGAGGCTATTGTGTGGGGGAAGGTCTACTTATATTCCTTCTAATTTTTCTAGGTTAATTTTGTATCCTGCCATTTTATTGAAACTCTTAATAGTTTCTAGGAGTTTTCTGGTGCAGTTTTTAGCATCCCTCACATAAGCTGTCATATCATCTGCAAAAAGGGATAGTTTGGCTTCTTCTTTTCCAATGAGTACTCCTTTAATTTCCCTTTCTTGCCTTATTGCCCTGGCAAGTGTTTCAAGTACTATGTTGAAGAGGAGTAGGGATAGGGGGCAGCCTTGCTGGGCTCCTGCCTTTAAGGGGAATGTTTCCAATTTTTCTCCACTTAGGATGATGTTGACTGTGGGTTTACTGTATATGGCTTTGATTACATTGAGGAATGATCCCTCCAATCCAATTCCCTCTAGGACTTTAAAAACATGAAGGGATGCTGGATCTTGTCAAAGGTTTTTTCTGCATCAATGGAGATGATGGTGTGATTATTGTCTTTCAGTCCATTTATGTGTTTTATGATATCTACTGATTTACATATGTTGAACCATCCCTGCATATCTGGTATGAATCCAACTTGATCATAATGGATGATCTTTTTGATGTGGGTCTGTATGCAATTTGCAAGTATTTTGTTGAGTATTTTTGCATCTATGTTCATTAATGAGATGGGTCTATAGTTTTTTTTTTTTGGTTGTATCTTTGCCTGGTTTTGGTATTAGAGTGATGCTGGCTTCATAGAAGGAGTTTGAGAGATTTCCCTCTGTTTGTATCCTTTCGAACAGTTTGAGTAGTAATGGTTGTAAGACCTCTCTAAATGTTTTATAGAATTCTGCTTTGAAACCATCTGGGCCTGGGGGTTTTTTAGTTAGGAAGTTTTTTTATTACATTTTCAATGTCCTCAAATATTATGGGTCTGTTTAATTGTCAATCTCCTCCTGTTTAAGCTTTGTTGATTCCCAGGATTTCAGATATGCATCCATTTCTCTTAGGTTTTCAAATTTAGTCGAGTACAGGTTTTTGAAGTATTCCTGTGTGATTGTATATTCTCTTTGTTGTGATGTTTCCCTTTTCATCATGAATACTATTGATTTGGAGTTGCTCTTTCTTTCTTTTGGTTAACTGGGCTAGAGGTTTGTCTATCTTGTTTATCTTTTCAAAGAACCAGCTTTTGTACTCATTGATTTTTGTATTGTTTTCTTTGTTTATATTTAATTGATTTCTGCTCTGATTTTTGTTATTCCTTCCCTGACAGGGTAGTATTCTTTAAAGGAGTTTGACATTAGGCAAGCTTAGCAAACTGAACCACAGGTGAGTTGCCTTTTTTTACATAAGTATCTTTAACCATTGCCTTTTAATCATGCAGACTCACATCCTGAGTCCACTTACTGCTTGCTGTTCATTTTCCTCCAACTTTATCCAACTCATATTTATGTTTAATATGTCATTTCCTGTCACTTGTTTTTCCAACACCTGTTTTCTCCATGTTTTCACACCCTGTTTCAAGTACTTGAACTCCAGCTAGAAAACTGACTTGAATAGGATGTATGTCTTTCTGTAGTACTTGGTCAAACTCAATACACTCTCCTTGAAGGAGGAACTGCATCTTCTCCAGGATCATACCACATTCTCAACAAACTCAGTCACTCATCCACCGTTAAAACGACCTCCCAAGCAACTGATGGTCATTGATCAATTTCACATCTGTTGTCTTATTCTTTAGAAAGTCTGGTTTCCTAAGCCTTCTCTATTGACAGATGACAAAATCTCTGTCCAGAGACTGCACATTTCACTTGAGTAAGGAGTCATCAGCTGGTCCAGACAGAAACAATCACCTCTCTTATATTAACATTTTAAGCTTACATTCAGGGACTAGACTCAGTTCCGTTTGTGTGGTGAACTAGGATGCAGTATAGAGATAAGGGCCCAGTACAGAAGTGTTCTCTAAACTCACATTCAGGGACTAGACTCCCATTTGTGTGGCGAACTAGGATGCAGTATAGAGATAAGGGCCCAGTACAGAAGTGTTCTCTCTGTAGTGAGCAGAAAAATCGGGTGTGTTTAGAACCAGGGGACAGTGCACCTTAGAACAAAGAATAGAAGACTGAGAACCATGGAAAGGGAGATGGTGGGAGACTGGGAAGAGCACAGAGAGGGCAGGGAAGCATCTAGAGTCTCAAGAATAACCTGACTGGGATCTTAATACATTCTAGAATCTAGAGCTCACTCTAAGCACTTAAAGTAAAAACCTTTATCTCCCTTTTCATTCCAAAATCTAATTTACCTGCACTATCTTTTCATCCATCTCTTTGGTGATACTTGGAATTGAACTCTGGGCCTTACACATGTAAGTCAAGTGCTCTATTGCTGACCTACAATCTAGTCTTCATTTATACCTTACTTTTGATAGTTTCATACACCTATATGATGTGATTATGTTAATCTCCATTTCTCTCTGTTGCCCCCTCCCTTTCCCTCTGAACCCCTTCTTTCCATCTAGTCCCTGCTTGCCTAGACCTCTAGAGGAAGGCAATATCCCCTTCCTGGGCCACTATTAGTACTCATTAGCTCCCCAAGAATGACAGGGGCCTCATGGGCACTTCTGCTATCCACATGAAGAGACAGAGATGTGGGTGTTCACAGATGCTATGTGTCCATGCTGGGAAGAGCCATGCCAGGGCTGGGTATTTGTTTTATGACACCTGTTCACATCCTATAGCTCTAAAATTCTACTGTCCCTTCCATAATGTTCTCTCGGCCTTGGGACTAGTGTTCCAGGTAGTAGTGTCTCCTTAAAACCTGAAAATTTTGGGCCAGGCATAATGGTGCATGCCTTTAATCCTAGCACTTGGGAGGCAGAGGCAGGTGGATCTTTGTGAGCTCAAGGCCAGCCTGGTCTACAGAGTGAGTTCCAGGACAGCTGGGGCTACAGGGAGACCCTGTCTCAAAAAGACCAAAAAAAAAAAAAACTGAAAACTTCATTCCCTTATTGAGGGTATTTTGACCAGATGTGAGTCTCTGCACCATGACCCTCTGAGCTGCACTAATCTACATGTATAAACATAAATATTTAGGAGGAAGCCTGACAGCATGCTTATCTATGGAAACAGTGATAATGTGTTTCCCCATGGGGCCTATGAACCTGTCAGCAACAGTTTTGTGATCAGGTTTACAGTACCAAATGTGTATATAAACTTTGTTGGAGCAGGGTTTAAATCAAATCACAAGAAACTGGTTATCCCCTGTGATAGTTGTACCACAGCTGCATCAGTGGACATCTCTTGCTTGAAAGATCAACTTTGTAGAATACATTGTCTCTAGGTAACTCTAATTCAATCAAATGTCCCTTGCCATTAACAGCAGATGCACAGGAAAATTGTTCCATCTAAAGATTCTGCAGCTATTCTACCTTCCAAATAATCTCTGGGTATAAGTGATTGCAAATGCACTCAGGGAAATTTCTGAAGTAGTATGACAGTAGATAAGAAGGGTTTTTCTGGGGCTGGAGAGATGACCTAGCGGTTAAGAGCGCCGACCGCTCTTACAGAGGACCTGGGTTCGATCCCCAGCACCCACATGGTGGCCGAGAACCGTCTGAAACTCCAATTCCAGGAGAACTCCAGTTCCAGGGCAATCTGTCACCCTCTTCTGACTTCCGTGGCATTGCACGACACGGGTGCACAAACTTGCATGCAGACAGTACATTCATACACATACAGAAATAAATAAAAATTAAACAAAAGAAGGGTTTTTCTAGCTAAACTGTGTGTTATTTTTTTCTTACTAAACCTCTGTTCTCTTGTGAAACTATAATAGTGGTATATTACTTTCTTGCTTAGTTAATGCCAGTGGTGTGATAAAGAATTCAACAGAGAAAGACAAAGCATATCCATGAAAGGACAAAACAACAAACTTCAGTGCTCACAGTTGATCAGGCCTCTCTGCATTTCTACACGCACAGGTCTTCTTGCAGTGCTTTGCACATCAAGAAGATTGGAGGAAAAAAGAAATTGATTAGCCTGGATCAAGTGGTTCTGATCCCCCTGTTATAAGGTAATAAATTGTTGACCTTTTAGAAGCGCATTAGTGATGTTTCACTTAAGAGAGCCTCTTTTCTTGGAACATGTCTCTAAAATGCCAGGCTTTATTCCCTCATCATTAAACAAATCAGGCTTAATGTGTTTCTTCTTTCAAGGGAATATTTCAAATGAGTCAAAAGGCCATGCTTAATGCCAATATAAAGATTATTTAGGCGGGAAAGTGTAAGGGCAAATGAAAGCTTACCCAGGGTTAAGAAGCGCACAAAGACTGTTTTCGTTCTAGAAAACAGGAAAAAAAAGTATAAGAGGAAAGCTGACAGATGCCATCATTAGTAGAGAACTCTAAATGAAAACCATTCACTTGTTTTCTCGCATACAGCTTTTCTGAGGCAAAATCCCTAAGTAATATTTGATTTTCAAGATACTGGGTTAAGATGTTCATCCAAACTAATTACATTAACTAAAGTGCAAAGAACATTAAGTGTGTTAATGTAGAACCAATAAAGGATGGTTTAAGCATGGTGATTAGAATGCATTCATTAGGAAGATGTAAGATTCACTGTTTGCAGTCTCTGAACAAAATGCATGTTAACTTATGGAAGTTTCTAGGTCACATTGCTTTCTGAATAGCTCTTTCCTATAGAAAGAACATCGTTCAATAAACAGAAACAACTACAGAAAATTAGTCACAGGGCAATTTAGGTAGTAGATTATAATTGTGTCTTTGATTGGCTTGGTAATCTAAGCCAGGTAGGTAAATATTTGTTATAAGAGATTAGGGTAGGGCAGGATATGGTGGGAACACCTTTAATCCCACACTTGGTAGGTGGAGGCAGGCGGATCTCTGTGAGTTCAAGGCCAGCCTGTTCTACAGAGGGAGCTCCAGGCCAGCTGGGACTAAAGGGAGACCCTGCCTCAAAAATATAAAAATAAATAAAAATTTTAAAAAAGGTTAGGTAGGGTCGCAGGCCACATAAAGTCTCTGTTACAAGGTCATTTATATTTGATTTGATTATGACAGTATTTACAAATCTTTATAGACACTGGCAATTCCTAGCTTCAAGGAAGTACAAAATCAAGCCAAGGTCTGTATTGGTCCAGTGGGCTGTGTTTCATTGATGGACTCTAGACAACCAGTTTTTGGGTGGAGCACAAAAAAACTATGATTTTCTTGTCGAATACTTGCCTATGGCAGCCTCCCCTTCACGCTGGCCCCTAAAGGAACACCATTAATGTGTGATCTCCACCAATGAGCACTGGAGAGAGACTCCAGAGGCCACAGAGACAGGAAGGTCCAAGCTTCAGCACTCCAGATGTTAACTTTACCTTAATATCTTTGTTGAATTATTAATATAAAGCAAGGTAGAAAATACTGAGCATAATTAGAAAACCCACATGAATAACTATTACAATTTTACAAGCATTTTTGCTGAAATTTGTATATGTCGTCTCAGCTTTCCACAGTTTGTCTGTCAACAGTGCTATCCCTGTGGGTAAGTTGTTATGTGACCCCAGAGTATGGAAAGACCCATCTGTTTCATGCTGTGTGAAGTACAGGGTACACTGGGGTAGTAGAGCTATAGCTGGGCCTTTAAACAACAGCATTCGACATGGAGGAGTGAGGTGTGGCTGCAGGGAGAAGGATATCCTCAGTGCCAACCTGGATGTGGAAACAGAGCGTCTTTGTGGAGAAACAGTGATACTTCTTTCTGAATGAGCAAAGATCATGAGAAATTAGGCATGAGTTGGTAACATAGACTGGACTCTGAAAGGCTGGATTTCACACAGAAAGACTGCCTGTGGCACCCCCCCCCCATATAGTGGCCCGGATGCACACAGAGTGGCTAGACAGCAAATTGCTCTTGCAGTTAGGTGTAGCCATGTGACTCCAAGTCTCACCATGGAAAACTGTTGGAAGTAAAGTGTGGTCCACAGATGTGCTCAGCACTGCTCTGCAGTGCCTGAATCTTCATACTGATTTGCCCATGTAACCAACTTGGATACTGTATTTAAAATGTTTAATTATTCTTATCTTATGTGTATGACTATATTGCCTGCATGTGTTTAAGTGCATCCATTTCATCAATGCCCACAGAGGTAAGAAGGTGTCAGATCCCCTAGAACTGGAGTTACAGATAGTTGTTAGTGGCCGTGTGAGTGCTGGAAACTGAGCCTGTGTCTTCTGCAAGAGCGGCCAGTGCTCCTGACCACTGGCCATCTATCTCATCAGCCCTGGAAACTGCATTTTGAACATGAATGACAAATGAAGTCCCCACTCGAAAAGAATGTGTCCCACAGGTTGGCCACTGGCTTTGAATGTTCAAATTGCTATTGCTTTGTCTGCCCATTTCTAGGTTGGAAAATGAAGCAGCAGGTTTCACCATGGCACTTTCATGCATCTGTGACATTATTTTTAAGTCCTACCCCTCCCCCACTTCCTTCCGCCATGCTGTCTTAGAGCTTCCAAGAGGTTTTCCATCCTTCTCCCAGGTAGCTGCAGGCCACGTGTGTCACTGCTGTTTCTCTGCCTCCCTGGCTGAAGATCACTTTTTGCCTTTTGAACTCCCTTCTAGTAGTATGAACTTCATATACATGTACATATATATGTGTGTGATATATATACATACATGTAATTGTAGATACATTTTAAGGTATAAGTTCTACACATGAGAGAAAGGATGTAGTGTGTAATTAGTTTGACTCATTTCCCTTAACATAAAGCTTCCCAGTTACTCATCAATATTCTGAGAACATGTGACCACTGAGTACTCAGTCCTAACAGGACATCTGTATCATCCAGGTATGGACCAGGAAACTTCACAGAAGAATTGGAGGAAATAAAGGAATTTGGAAGCTGGGGAGTAGCTCCGTTAACATGTCTTCATAACTCACAATAGAGAGACTCTACCTCCAGACCTGAAGAAGTGGCAGTGTTCTGGCCATAAGAAACTTCAGGAAAACTCATGTGACCATTCAGGGGGTTATTGTTCATTTTGTTTCTTGAGGTTTTAGAAGCTACAAAGCTAGCCTTGAACTGAAGATCCTCCAGCCTGGGCCTACCAGGTACTGAGTTTGGAGTTATGGGTCACTACACCCAGGAGCAAGTAAACTTTTTATCTAGCCATCAAATTAGCAGACTACTGAGCTTCATTGACTCGAAACTAATAGCTATTAATTTTTTTTACCAGACACTGTACTAGGCACTGAGGAAAAATTGTGACTGGAAAAATCCACGGTTAAAACCCTGGCCATGGGGTAGCCGTGACTGCAGTGTGGCCCATGGCACAGCAGGTAGCTCAGCTATCTGAAGATGTTCTGAGGCCAGCGCATACCAGGGAGAATGTCTGAACTATGATGGAAGTTTGACTGGCTGTCTCCACATCTTACAAGTACTTAGAGTCCTTCCCCCTCAGAGTCCTGACTTAAATTCCACATGTCTGTAAATATTTGTATATTTATGTTTTTGAATGAAAACTGGTGTGCATATTGTGCTGGATAGCTTTAGTGTCAACTTGACACACCTGGGTTGAGGGAGCCTCAATTGGGGAATTGGCTCCATTGTATTGGCCTGTGGCCACGTCTGTGGAGTATTGTTTTGATTGTCAAGCAGTGTGGGAGGGCCCAGCCCACAATGAGTGGTGCAACCCTGGGCAGGTTGTTGTGTACCGTATAAGAAGGCAGGCTGGGCATGAGCCAGGGGAGCAAGCCAGTAAACAGCATTCCTCCATGGCCTGTGTTTCAGCTCCTACTTCCAGGTTCCTGCCCTGAGATCCTGCCTTGGGCTCCCTAAGTGATGAACTGTGACCCAGGAGATGTAAGCTGAACAAACCCTTTCCTCCCCAAGTTGGTGTCAGTCAGAGTGTTTTGTCACAGCAATGGAAGATGAACTAGAACACATATCATATATAGTAACTTCCAGGAATAGTCACAGAAAGTGTAAAACTGTGGCAAGGAGTGATTCCAGAAAGTTCTTTTAAGATAGAATAGATGGATCTGGACAGATAGCTCAGTGGCTAAGGCACCCAGGTTCAGTTCCCAGCACCAACATGGCAGCTATTAACCTCCTGTAACTCCAGTTCCAATGGATTCAATTTCCTCTATGGCTTCTGCTGGCACTGCATACATATGCACATTTGCATACATGTATTCAAAACACTCATACACATGAAACACTCATATACATAAAATTTAACAATTTTACAAAAATGGAAGGAAATTCATAGTCTAAAATATTTTAAATACATTGTATAAGAATGTTTTATTCCAGAAGGAAAAAAATAAAAATATGTGAGGAACAGAACAAAATTTTGTTTATATATTGTCTTTTTTTTTTTCTTTTTGAGACAGGGTCTCCCTGTAGCCCCAGCTGGCCTGAAACTTGCTATGTAGAACAGGCTAGTCTTGAATTCCCAGAGATCTGCCTCCCTCTGCCTCCCAAGTGCTGGGATCAGGGATCATTTCTATAGTTTGTATATATTGTCTTTTACAGACTCAGAACATATAGGTGATTTAATTCCACATATCAGACATATAATGACTAAATAACAAACACATGATACTCATTTTAAAACTTCAGACTGTGGAGCTGGAGAGAGGGCTCAGTGGTGAAGAGCAGTAGCTGTTCTTGCAGAGGGCCCAGATTCCATTCTTAATACCCACCTGTCTGCTTACAACCATCTGTAACTCCACTTCCAGGGGATCTGATGCCCTCTTTTGACTTCTATGGGCATTGCATGACAGAGTTGCACTTACATACATGCAGGTAATAATACACTCATATACATGAAAATAAAAATAATAATTCAAATGTATTTTTAAAACACAAAAAGCTTCTGGGCTGTTCAACATGTTGGTCAAATGTTCAGCTATCTGTTACTACCAATTTCCCAGAAGATTCCCTTAGGAATAAACCAGATCACAGATCAAAATATTCTCCCCAGAATGTATGCCAATTTACAGTACTGAAAATATCAAATTGAAAAACATCAATATTTCTCAAGAATCAAGTATGTAGGAACCTATTTGATTTATGCACCTTCCATTAATCTGCAAGTACATGATTTCAAAGCCAGTTGTCATTCTCCAGTTTTCTCGTCATTTCCAGCTGTGTATATATGAATTTCCTGCCCAATTATTTGCCCATCTTTTTATTGGGATAGTTTCTCATATTTATTTCCATGTAGCAGCAATACACCTTAGAAATATTATGTTCATTTAAATATTTCAGCCAGAATTTCCAAAACCTAGTGTTTACATATATTTTTACATTTTATCATTTTATTTTATATGTATGAGTATAATGCCTACATGTGTGTAAGTGCCCCCGTGTCTTTAATGCCCACAGAAGTAAGAGGAGGGCATCAGAGGGCATCCCTTAGAACTGGAGTTACAGATGATTATTAACTGCTGCCACATGGGTGGTGGGAACCAAACCCAGGTCCTCTGTAAAAGCAGCCAGTGCTCTTACCTGCTGAACCATCCTCTCCAGCCTCCTTTGCTTATTTTTATAGTAGAGACTTTGTACCTCTATTTAGTTCCATCTTCTAATTGGATTTCTTCTCTCTGGGGCCAGTGATTTAATCTCTCTGTCTTACTTGCTGTGCTGGACAGCTTCACTTATCAACTGGACACACCTGGGAAGAGGGACCCTCAACTGGGGGATTTTCTCTATGAGATGGACCAGGGGGCAGACCTGGGAGGTGTTTTCTTGACTGTTGAGTGATGTGGGGGGCCCATCCAATGCGGTTGGTGCCACCCCTGGGCAGGTGGTCCTGGGTTGTTCAAGAAAGCAGGTTGGGGCTGAAGACATGGCTCAGAGGTTAAGAGCAGTGGCTGTTCTTGTAAAGGACCCAGGTTCAGATTACAGGGGATCCTATGCCCTCTTCTGACTCCCATGGGCATTGCACAATATGGGTACACTTACATACATGCAGGCATTACATTCATACACGTAAAAACAAAAATGAACAAAAAGAAAGCAGGCTGAGCACAGAGCAGGGCACAGAGCAGGCAGTCTAGGATGCTCCTCTGTGGTCTGTGCTTCAGTTCCTGTCTCTGGTTCCTGTCTTGAATTCCCACCCAACTTCCCCTGGTGATGGACGGTTGCTCAGCAGGATAGAATATGGTAAACCCTTCCTTCCCTAAGTTGATCTTGGTCAGAGTCATTTATCACAGCAACAGAATATAAGAAGAAAACCTGTGTGGAAAGTTACAGCTGCTTCCTCGCAATTACTTCTGGCTCTGTTCAGCCAAATTTAAATCCAAATTTCATACTACTCTTTGCAAAAATGACTAGCTAACTATCCAGTGGTAGTATCCCATTTAATTTAAAACCATTGGATGGAACACACTTCCGTGGGGTGAAAGTCATTTATCATCAAATTCTGTCACCAAATGCATACTACCTGCAACCGCTTTGAATTTCCTGCCAGTTGCTCTGGGAAGTAACTAATCCTCACACACACAATTACATGCATCTGTAGATTCCCCTTTACATATGACAGTGATATTTCCTCTAGCATATTTCACCAATAATCTATAATAATAGCCCAAGTATTTATCACACAGTTTAACTGGGAGAGAGATGCATGCATGTGCTCATAACCACAGGTGTTACATTTGAACTTAATTCTTGTACGTAACAGAACTGCACACATATGATCTTATATTTTACTTTTCAAATATAAGAAGGAGATTTGACACAAAGAGCCTGGTATGTTCACTGTCTATTTCAACAACTACCAATCCACTGCCAACTACATTACATGTATGCCGTGATGCCTGACCTTTGGCTCAGCAGCCTTGATTTTGAAGTGAATCTGACATCATAGTATTTCATTCACAAGTTTGATGATTTAGGTGCACATTAAACATTGACAAACAATGCTTAGGAGAAAATATTTCACTAGTTTTAATTTGAATGAGATGGTCTTGGGCTGACCAGATGCCCCGATGGGATCTACATGGTGGAAGAACTCGCTCCTGAAAGTTGTCCTCTGAAGTGCACATGCCCACTGTGAACTGGGAAAACACACATAAAAATTAATAAGGCATAAAAGAAAATTTAAAAGATGGTCATCTCATTTTGCTTTATTTAATAGGGATTTCTAAGAACTCATGAGTCTATAAGAAAATGGAATTTATACCTGAGTATTTGGGGTCTCTTTAATTAAAAAGGAAACTCACTTTTTTAAAGGTCCTAATTTCATAAATACTAATGTGAAATAAAACTGAATGGTTGACTGTAAGTCACTGAGAATTTCTGCAAAAGACTTATAGAAGGGAAAAACATCCAGAATTGAACTTAAATTTAAGTCATCTTCCTGGGACTGATTCTATTTCAGGTTTTTTTCTTCTTTAATCATCAAAACCTTCAAAATATCCATAAGAGAACTATCTAAAAAACAATGAACTTTCACCACATCAATGTGCATTTTTAGGCTCATCTTGATAATATATATGCAGATTTCTGTAACAAATCTCACTTCTGTTCAACAGAAGAGCTGGCCAGTCCTCTGCCACACCTAGCTTTTCAGAAGGGCAGGATGGTGCCCATTAAGAGCATGTGGCCAGCTCTTGAGAAGCCCTTCTTTTCCCTGGACAGGAGGAAGACACTCAACTGAGAGGTCCTCGGGGTACACGCCATTTCTCACATGTCCCCATGAGGTCAGCGGCGGTAACTGCACTTTAACCTGATTTCTTTTTTTTTTTTTTTTTTTTGTTTTAAAGTTTCATTTTTATTTGGTTTTATTTTTAGAGGGAATTCTACCAATAATAAGGACACAGTTGTTGAGATAAATGATGTACTGACCAGATGTCATACAATTACAGGTAATTGGTGCATTAATGCAAATAGCTATGTCCAAATTTTGAACAACCTAAGGTTCCCATAGTCCAGTTGGAGAAGCTTGTATGCACAACGATGTGCCCACAGTTAAGGAGTCAGACTGTATTCCTGTAGTCCATGATTGCACCGCCTATCTCTCCGGCAGTCCTAACATCTACCACGCTCTCTTCTGCAAGTTTGTTCCCTGGCCATTGGGAAAGGGGCACACAGTGGGAAGAGAAAACACTTAATTTCTTTGGAGTTGTCAATTTGGACCTCTAGTGCTGTTTCAGTTGTTTCCCTGTCATGGTTGACAGCTTTCCAGTGATACTTTTTAGTCATATAACAAAGCACAAGCTAAAATTGGATGTACAGGCATTTAAGCAGTACGATTATTAGTCAAGCTAAGCTGTGAGCATAGACACAGATGCTTGTGGATAGGTATGTTAATCCGTGACAAAGCATGTGTTTTCTCTAAAAGGTGTGAATCAAGTTCTTTTTTTTTTTTTTTTAATTCAATGTTTTATTGACGCTTTGTGCATTTCATAACATTTTGTTTCCAATTCAGGTCAGGCTTATTTCACCTTTCCCTCGTCCCTCCACACCCCCACCCCATCCCCAATCATGCATTCTCCTAAACACCCTCGCTCCACGCATAATCTCTTTCCTCAGTTGTTTTTTTCAATTTTTAGCTATAAGTGAGAATCCATAGAGTACAAGCAATCCTTCATGCAAAACCTATCTCAGGCTTTGTGCCCAAACACCATAACAGCCCCACCATGCCAGTGGGGGGTGACAGGTGTTTGTTCCAAGTCGCCAAAAAAAGGTTGATCTTAATCTTGGAGGTTGGACCTGTTCTTGCCTGACCAGGACTAGTCAGGTGATGATGGTACAAACCAGCTCATTCTCTGACCTCAGGCCTCTTCTCTACTAAGTATAAAGATAAGCAGAAACCTATCTCCAGGCTGTTAAAAAAAGAGGGGGGGTTCCTAATTGTCTTTATAGCAATACGGCTTCCCCTTGAAACCTCCCGCAGTCCTCACCCCTGGGTTCACATATTCTGTCATTTGCACTTAAGTGGGTCCAGTCGCGCGGAAGCTATCTCCCAACCTTCCTCCCTACGAACTTTCAGTGCAGCTCATCCTCGAGCTCTAGTCAATCCCCATCCAGATCTCTTTTGCTAAAGAAGGCCAGGTCTTCCTCACCCAACCGCCATCATGCTGCCATAACTTCTTCAGC
Source organism: Rhizomys pruinosus (assembly GCA_009823505.1). Taxonomy (NCBI): domain Eukaryota; kingdom Metazoa; phylum Chordata; class Mammalia; order Rodentia; family Spalacidae; genus Rhizomys; species Rhizomys pruinosus. Next base: position 710,277 of record VZQC01003434.1, on the reverse strand, counting down.
TAAGGTTGGGCTCTTGCCCATTCTGCAGTTCTTGTTGGTGTTTTTGTCGCACTGAGTATGCATGTGTCTTGTCGCATGATGATAACCAAAGTTCGAGTAGGTCATAAGAAGAGGGTCCAGAGACTTGTAGATTCATGTTCTGTTTAGTTTGCACCATCTGCCTGGCTCTCAGAAGCTTGTCTGTCCCCTCTTCCTGAAAGTTCCTGAGCCCTGGGCAGGTGAACCTGAATATAGGTGACCTGTCCATGGATGTGGGTCTGTAGACTCCTGTCCATGGATGTGAGTCTGTAGACTCCTGTCCATGGATGTGAGTCTGTAAACTCCTAACCTCCATGGTTTGGCCCTTCTGGCCCTTTTGAGTTCCTGGTCTCCTGTTGCATGGAGGAGCTTCCTTAACAAAAGTTAATGCCTTCTTGGGTCCTTGTTCTATGATTTTTGGGGCTTAAGTGTAGAGGTTGAATTGTAGATGTGTCACTGAGGCATGAGCCATTCACAGACCATGTCTATCTGTGTCCAGCTGTGGGACTCTGCACTGTTCTCATCTGGTGCAAAAGAAGCTTCTTTTGGGGATGTATGGAGTATTTATCTGTAAATATAAAGATACCTCTTTTGTAGTTGGTAAGATGTTACCTTAGCCTAGGGATGTGTCAACGTTGGGGATCTCTCTAAGATCTATAACCTCTCCAGTTGTGTGCATCTGGCTATGTTTACAGTACCACACACGAGTTTCCTCCCAATGAGTGGGCTTTAGGTCCAATTAGTTAGCCATTGATTGCCCCCAAGATAAAAGTTCCTCTATTCCACCAATGTCATGTGCTGTGTTAGTCATTGATATGGATATTTGCTCTTTTTTCCTTTATTTGTTTATTATTTTTTAAGGGATTCTACAATATAAGAGCACAGATGTTTTCAGATCACATTGATGTTGCTCAGTTTGCCATACAATTAGGTAATTGGTGCTAGCGTCCACAGATGAGGGATACCATTCGTTGTTTGTTTTTCTGGGACTGTTACTTCACTCAGCATGTTATCTTCTAGCTCCAACCGTTTACCTGCAAACTTCATGATGTCATCTTTCTTTACTGCTGCATAGAACTCCATTGTGTAGACGTACCACATTTTCTTTATCCACTTGTCAGTTGAGGGGCACTTGGGTTGGTTCCAGCTCCTTGCTGTTGTGAAGAGAGCTGAAATAAACATGGCCATGCATGTATCTCTGCGGTGGGATAAATCTTGTGGATACATACCCAGGAGTAGTATGGCTGGTTCAGGTAGCAAGTTCATTCCAAGTCTTCCAAGGGTTCTCCACACTGCTTTCCATAGTGGCTGTACGAGTTTACATTCCCACCAGCAATGGATGAGTGTTCCCCTTTCCCCACAACCTCTCCAGAACTTAGTGTCATTTGTTTTCTTTTTTTGTTTTGTTTTGTTTTTTGGTCTTTTCGAGAGCCAGTCTTATTGGAGTAAGATGATATCTTAAGGATATTTGCTCTTAAAAGCTGGTGTTGAACCACTGATTGCTGTTCTCCCTTAGCAGCTTACACAGTGATCTCCAAAGCTATGAGAGCTGCCTTCAGGAGAACTGGCTTCCAGGTCAGTTCCAGCTCCATTGCTACAAATCTAGTCTTCAAAGTATGTCATTCAGCAATAGGGTCTTACCTTCAGGTTATGGAAGGTACTCAAGGGCTTTGGCAATAGCCTGTATAATTTTTGGAGTCTCTTGGACTACCCTCAAAAGAAGGTTTCTCATGCCTGGTACTGCTTCTTGTTATGTAGCCTTCATCTTGGCACAATGTCTCATGTAGAGATATCGAATGTGTAATTTGTCAGTAGATTGTTAGAGTAATGTGATTATCTCTGCTTTTTTACCCCAGCAAGGCATTATTTATCTCTCCTCTCTCCCCTTACTTGTCTAGTCCTGCCTCCACGTCTTCTCCATGTCTTCTCCATAGCTGGAGGGAACCTAAGTGTCCCTCAACTAATGAGTGGATAATGACAATGTGGTCCATTTACACAATAGAGTTCTACATAGTGATAAAGAAAGAGCACATCATGAAATGTGCAGGTAAATGGATGGAACTAGAATCTGTTATGTTAAGTGAAGTAACACAGACTCAGAAGAACTATGTATGTTGTCCCTCATTTGTGGATCCTGGCATCAAATCCTTATATGTAAGTATATATCTGGATGTAACTGTAGAAATCAGGAAAATGAAAAAGAACCATTAAGGGAATGGGAAAGAGGGAACATGAGACAGAAAACTAGTAGGTGACAAGTGTTACTAAGGGAGAAATGGATAAAATCAGAGTATCTAAATGGGAGGGGAGAGGAAGGGATATAGAAGGAAAGATGGGGAGAAAGGGAAAGAAGGAGCCCAAGAGAAGTGGGGCCATAGGAGGCTGGCAGCATCAAGGGGAAAAGGGGGATACTTTAAAATAATCAATTTTTATTGTTAGGCAATTTTGAGTAGTTGGCAACTTAGAGGCTAAAGATGACAGCTGATCTGTATTACTACCAAAATACGAACCACAGGAGATTTTCTTTAAAGCACAATAAAATTTGTGGGACTCTCAAGACAGATGAGCGCTATCAGCAGAAAAAAAGTATTCAATGTTGTATTGATTTTATATAACTGACTAAACAGAACAGCTTTGGCCTCTCCATAGGCTTTCCCTAATCACTGGTGATTTTCCCTGGAGTCCTTTATTATGTAACTATCCCTGTTGCAAACTTAGATCCATTAGTTTTGCTTTGTGCCCATTGCTTACAGCATCACATGCTTCAGTATGGATCTTAAGTTTTCTCCAGAAATCCAGATGCTGAAGTTGATTCCCAGTGTGTTGTGATCAGAAGGTACCAGAACCATTAAGACACAGAACCCAGTACTGGGGTGTATCTCACTGAGAGAGTGCTTTCTAGCATGGCTGACGTCTTGGGTTCAAGTTCCAGCACCAAGCAAACAAAACCAAAAACAACGTGGAGCTCAGGTCATCAGGCCACAGAGTACAGGTCATCAAAGGACAGTGGAAACTGGTTGTCTCTCCTTTCCCTTCTGTTTTCATGAGCAGGGCTCAGCACAAGCCCCAAAGAACAGGTGGGGTCAACTGACCATGCCAGCTGTGTCCAAAACAATGAGCCAAATAAACCCTTGCTCTTTAAGTTGTCTTACCTGGGGTGCTGGAGAGAATGATGGAATGCCAAAACATTAAGGGTTTAGGATCAAAGTCTGTAATTTTGGGCATGATATCATTTAAAGATTTCAATATAAGATTGATGATAATTACATTTCCGTTCTCTGGTTTCTCATTAGCTCTTCTCTAATTTTCAAAAGCAAATATAATCAGGCTTTAATTATCAGGGAGCTCAGCTCATCCTAAATCAATGCGTACCAATTAACGAGAAAGAGAGAAGTAAAAGAAATTTAATATAATGTATTTGTTTTGTTTCCCTTATGTTTATATTTTAATTTATATTTTATGCATATGAATGTATTGCCCACATGTGGGTAAGCAAACTTGTATTATACAGTTGCCACAGAGGTCAAGAGAGCTCCCTGGACCTGGAGTAACATGTGGATGCTGGGATTCAAACCCAGATCTTCTGAAAGAACAGCCAGTGTTCGTAACCACTGAGACATCTCTCCAGCCCTATTTCCTTCATGTTTAATAGTACTGGATTTTGGAGAAATTACTGGCAATGTGCATAAGTAGAGCCATCACTTCTGAAAACCTTGAGGTTTTGAAAGATTATATAATAGGTTTACGAATTCAGGTTCCAAACAATACAAAACTGTATTTCACCTCTACCACTGAATTCTGGACAGCAGGGCTTCAGCACACACTGTTCAAGATTCTGAGCCTAGAATTCCTTATCTTTAAAGTAGACAAATAATAATGGTTGTGTCATAGGAACATTAATTAAATAGTACTACTTCAAAGGCATGGACCAGAAATCCTAACCATTAGCAGAACAAAGTCTATTTCATAATGGTAAGCCATGAATGCTGAAAGCATTCCATACCCTAGCCACTCTTCTTATTGAAAAGTGTATTTTGATCATTTCAAACAAGTCAAATGAATAAGACAGAGAAATAAAAGTGTCACAAACGAGTCAACAGAAGTAAGGCAAAGGGAAAGTTTGAGTCTTACAGGGGCTGTATATAGTGATTAGGGACTATTAGTTTAAAAACTAGGAAGGGAGCTGTAACTTTTCAGGTGATCCCTAAAGCATCCTAAAAATTCTGCATGGTTTATTCATTTTGTTACCCTCTATGAACCTCTCCAGGATAAAACTACACAGATTTAAAAACTCTATTCACCATTCCACACTGCCTGTGCCCAGCCTCTGCTTGCTGGATCATGATACGAATCCACAGAAAGCTACTCAATGAATGAACACATTAAAATAAACAATGCACAGCTCATCCAAAATGTACACACACTTCTTTAAATAGATTGAAGCAACCCAAGACAAACTAGTCCTGAATCACATCCTTATAAGAAAAAATGGAAAGGAAGGGCCTTTATGACAAGACAATATGATTGAAGTATAAATAAATTCAATATGCACAAGATTTCAATGGTAGGAAATATGATTTTGAATATGAAAAATGGTAGTCAAACTGGTTTCTATTTGTATTTTTCTTTTTTATTGTAAACGTGTATATATGTATAGAGTGTAGTGTGTGCGAGTGGGGCGTATGGCTATATGCACAAACAAGTGACCTGTTCTAGTCTCTGCCTTATTTCCTTGTGGCATGGTCTCCCAGTGAACCTGGAGTTTGGCTGGCAGCCATCAAGCCCCTGTGAGGCTCTTGCCTTCCCTGTACCAACCTGGTGTGGTAGGATTACAGGCAAGAACAGCCACACCCACACCTTTTGTACATGAATTCTGAGCATTAGAACTGAGGTTCCAAGTCTTGGCCAGCAATCACTCTTATCAATGGAGACATGTCCCAGTCCTTCAATTTTATTTTAATCTTCTTTGGAGTTGTACTATATTATCTGCCATGTGCCAGCTTAGTACAGAAAACATATGTATTTAATTTAGGTGTTTCTCATTTTAAAAGTCTTGGCTTGAAGCTAGCAGTCTCCATTTCCCAGAGCAGTATCTCTACATAACAGTCCTGACTACAAGATACTTCAAACAGCCTTGAGCGAATCCCGGCTAGTCGAGCACTGCTCTTTCTCTGAGCTACCACTGGACTTTTAGAGATGCCCGTGCAACTGTGTTCATAAAAAATTGTTTATGAGCATACAAAATTTCCATTCTGTATCTTATTTTGTCCTAAACACATATAATAAATATTCAGAATACACACCATGATTTCTGGTTTATGGAAACACACCATGTAGTAGTTCTTATTCTCAATAAATTCTGATAAATTGATAATATTAATCCTAGTCATGAATTATGATCCCAGAGCCAGTTGAGTTCACAAGGCTCCATTTTAAAGATTAATTCTACTTGTATTTATATTTATGTATGTCTGTATGAGTGTGTGCTGTGTGTATGGAGGTGCACACAGAGGCCCGATCAGGGCGTTGGATTTCCTGGAGCTGGAGTTACAGGCAACTGTGAGCTCCCTAAGCTAGTTTGGTTTTCTGTTGCTGTGATAAATACTATGACCAAAAGTAGCAGAAGGGTTTAAGGAAAGAATTTATTTCATCTTACACTTCCAGGCCATGCTCTATTATTGAGAGATGCCAGGGTAGGAACTCAGAGCAGGAATGTAAAGGCAGGAACCTGGAGCAGAGACTGAAGGAATGCTGTTCACCGGATCAAGAGCAGGCTCCTGCTCACTGCCTTTCTTATGCCCCAGGCCCATCTGCCCAGGGGTGGTGCTGCCCAGTGGGCTGGGCCTCCCCCGTCAGTCACCAACCATCAATCATGACAACCCCCGGAGTTCATGCCACCCGCCAAGCCAATCAAGGCAGTTCTTCAATTGAAGTTTCTCCTCCCATGTGGCTGGCTGTGTCAAGATGACACTTAAAATTGACTAGCACACTGCCCAACTTGGATCCTGGGAACCAAACCCAGGTCCTCCTTCACTGTGCCTAAGAATCTCTCCATCCTTACGATGGCTTCTTAGAACACTTTCTATGTCTGAATTTCAGGCCTTCCAGGGTCATTTGTCCTGGATATCTTCCTTCCCATCCAAACGTAATTCTGAATAAGTAGGCTATCGACCTCTATGGCCCATGTAAAATGGACTTTATCATACCTGTCCCGAAACTGGCCCCTCACCTGTTCCTTTACTGCAGTGCCCTGAAGTCCAATCACCGGTTTATGTGTGTCTTGGCCTGAAGTTCTCCTATAGTCCTGTATCCATGGGACAGGCCAGATGTACCAGGGACTTACATCATCTCTTCCCCACTGAAAGCAGCTTTCAAGCAATGACAGCTGGTTGTGTAAACAGCCCGGGCCTCCTGCCCTGTGTGGATACATGTATACTTAGGTACCAGAGGAGGGAACCCTCTGGTTGTCCTCACAGTTTCTGCAGAAACATGGAGCAGTGATTTCCCACTGTGTAGGACAACATACTCTAAACACTGTTTTTCCCAGCTTGTACAGTGACTCCATTCATCTACTGGTATGGGCAGATTTGAGCACCCAAATAAATCACTTAGCATCAAATCCCTGTGACAGGGCCTACACTGAGGGATCCCACAGTAAAACAGAGTAGTGCCCAATGCTCATGTTCATTTCAGACAGCCTGTTAATGCTTGTCTAGATTAAGCAAAATTCATCCTGTTAGTAGTCATCAAATGGTCTCCGAGTATTGCTAACAAGTTTGGTGTTAGTTTACCTAACAGACTTGGGCTCTTGACCCTCTTTTCAGTAATTAATATTGTCTGGAAAAAAGCACAGGAAGAAATTATCCAAGCTCCTTCTTCGACCTTAGGTCACCTTTGATTCCCATTGAATTTGAAACCGCAGGGACCACTTCTATATGCACAGTATTGAACTTTCACTTCAGGGCTCAACAACATAAAAAAAATTCTAAATGGAAAAGAATCTTACCTCACTTTCCCCAAAGTAAATAGATTTAAAAAAAAAAAAAAAGAGGCTGAGTAAGTGCTACCCATTCTATAGTGGTACTTCATCTCCTAAGATGTATTCGATGCACAGAAGAAAAAAAAACCAACAACAAACAAACACTCAGTTCCTTTTTGAAGCTTTTTGAAGTGCATTTACTTTAGCCACAGCAGGACATAAAAATTATAAGCCAGCTCTCAGCAGTGATAAGTGTGCTTGGAAACATGGGACCTCAACGTGACAAGGGAGTTCTTAGAATCACACACAGACAATAGGAAGGCTTGCCATTTGAGAACAACCCAGCATAGGCGGAGAATACAACACAAAATGACAGAGGGACTCGCTGAAACCCGGAGGCTTGTTTTATGCAGCCTTTCAAATTTACCTTCCAAAACTGAACATGTACTCCTAACTATAGTTGGAAATAGACTTGAATTGTTGTAATTTGCAAGTGGATTATCAAGTGCTGTTTGAGCTCACTGAGAAGCTGGCTCTGGTAGTGGGGGTCCTCCCCAATTCACACACAGAATCCTACAAATCCCAGTGTCCTCAGTCAGCCTGGTCCCCTGGCTCTGTAAAGGGGAGAGTCTTAAAATCCCTGTGCCTTTGAGAACACCTAAAAGGTAAACTACTTCCAACCTACTGTCTACAGCATAATATAAAAATATCTACCCTAGAAAAGAGAATCCAGACATTCAGCCTTGAGAAGCTCATTGATGAAGAGAAAGCTCAGTTATGAACTACCCCTGACCTCAACTTTCTCAGTCGGTTTCTGATGGAGTCTGTGAGCCCCGGATTTGATGTTATCTATCCACAATTATTTGCTAGTATACTTGGAAGCCTCACCCAAAAGTGCACGTTCCTCCACCCACAAGCCTCTCTTTGGGGCTTCCCAGGTGGGTTTGTACCAGATGTTCGTAAGCCCCCAATTTGATGTTCCCTAATTGGGTTACATCATCCATCCCTGCAGGGTGCTGAGAGCTGTGTTGATGATGTTCTTCATTCTCAGTGCTGTGTCTATCTGCCAATCCCTATTTATTCTTTCACTCTTGCTTGCTTTGTACTAGATAAACTCATTCAAACAAAATCACAGCTACCAGAGATGATTCTCAGGATTACACAAAACTGTGAAAATAGCAACCTTGGCAGCATCCATGTGATAGTTATTTTATCTAATGATATGTAATTAAAGTTAACAGGTGGACTACCTTGTCTGTATATGATAGGTTTAAAGGTGTTCTGTCCCGCGGCAAGCTTCTGGAGTCCATCTTTGTGAGATCTCCACCATCCCTCACAGCATCCTGTGTCCACATTAGCCCATCTCCATTACTTTCATCCACCTTCTTCACGTGCCTTCCTCTCTGTACTGGCTCCAGCTTGCTCTTTCATTCCAGTGGTTAGCATGCTTGTGGGTTTCCTATCCAGTAGTCCAGTGGTGCACATCTTAACACTTCACTGTTCTCTCTGTTCAGTCTTCAATCATGTCTTTGAGCCCAATCTTCCTTGACATGTTTCTCTCCACAGAGGCCAAGGTGGAAAGGGGTAGGCTTAGCTTCTGATGCTCACAGTGTACTTAAACATATCTTGGGACTTTGCTAGCCATATACAATCTCAGAGTCCAAGCCAGTCCTGCCAATCAAAACCTGTATTAATTAAGTGCTCCCATGAGGATATAAACACCAGAACTTCAGTATCTGGAAAGCGTTAATAGAATCAATGGAGATGCCAATAACTTACATGAGAGTTATAGATCAGCTTGTTTGAGAATGGGTAAATATCAAGCCTTAGGGCAGGGAATACAGGGCCTCATGAGAAGCGCTGGACCACAGGGCATTCTGGGAGCTACAAACAAGCGCTGAGTGGAAGGCAGCATTCTTCTGAGCAAGTACAGGTGACCTCCATCCATCACAAGAATGCAGTCCTAAGGACTGTATCTTAACAAAAAGGACAGCAGCCTCTCCACCTCAGTGGGTTTACATATGACTCAGTGGGCTGAGTGTTCAAAGAATTTCCATTTTCATCCATTCCCTTCCTCCTTCATCTCCCCATCCATCAAAGCTCTCCACAGAAGCACCAGGATTAAGGCTTCAAATGGTGTTTCCTGGCATGTCTGCCTCCCCTACACTGTTTTTTTTTAATTAAAATTTTATTTTATTTATTTTTGTATGTGTATGAATGTACTGTCTGCATGTAGGTTTGTGCACCTGTGTCGCGCAATGCCGCGGAGGTCAGAAGAGGGTGTCAGATTCCCCTGGAACTGGAGTTCTCCTGGAATTGGAGTTACAGATGGTTCTTAGCCACCATGTGGGTGCTGGGGATCAAACCCGGGTCCTCTGCAAGAGCAGTTGGTGCTCTTAACCACTAGGCTATCTCTCCAGCCCTACACACTGGTTTTTATATATACCCGCTGTGGCCTCTATATGTGGGACTCTCTGGGATTATTAAGCTCCATGAACTTCATTTTCAAATGCTGCCGTGACAACAGAGAGATATGCTGAGCAGACTAAACTATGACCACTTGACAGTACATGCCCTGTGAGTCAAGTGAGAAATCCATCCCCTGGTCCTCAGATTTTCAGTCTACTTTGAACTTCTTTCCTCCAACTGTAGAGCTTTGTTTTTTAAGAAATTTTTGAAAACCAGAACTTGATGATTGAAAATTATATTTTCAGAAATATTCTGGAAATCCTTTTGTTGATTTTCATAATAAAATGATGCTATGGTGCTGGCAAGACTGCTCAGTGGGTGAAGGCAGTGGCTGCCATGTCTGATCACATTAGTTTGATCACCAGGGCCCACCAGGTGGAAGAAATAAAGAACTCCCACCAGTTGTCCTCTGACCTCTGTGCCTGCCCCATAGTACACATAGGCATCCATGCACACATCTGGGAAAGCAAGTTAAGGGATGTATTAACAGCCCATCACTTTCCAGACAAAGTACAAGGATTTCTTAAAGCTTCAATTATTCTGACCTTTGTGATAAGATGAAGCTTTCTACTATCTTATCTCCTAGTCTACAAAACCCCATTATATCCATAAACTTGAAAACAAATCCCTCCAATCTAATCTCTCTTCCTTCAGCACTTTTCTTTATTCAAATTTAAAATCTCAAACAGTGTCTGGAGAGATGGCCCTACTGTTAATGGCACTTTTTATTCTCTCAGAGTTTGGTTCCCAGCACCCATATGGTAGCTCACATATCTTCCATTCCGAGGGATATGATGTCCTCTTCTGGCCTCAGAATGCAGTATTGCACTACGAGATGTGTATACCAACAGGCAGACATAGCACTCATATACATAAAACAAAAATATGTTAAAAATTTTAAACAGTTTTTCCCCTCTTTCACTCCAAACATCTCCTAAGTGTGCCACTGCAGTATTCAAACTAATTTCTAATTTATACCTTACCCTCCCTGCCCAGTACTGTGTATGTGGACTTGGGTTTCTATCCAATGCTTTCTGCAAACAGCTGAGCTTCTGTTCTGGGTGGCTACCTACAACAGCTGCTCATTCAACCACAGAGGTCATCCCAACCCTTACAGGATACTCCCAAATCTTCATTCCATATCCTTCTCTTCTGCTAGAGTATAGTTTAGTCCATATATCAAATATTACCTGAAAGAAATATTCAATACAAATATTCACCAGGGTTTTGGAGGAGCTTTCAAGACACACATGAAAAAATAAAGTAGTCAATATTTAATAAAAAGAATTTCACTAATTTAAATGGAAGAAGATATGTACCTATGTACATGTGCAGCCCTGCTCTGTGAGTGTGTGTGTGTGCGCATGCGTGTGTGCATGTGTGTGTGTGTGTGTGTGTGTGTGTAGCAGAAACCCAAAAGCATATTTCTGTAGGAATTCAGAATCTTATCTTCATCCAGACCTCTAATCTGCGTTTTTTTCCATCCTCTAAATAACCGCATTCCAGTTTGTGAAAAAAGAGTGAATATTTTAGCTTTAAGGATTTTTATGTGAAGAATAAATATTTAAATGTAAACAATAATCTGGAAAAATAAATGCAAATTTGTGAATTCATTTTTTTTATCCTGAATCAAGGTACAGAAGAGTTGATTGCTAGGCTGACAAGGGGTCATTACATTTCAACAAGGAAGAACACGGAGAAACCAGGAAAACATAGAAACAGACCACAACATCAGTGTCCTCAGCAGCAAGGCCACCCCCCTCCACCCTGGGCATGGAGACAGGGAGATCCCAGCAAATGTGCACCTGTCAAGCTCAAGAAGGAGGTTATTTATTTATTTATTTATTTTATCAATGTGAATGACTATTATGCCTGCAGGAGTCTAAGTGCACAAATGTTGTACAGTGCCCATGAGGGTAAGAAGAGGGTCAGACCTCCTGGAACAGGAATTAATGCCAGTTGTGAGTTACATGTAGGTGCTGAGAATTGAACCCAGGTCCCCTGCAAGAGCAGCCAATGCTCTTAACCACAGAGCCATTTCTCCAGCCCACCCAGGGAATATATATATATAATATACATATTTTAGCTCTTGCCAATATGAGTTAATCAAAGGAAAAGCATGGGTTAACAATGTGTTGGAAAAAGAAAATAATAAATAATTGAACAAATGTATAAATATTCTGAATCACACTCAGAGTCAAAAACTGAAAATCAAAACAGCTCTCAGTTATTTACTTATCAAACATTGAGATGCTTATCCATATTCTGTGCATCAGGAAGCAGAAATTCACAGATACTCTGGTAGGAGCTCATGCTGGTAAATCTCTGAAGAAATTATTTAGATGCTCATTAAAATAAGTGCTTAGATTTATATTTGACAAATAAAAACTAAACAAAAAAATTTTTTAGTTAAAATTCAGTACTAGACAGGCTCTTTGACCTGGCAAATATTCTAGGAATTTTCTGTAGTGAAGTGTTCATAAATTGCTCATCTGTCCCATCAAGAGCCATTGCACCAAGTGCTGGAGAGGTTGTGGGGAAAGGGGAACACTCATCCACTGCTGGTGGGAATGTAAACTCGTAGAGCCACCATGGAAAGCAGTGTGGAGAACCCTTGGAAGACTTGGAATGAACTTGCCACCTGACCCAGCCATACCACTCCTAGGCATGTACCCACAAGACTCACCCCACCGCAGAGATACATGCACAGCCATGTTTATTTCAGCTCTCTTCACAATAGCAAGGAGCTGGAACCAACCCAAATGCCCCTCAACTGATGAGTGGATAGAGAAAATGTGGTACATCTACACAATGGAGTTCTATGCAGCAGTAAAGAAAGANAGGGGGAATCCGATATGCTCTTCTGCACAATACGGGTGCACCAACTGACATGCAGACAGTACACTAACATAAAAATTAAAAAGCCTGGAGTGGTGTGGCACGCCTTTAATCCTAGCACTTGGGAGGCAGAGGCTGATCTTTGTGAGTTCAAGGCCAGCCTGGTCTACAGAGTGAGTTCCAGGACAGCTGGGGCTACAGGGAGACCCTGTCTCAGGAAAAAAAAAAAAAAAACCAACCAAAAAACTGGTAAACCCTTGGGTCCTGGTGTATCCCTGCCTGCATCAGATGTAGATCTTCTATCTGCCAAAACTTAACAGGTAAACTTTTATGGGCACAGCTGGTGGCAGAGGCTGCTCTTGATGACCTGGATTCAATTCCCACCACCCACATAGCTAACAACTGTAACTTCAGTTCCAGGGAAATCTGATCTCCTTTTATGACCTCTGCAGGCATTGCACAGCATGTGTACACTTACAAACATGTAGGCAATACATATTAAAATAGTTTTTAAAGAGCCTTGGCTTAGGGCTGAGGAGATGGTTTGGTGGATGAAGTGTGCTTGACAAGCGAAGGTGTGAGGACTGGAGTTTGAACCCTCAAAACCTACATAAATGCTGGGTGGGCCTGGTAGCTCACCCATAATCCCAGTGTTGGGAGTTGGGGACAGGATCCCTATAGAGCAAGCTGGCCAGCTAGACAATCTGCCTGTGTGAGCTCTGGGTTCAGTTGACCCTGCTTCAGTGAATAGGGTGCACAGGTGGAGGAAAACCGATGTCAAACCCAGCCTCTGCATGCATGTACACACATGCATTACACAATGCACATGCAACAACAAAATATTGAAGCCAGGTGTCAGGTATGACCGCCTTTAATTCCAGCACTTGGGAGGCAGAGGCAGACAGATCTCTGTGAGTTCAAGGCCAGCCTGGTCTGCATAGTGAGTTCCAGGCCAGCTGGGACTATAAGGAAACCCTGTCTCAAAAAAAGAAAACAATTGGGGGCTGGAGAGATGGCCTAGCGGTTGAGAGCGCCGACCGCTCTTGCAGAGGACCCGGGTTCGATCCCCAGGACCCACATGGCGGCTGAGAACCGTCTGAAACTCCAGTTCCAGGGGAATCCGACGCCCGCTTCTGACCTCCGTGGCGTTGCGCGACAAGGGTGCACAGACTTGCATGCAGACAGTACATTCATACACATACAGAAATAAAATTAATTAAAAAAAAGAAAAGAAAAAAAAAAAAGAAAACAATTGAAAGGTGCCATTGCCTTTGTCCTGTGTCAAGAACAAAAATGCATGACCAAGTATCAGATGTGTAGACTGAAGAAAAGGATCTATGGATGCATGCTAAGAATACCTGACCTTTCTGCAGTTTCTGTCCAGGGTTCACCGGACTCTGCTCCCAGGGCTCACTGACCCTGTTTCCATTCTCGTCTGTTCAAAATGGCCACACATGTTCTGCAGCTCTCCTGCTTCTGGGCCACACCCTACATGAGGCTCTCTGTAGTGCTTAGTGCTAGATTTCTTTTCATGACTTGACAAAGTTGGCCATATTTCTGAAAACCAGGTGCTTTAACTCTGGCCTGAGCCTGACATCCATCCTTGCCAGTCTTCCTTTGTTCATGGCTGACAGGCTGGCTAGTCCTCCAAAGACACAGAATCACTTTGCTTTATTCAGTCAAGTCTTTGCCAAATTCAACACCAGATCTCAGGATCCATGTAGGCCTCCAGGAACAAGAGCCACTTCAAGGCAGGGAAGTCCTAGAAAGCTGGACACACCCAAGGCCTGTCCTCACACCTCAGAAAACCAGGAAAACAATGTCTGGTCCATATTACATTTTTTTAAATGACATCTATTACATTTTATTTTATATATATATATTTTTTTTAATTTTATTTATTTTTGTATGTGTATGAATGTACTGTCTGCATGTAGGTTTGTGCACCCGTGTCGTGCAATGCCGTGGAGGTCAGAAGAGGGTCTCAGATTCCCCTGGAACTGGAGTTCTTCTGGAATTGGAGTTACAGACGGTTCTTAGCTGCCATGTGGGTGCTGGGGATCGAATCCGGGTCCTCTACAAGAGCAGTCGGTGCTCTTAACCACTAGGCTATCTCTCCAGCCCAATACTAAAGTCTTTATAAGTTGTGCAATTAATCAAAACATATTAATACAGGAGAGCTCTGATATCAGCAATGGATTATTCTGCCAAGGAGATGTTGGCCAGGGGATCCAAGCCCCCCCCCCAAAAAAGATAAAGGCTTCTTGCCTGTAAACTGGGATACCTGCAAGAAGAGAGGTGGTAAGGCCCTGTTGTCGAAGACCTGGTGTAAGCATGGGAAAGATGTATTGAGACCACACTTACAAGTGTACAGTTGGTCTCTGGAATACCAGAGAATGTTACCAAAGGCCACTAAATCAATAAAGCAAATATTGGTCTCCTTGAGTCAAGCAAAACTCCTCGGTCAGCATCAGCTACACCTCACCTGCCTGGAAATACAGTGCAGCAGTGGCAGCCATATGTCTGTATATCCCAAATATAATTGGCTAGTAGATCTATCCTTGGAGGAATAATTCATGGCTGATGCCACAAGCTTATGTCCTCTAGTGGTTAGGAGATATTATAAGCCACAGTAAGACCTTGTCAACTTTCACAGAAAAACTATAGTTCATGGATTAGCATACCATCCAAACATCTGTGTCTACACCAATGTAACCTACCATAATAATTAGTACGTTTTAAATGTCTGTATATCTAATTGCTTGTGCTTCATTAGTAGGATTGAAAGGTTACGCCTGAATAAACTGCCAACCCATGAAAGGAAACAGCCTGAACTGATCAGAGTCCAGAACGAGAAAGTAGACTGTTTTGCTTCTCGTGCACTTGTGCCCCTTTTCTAAAGCCTAGGGAACAATCTGTGGAAGAGGGGGCATAGTAGAATGTAAGGGCTGCAATTGGGGTGAATTGTGAAACTACAGCAATATAGACTGGACACTTATTTGATCAACATGATTGTACATACAAGCCCCTCCAGCTGGATGGTGGGAGCCGTGGGCTGTGTGGGTTTGGACATAGCTGCTTGCAAATTGGGTTTTACATGAAGGATGCTTGTATTCATTACTTATTACTTATTGTTAAAAAAGTCAAATAAAAAAAAGGTTGATGGGGCTGAAGGTGCAGCTCAGCCATAGAACAAATAGCTCCTGCCAGGACACAGGTTCAGATGAACCAGAATCACATT
This sequence comes from Rhizomys pruinosus, assembly GCA_009823505.1. NCBI lineage: Eukaryota > Metazoa > Chordata > Mammalia > Rodentia > Spalacidae > Rhizomys > Rhizomys pruinosus. The sequence continues at coordinate 694,732 of VZQC01003434.1, read as the reverse complement.
TCTGCACAGTTTGACCTTTTTTGATAAATCCGTGTTAATGACTTAACTGTATTGTAATTTTTCAAGCATTCTTTCTGTTCTTCTATTTAGTACTTTTAATTTTTAATTTAATTCATTTTTATTTTATGGTATGGGTGTTTTGCATGTATGTAAATATACCTATGTCATGCAATGCCCTCAGAGGTCAGAAAAGGGTGTTGGATCCCCTGGAACTGAAGTTATTGATGGTTGTTTGCTGCCATGTGGGTGCTGGGAATCAAATATAGGTCCTCTGCCAGAACAGACAGTGATTTTAGCCACTGAGCTATCTCTCCAGACCCCTTAATTTATACCTTTTAAACCAAAAGAAAAGGTCTATATCAGTTGCTCATTTCTTTTGTATGGAGCAGATAGTAAACATTTAATGGTTTGAGGGAGGGAAGGCCGATCTGCATCCTAACTACTTGATCTCCGTGGCTAGCATGAAAGCTACCACAGAAGCCATGTGCATCACTATGCTGTGTTCTAATAAACTTCATAGAACAGAGTGTGGGTAGGATTTACTCCACTGCCATCCTTTGCTGTCCCTGATTTGTCAATGAGGAATTCTGTATTAAACTTCTGCCCAAGGAAAGAAAAAAAGAAAACCCTACTGAGTCCACTCAAAACAGCATCTACTTGCACAACATGGAGATTTCCACTGGGTCACTGGGAACCTACCACTGACCACCTCAAAGGGTAGGTGACTCTCCCCAGGAGCCATGGACTGCCAACAGCACCTCGGTTAGGGGTGGGGCCTCAGGGGTCCCTTCCTCCACCGTGCTGAGATTTTCAACTGGCTTGATTTTGTGTAGGCAGTGTGTGTGCAGGCAGTGTGCATTTAAACATACTTGCTGTGAGTGCATATGTGTGCGAACCATGTTTTGTCCAGAAGACACATCTTACAACACTACCCCCTTCTGAAAAACTGCCAAAGCACTCTGCATCTCCAAGGGCAGCGTGGCCACTGTGGGAGAACCAGGCTTTCCTCTTTCCCAGTATTCATACGTATTCTTCAGTTTTCCAATTGCCAGTCTGTGTGTAAAGTGGTGTCTTTTTAACATTTCAAATCACATTTACTTAGTGATTAGAAATCTGAGCATCTTCTCATGTGATATTAGCTCTGGAGAAACACTTTAGTCACTAATTTGAAAATGTTGAGTTGTAGGAGTTTATTTCATTTCTGGATTCTACACTCTTATCATAGACACAGTTTACAAATATATACATTTACCATTTGCCATTCTATATGTTTTATTTTTTTACTTTTTGGACTTTTTCAGACAAGGTACCCCTGTAGCTGTAAAGTCAGCTGCCCTGGAACTTGTTATATATACCAAGCTGGCCTTGAGCTCACAGAACTACACCTACGTTTACCTTCTGAATGTTTGGACTAAATATACCACCACATCTGGAGCTAATTTTATTTTCTTGTTATGATTTTATATACAGAATTTAAACTTTTTATCATAGTCTCATTATACATTCCTTTTCATTTCTTTCTTTCCTGTGTTTAGATGTCAACACCAAGGTCACCTGGAGTTACACTGATGATTTCTTCCAGGAGTTTTATATAGGTAATTAAGTTAGTCATCCTGTAATTTTTGTATCTAATATGAGGTAGGACTGCAACATGGAGATCCAATTGTCCCAGTTCTATCTGATAAAAATCTTCTTTCCCCATTGGAGTGCAATTGGTCCCTTTGTCAAAAAAAAAAGTTATGGACCACGGGTGGACAAGACGGTTCAGCTTGTCAAAGCACTTGACTTGTAAGCATAGTGACTCGCTCCAACCCTAAACTCACATAAAGGTGGAGGAGAGAGCGCACTCCACAAAGGTATGTTCTGACCACAACATGAATGTTGTGACATGTCACACACACACACACACACACACACACACACACACACACACACAGAGTAGAGCCAAACTGTGAGAGTTGGCTTCTGTGCACCCAACTCCTATCTGTTCCATGCCTGTTCCACAGTCTATCGATTATGCTGGCTTCACAGAAAGCTTTGGAACGGGGAACTGTACCTCCCCCAGCTGTCTTCCTTTTCATGCTTTGTCTCAGTCACAGCCCTGGTATTTGCATACAGATTTTCTGATAGGCCCGCCTATTTCTGCAAAGACGGTACCTGGGATTATGCCTGGGACTCTTGAATCTGTATCTCAACTTGGGAACACTGTTATGTTTTCTCAGTTTTATGCCAGGCATGATGGTACAGGCCTTTAATCCCAGCACTGTGGAGTCAGAGGCAGGTAGATCTCTTTGAGTTGAGGGACAGCCTAGTCTACAGAGCAAGTTCCAGGCCTGCTGGAGCTACAGGGAGACCCTGTCTCAAAATATTATTTTTATTATTTTTAAACATGAATACATGTGTGGCTGCATGAGAGTATGTGCACATGATGAGAATCATGTATATGTGCACAGGAGTCTGCAGAAATGAGAAGAATCAGATGCTCCTGGAGCTGGAGTTACAGGCTGTTGTGAGCCTCCCAATAGGGCTTCTGAGAACCAAAGTCAGATGCTCTACAAAAGCACTGCACTCTTAAGTGCTAAGCCAGCTCTCCTACATGAGCACTGTCATTTTAATTTTATGTTTCCCAATCTATAAAGATGCAGCATCATTCCTTATATTTAGGTTAACTTCAACTTCTTGTAGTTTATAAGTGTTGAGCTACTTTTGTTGAAATTACTGTTCTTTATTATCCTGTAAATTTAAATTTTAAAAATCATTTTCAAATGGCCTTTCTGCTTGCACTAAGAACAGGAAAAAATTTATTTTGCATCTTTAAATTTTCACAGGCTTTAATTCTGTAAACATATGTGTATGGTCACGTATGTGCACATGTACATGGCTACAGTATTTTCTAAATGTGTGTCATAATGTCAATTAAACAAAAGAAAGACACATGCTTGTGTTCACCATTAGTAATATATGGTTACTTTTAAGAGACAAGACTTCAAATCAGTTCAAAAAGAATGCATTAATCCTCACACAAAATGTGTGGGTAGATCAATGTTTAGATAGACTGCTTTCAAACCCAGCTTGTTGGGCTGGAGAGATGGCCTAGAGGTTAAGAGCGCCGACTGCTCTTGCAGAGGACCCAGGTTCGATCCCCAGCACCCACATGGCAGCTGAGAGCCATCTTTAACTCCAGTTCCAGGGGAATCCAACACCCTCTTCTGACCTCTGAGGCATTGCACAACATGGGTGCACAGACCTACATGCAGACAGTTCATTCACACACATAAAGAATAATTTAAAAAAGAGTTTAAAAAATAAACCCAGCTTGTCTTCATTTGGTATGGCTGCTTGTTATTTGCTTCTTAGTTTAAGAAGTTTCAGAAAGCTGCGCAGTTTACTGCAGAATCTCACTGATAGTTTTGTCAATAAAATTTTATAGTAACTTGGTCATGTTCAATTGTAAAGTATCAATCTATGTTGGTTCTTATGCACAAATACTATTGTGTTATAATTGAAATTGGGCTTCTGGACCTTAGAATCTAAGATAAAATTTACCACCTATTCCTGCCTAGAATGTGTATTAGTCTTTTACTGAGGAAATCCTACCCCAAAATGAAGTATTGGTGATATTTTCTCCAATTTAAAATATGCTGCAAGGACAAGAGATGGCTCAATGGTTAAGAGAACTTGTTCCTTTTACAGAGTACCAGGGTTCTGTTCCCAGCACTCACATGGCAGCTAACTACCATCAATAACTACAGTTTCAGGGTACCACTGCCCTCTTCTGGTTTCTATAGACATTGCATGACACACATGCACTTAAATACACTCACACACATAAAAATAAAATAGTCATAATAGCTAATAGATGGGAGCAACCTTAGTGTTGCTGAAAGCAGATAAAGAAAATGTGGTACATTCATTCATACAAAGGAGTTCTACCCAGTGTCAAAAAAAAAAAACAAAATCATGAAATTTACAGGTAAATGGATAGAACTAGAAATTGTTATACAAAATGAAGTAACACAGGCTGACAAGTAAACAGTGTATGTTATCCCTCATTTGTGCATCCTAGCACCAAATATGTGAGTGTGTATTTTAATGTAACTGCAGAAATCAGGAAAATGGAAAGGAACCAGGGAGATAAAGAAAAATAAAGAACCTAAGAGAAGAACAGTAGGGACAGGTGTTACCAAGGAGAAATGGGTAAAATGGGGGTGTTTAAATGGGAGGGGAGGGGAGACTATGCAAGGAACTATGGCGATAAAGAGGAAAAAGAGCTCTAGAGAGGTGGGGGGACAAAAAGACTGATACTTTCAAGGGGAAATGGAGAGCATGGGGTTACTTTCAGTGAGGAGGCCATGGAGGATTAGCAAGGGAGAGAGGAGAGATAAATGATGAGTAATTGCTGTAAAAGGCCACAGGGAATCATATGAGTCTGAAAGCTACTGACAAATTACATACACAATATCTCTACACAAGTCCATGTGCATAGCTGAAGGCTACATAACAAGAAACAGTGCCAGACAGGAAAAACCTTCCTTTGAGTTTTGGCCAGGGTAGTCCAAAAGAATCCCACAATGACACAGGCTATTGCCACAGCCCTTGATTGCCTCCCAGAACTTGAAGGTAAGACTCTATTGCTGAAGATGGAACCTATTTGGGGACAGGATTTGGAGCAATGGAGCTGAAACTGATCTAGAAGCCACTTCCCTTGAAGGCAGCTCTCAAAGCTTTGGAGAGCACTGTGCAAGCTGCTAAGGGAGAGCATCAACTGATGGTCCAACCCTAGATTAAGACCTAATAACCATATTAATCATCGGCACAGCCAACTACACTGGAATAGTAATGATACTTTTATCTTGGGGGTAGTCAACTGCTACCCAATTGGACCTAAAGCCCATGTGAGGAAATTCATGTGTGGTGTCTAAACATAGTCAAATACACATGGCTAGGTAGGTCATAGATCTTAGAGAAAACCCCAGGGCTAATACAACACTAGAAAAATGTAATTTTTTTTTTTTGGTCTTTTTGTGACAGGGTCTCCCAGTAGCCCCAGCTGTCCTGGAACTCAGTCTGTAGACCAGGCTGGCCTTGAATTCACAAAGATCCACTTGTATCTACCTTCCAAGTGCTGGGATTAAAGTTGTGCACCACCATGCCTGGTGTGATTTCTTACTATGTGTAAAATATTGATTCTTATATTTACAGAGAAGTATCCCAGTCACCTCACATCAAAGAGAAGCTTCCTTTTTAACAGACAGAGATTATAGACTTCCAGAACTGATCACACACAGATCAAGTCTTGTGAATTGATCAAGTCTAAGTGACAGATCTATAATGCAACCTCTATACCTAAGGCTCAAGGAACATAGAACAGGGGATTAAGAGGACACTAATGAATCTCTCAGTTCTCATTAATGAAGTCCCCTCATGCAACAGAGGGCCAGGAACACAAAAAGTCACAAGTGGCCAAAGTGTGGAGAGTAAGAATCAGCAGTGTGCATCTTTGGACAGGACTCATTAAATCCCACTCACCCAGGGCTGGGGGACCATTTCAGAATGGGGAAGAGAGATTGTAAGAGGCAGGGAGGAGGCACATGCGTCCTCCCTGCCTCTTACTACAGGCTCCAGGAACCTTGCTAAGAACCTACAGTGATGATGTCAGCATGCACAGGGCCCATTCGAACTTCAGCAGACAAAAATAAATAAATAAATAAATAAATAAATAATAAGCAGAGTATTGTGGAAATAGACAGCAGGCACCAATCTTAGATGAGGAATTATTACCACCTGATTACTGCTGGATGAGGAAGAGCTGGTCTTAGGGGGAGGGACTCTGGATGGGCTGACTAGACTCCAGTGGATGAACGTGCACTGAGGGACATGTGGGGACAACGGCCTGACATGATGGGCTTTGACACACTGGACACAATGTATGAATTTCAGTGAGGGGGGTTGTTTGCGGGTGCCAACGGGGAAGGGATTATAAAGATGACTGTGGGGCTGGAGAGGTGGACTAGCAGTTAAGAGCGCCGACTGCTCTTGCAGAGGACCTGGGTTCAATCCCCAGCACCCACATGGCAGCTGAGAACCGTCTTTAACTCCAGTTCCAGGGGAATCCGACGCCCTCTTCTGACCTCCGCAGCATTGCAGGACACGGGTGCACAGACCTACATGCAGACAGTATATTCATACACATAAAAATAAATAAAATTTTAAAAAAGATGATTGCTATGTTCTTTGTGAAATACACAAAAATTCAATAATAAATAAAAATAATAAAATATTTTAAAATGCTACTCAGCTTACTTTTCTCTTCCTAAATATTTTATTTTTATTTTATGTGTATGGGGGTATTGCCTGCATGTATCTAAATGCACTCCAGTAATGCAATGCCTGGGGAGGTCAAAAGAGGGACTCAGTTTCCCCTGGAACTGGAGTTACAGATGGTTGTCAGCCACCCACCATGTAGATATGAGGAATTGAACCCAGATCCTCTGCAAGAGCACCCAGTGGTATAAACTGCTGGACCATCTCTCTAGCTCCACTTCTTTTATTTATTTTTTTTTCCTGTTGTTCAGACCTTTTTTAATTTTTTTATATTTAAAGCCAATGTTTTATTGAAGCTCTGTGAATTTCATACAAAATTACATTACAAATCAAATCTAGACCCGTGCTCCCCTTCCCTACCCCCCCCACCCCACCAGAGCTCATACATTCTGCCAAACATGTTATCTTTTTCTCAGTCTCTCTCAAAATTCTCGATGCAGAAGTTTACTGTTTTGAGCAGAAGTTCACCGTTTCAGTCAGTTCTTTTACCCAGTCTTGTTGTTGTTATTCCTTCCAATATGTATCACTCCAAAATATGCACATAAGCATGCCACATATATCATAGGTTTTAGCATCTTCAGCTTATGATTTTTTTATTAGGCTGAAAGATATCAAGTTTGAAGGCTCCTCCTGTTTTGATCTTCCTGTCCTGGTCTCCATGATACAGCCTGGGTAGTCCAACAATGGCAGTCTATACTCTGAAGAGGCTGAAACCCCAGTAGTAGCTCAGTCCACAAGTTGGATGTCTCAGCAGTCCCCATCTGGCACTGAAGATTTGGAGGATTCTTGGAGAGACATGAGTCTTCAGTCCATATTGGAAGGTTCAAAAGCTGTGTCTTCTCATGCCCTTGAAGGATGGCAAAAGCAGTGGCAGCCACAGGGTAGTTGCACTTGCCAGTAGGACAGGCAAAACAACTGTGCCCTTTTGTCTTTTTACTAAGATCTCAAGTTTTATACCTGAAGTACAATTTCTCAGGACTATTTATTTCTGGTTATACTTTCATTTTGGATGCTTAAGGCTACACAGTTAGCCCAGATTAACCAAGGTTTTTGATTTCTCAAGGTCACTTGAGGATCTGGTCCTCAAGGGTCACTCAGGTTTTTTTTTGGGGGGGGGGCGGGGGCTGGCTCTTTTTGGCTTTTCAATCACCAGTTCCATCCACTTAAGGATGAAGTAAGGTCTTGCTAGACTAGGCTTCCCTTTTTGAAGCATGAGCAGACTTTCCTCTTTATAGACTGGACACTGGCTGAAGTCCCATTAGTGGATCTCCAAGACCTCCCTGCACAGGAAGACTGGTGACTCATATTTGCAGGACATTTCAAGAGATGCCCCCATGCATAGTCCCCTGGGACTTAGTTGACCTCTGAGGACAAGGAACAAAGTTATCCCTTAAGACCCTCGAAAATTGGTATGGGCATTAAGTGTGGACCTTAAGCATCCAGAAAGGCTAAGTTACACCAGCCTGATATTTTTAACTACTTTATAATATTTTAGAAAATGCTGGACAGAAGCTCAAGCAGCCTTGTATAAGAAATACTTAGAAGCACTCCCATAAAATAAATACTGTGGTTAGACATAATGTCATGGCAAACTAGTTTTTGTCCACATTCCTTTGATTTATATTATATTTATATTACTCTAATATATAGATAGATAGATAGATAGATAGATAGATAGATCCTTCATCCATATACCAAAACTTCCTAACTCTGTAAATAAATGTTAGCTTGGTTCTAGAGTTCTTTTCTTTTTAAAATATTTGTTTTTTTTTAATTTCATGTGTGTGTCTAAGTATATATATGTATAGTACTAGCACTCAAGTGCCAATTAAGGCCAGATGAGGGTGTCAGATGCCCTTGAACAGGAGTTTCAGGTGGTTGTGAGCAGTCCAGTGTTGGTGCTGGGAACCGACCTCAGGTCCTGTTCAAGGACAGCCAGTTTCCTTAACCACCAAGCAATCTCTCTTGTACTTGATTTCTCCTTTACAGAAAACCTGTCTTCCATTGGTAACTAATATTTTCTCACATATGAATTGTCATATTCTGTCTTGAGCTGGCTTATTTGAAAACAAAATATTGACAAGAAATTCCTGCACTTTAGAATTTTCTAAGTTATTTGTTCTTAGGGAAATAGCTGACTTTATCTTCTACATAAAATTTCTAAAATAACCCGATAAGACAGTACTTCAGCCTATATTTGGATTAAGTTAAATTAGATGATTTACTAAAAAAAGTTACAAGCTGCCAACCTTAGAGTTATAATGAAGTGTGAACAAAAAACAAATAGCAAAATAATGTAATGTAGAATAAATTCCATGTCTTCACTTAGATTCACTCACGGAGAAGTTGTCAGAATTTTGGCTTTAAATTCTTCAGACTCTATTCTTATTCCTCCAAAGAGATATTATTGACAGCAGTGTTTTGTCTGGACCAACAATTATGGGCTTGGTGCAGGCATCTGTGTACGTCTGTTTTACAGTTGATACCTCATGAGCGAGCCAAACCATAGCTTATCACCATGGCCCAGAGCTGTCCAGGCCACCCTCTCCTGACTCTTTGTATGTATGGGTTTCTATGTCTGCTTTGTGTTTGTGATCAACTTCAGGTGTCATGGTTTGTCTTGTCACCCTACTTCTAGGAGCAGCCCATTAGTCCAGGCTGACTGGCCGTGGAGTCCCAGGGATTTCAGAGTTCCTAGTCCTAAGATTACTCTTCTACAACCATGCTTGACTTTCTATGTGGTTCTGCACATTGTGATCAATTCTGCCATCCCTGTCTGTCATCCCCCACCTTCCTATGTTGAGAAACAATTCTGGGTCACCTACCTATGCAACTGTTTCTGGTATGACAGGGCAAGAGTAGAACAAGCTTCTGGGAATAACAGGGCCAACTCCAGATTTCCAAGTTACAATCAAAGACCTGGCATCTCAGTCTTCCTGGTCTTCCTCGAATCCCAAAGAGAAAGAGGACAATGACAAGCCACACAACAAAGTAGGGTAGTAACAAATACCCAGGAGGATGGAGTACTGATGGTCCCAGCTGTTAGCACACTTCTGTTTGTCACATCACTTGCCTTTAACAAATGGTTTCCATGTCTATAGCATTTCTTTTGTTGAGACAAAGTGTATTTGTTTCATCATCTTTTTATATTTTTTTTTATTTTATGTGTACCAGGGTATTACTTGTATGTGTAAGTGCACCCATGTCATCCAGTGCCTGAAGAGGACAGAAGATGATGCTGGATTCCCTGGAATGGGAGTTATAGATGGTTGTTAGCTGCCATGTGAATGCTGGTTATTGTACCAGGGTTCTCTGCAGGAGCAGCCACTGCTCTTAACCACTGAACCATCTCTCTAGCTTGAGAGAGTCTTCTGTTGTTATAATAAAATTCTGACCAAAAACTATTTGGGAAGGAAAAGGTTTTTCACCTTAAAGGTTACAGTCCATCAGGCAAGTCTAGGATGGAACACAAGGCAGGAACTTGGAGCAGAAACCACGGCAAATGCTGCTTCCTGACTTCATTCCCTCTGGCTTGCTCACCTAGCTTTCTCACGGGGCCCAAGATGTCGTACCTAACAATGGAACTTCCCACAGGACACTGGGCCCTCTTTCATCAATTAGAAATAAATAAGATTCCTCAGAAATGAGCCAATATGATGGGGGCAATCCTTCAACCGTGATTCCAACAGATGCCTCTGCGCTGTGCCCAGTTGACAGCCGAAGGCAACCAGAGAACCACTGTGTTTGCAAAGCTCCACTTCAGCACTCTGTTCTTCAGTCCATGCTAAGCAAGCAGCCAAGACAGAGTCAATTGCCCCAATGGGATGGTGGCATATGTGTTTGAACCAAAAATGGAAGTACAGTGGTGAGGTTGCTGTCCTTGGTGGTTCGCTCACAGGAAACACCTCAAGCCCAGTCAGCACAGTATGTTGTTGAACCCACAGTACACTGGAGTTAAGAAAACTCCAGGGTCACCACTCCATGGGTGCCAATAAGCCCAAGATGCCACACTGTCCTTTCCAGAGGGACTTTATTGAAATGCCAAATGAAAATAGTGAGACACACTAAGAAGTCAAAGCGAACCAAGGGAAGTTCTCCTGCCCGCCTTACATGGGTATCTCCCTCCATTACCCTAGGCTCAGAAGGGAAGAAGGGAAGACTGAAATGTATAAATGCCAGCAAGTTGTGTGTGTGAACTGGAGAGTGTCAGTGATTCTACATTTGAGTTTAGGTTCTTATATCTACATTTAGAACTGGCATTGCATGCTGCAGAAGGAAATGGCATAAGTCAAGCTATGAACTAGATTTGTTTTTCAGTAACTAGAAGTATAATAAGGAGCAACTAAAGATGCCACACCTTCTCTCTGATTTCCAAATAAGAGTCCTACTTTTTCATTCTGTGCTGGCTCAGCACATGGCGCCAGCCAAGCTGCTCTTGACGTCTGCGTACATGAAGATGCTTGTATGTAACTATGGGAGACCAGGGCAGAACTACTCACAAAGTCTTAATTTAATGCCTGACCAAGAAAATTGTGAGGGGAAAAAAGAAATGACCATTGAAAAGATTCTTGCTGAAGTCAGACAACATGTTAGACGGCAGCTGCCATCTGTACCCGAGTCCTTGAGGTCTGACTTAGCAAGTCTGGCAGTGGCAGCTGGGTGTGCCCCTGCTTCCTGGGCAGATCCGATGCATTTCACTGAGCTTGCTTAAGCCCACAGCTCGGCTGAAGACTCATTATACTAATTGTGAGCTTTCCTGATCCTTTTCTTTCTCCTTTAAAAAAATTTCTCTAACCACTGATTGAATGAATAAACATGAAAATTAATATAACTTTGTTTGGAAAAGAGAGAAAAATCAAAATTACTGGAATCCTGGTGCCCTGCCTGGATCCAAATTCATGAGTTTAGTAGACTTGGGTATTGGCTTTTGTTTCAGCAAATGTGCACAATGCAAAAGAGAAAGGTTCTGGTCAGTAAAATTGGAAGAAAAACTCCAGGCAGGATGCTACTAAAATCACCATGAAATGAAAGAAAAAACAGCTAGGAAAACCTACATCATGAGAAGTTTGATATCCAAGGACGTCTCAAGGTCGAGATCAATTGGCTGCTCAAGGAGGAGGACCTGACTTGATCCTCAATGCTCAGGCAACGTGCTTCTGGAATAGAGCATGGGCAGGTGGAGACAAGCATGCCCAGAATGCACTGAGCAGCCAGCAGAGTTGACTCCGAGAGCTGCAGGTTCAGGGAAAATATGTTCCAATAGACAATGTCAAGAGTAAAGGAGAAAAACACTCGACACTGACTACACGTGCACATGTGCACACATGCTTGCCCACATAGCTACAGGAACACACATATACACCACCAACATAGACACATCCAAACATGCACACACATCTACACACACCCATGTACACACACCCATGTACACACATCCATATATACACCACCGCCATAGACAAACACACACACACACACACACACACACACACACACGTACACACAGCCATAGGAATACATATACACACCACCTCCACCTCCACACACACACACACATGCACGCATGCACACACACACACATACACACACATGCACACACACACGATGCTCTTAGAGACCTTGTGATCAAACACATTTCAATGCATCCACTTCATAATCTGTATGCAACCTGCTAGAACAGACAGGACTGCTAATCAGCTCAAGAATGTATCTCCTTCTACAGTGCAGATGATGAAGAGTTAGTAACCCAGTACTCAGAAAAGGACTCTTCAATATCTTCATCTATGCATTATATTGGCTACTCAGCCTGAAAGAATGTGGGATTAGTGGTCTTTAGAATAAGAAAATAATGGTTACAAAGCTATGGGAATTTTTGTAGAGGAGAGAGACCAGGAATCCTAAATAACTCACTTAAACTGGGGCCAGCACAGAGTATCCTATGTCATATCCTGCTTCGATTTTCCAAGAATCTTACAGAACAAAGCTTCATAATAAGACACTTAAAACTCAAAGAAAATAATTTTTAATATTGTTAACATATGGTCTTTTATAAGAAAGAATGAGTGGAAGAAAAACAACATAAAAAGGAAATTAACAAAATAAGCTCTGCATCAGCCAGTAAGTCAAATAAAATCCCATGCACATAAAAGTTATTTAAATCAGAATGGTAAAGTTTGCCCACAGATCAAATTAAAAGTGGTAAACATTTGGCTGTGGTGATGGGCCGTTTTCAGAAAGTCTCCACACACACTGGAGGGTAAGATGTCCCCATTACAGAACATAAAACAAGTGCACAAATGTTAGAGAATTTGAAATGTATGTGTGACCTTGACAAAATAACTAATAAGTACTCAATAAGAGAAGCAAACAGAAGTGAAACTGCAATCACTGCAAACTCAGGGATATGCACTGCAACATGATTCTAAAGTCGTCGAAATGCCTCAGGAGATGAAAAGTGCTGCACATGTAGCTCAGCCATGTGACAAAAAAACACTCTGAAAATACAATTAGCAAAGAGCTAACGACATAGAAAGCATCCCAGGATGACCATCAGGACAAGCAAAAGACAAAATGTTATGCGTGATCTGTGCACATGGAAACCAGTCTGTTCTAGTTTCTCTTCAATTGCTGTGACAAAACACTCTGACCAATTCCAACTTGGGGAGGAAAGGGTTTATTCGGCTCACATCTCTAGGGCTACAGTTAGTTCATCACTAAGGAAGCCCAAGGTAGGAACTCAGGGCAGGAACCTGGAGGCAGGAGCTGAAGCACAGGCCATGGAGGAATGCTGCTTACTGGCTTGCTTCCCTGGCCCATGCCCAGCCTGCCCTCTTATACTGTACACAGCAAAGTGCCCATGAGTGGCACCAACCATTATGGGCTGGGCCCTCCCACATTGCTCAGCATTCAAGACAATACTCTACAGATGTGGCCACAGGCCAGTCCAATGGAGCCAATTCCCCAACTGAGGCTCCCTCAACCCAAGTGTGTCAAGTTGACACTAAAGCTATCTAGCACACAGTCCTTTGTTGATACATCTATAGTCAGAGAAACACATCTGTGTGAAAACCACCAACTCCAGGAGCTGTAAGACACAGCGTAGGATAACTCTAGGCTGGGAGTGGAACCTGCTGAGTATAAATTCCTTTTCCCTTCAGAGTTCAGCTATGTTTGCTACTTTGTGGCAATTTGTTGGGATTTGTTCTCTTTGTCAGTCTGTCTCCCTGCCTATGCATCTCTCTGCCTCTTTCTCTGTCTCTCTGTCTCTCCTTCCCTCCATCTCTGCCTCCTTCTATCTGTTGTTTTTAATTTAGAATGAAATCTTATTGTAATCAACTTCTTGGTGGCACTGAATGCAAGTTGGGAGACAGGATATCAAAAATTGCCCAGCAGAGATAGATACTGTGTATATACCAACCACAGCATTAACAGAGGGATTAAAATCCTAGCAGGTGTCCTTTTAAATTAAATGACATTTCTTATTTTCCATTTTTCAATTGGTAAATAAGTATTATCTATATGTTCTAAAACTCACAAATCCAAATCTCTATTTTATTGAGAAAAGTTAACATTGGACAACAAACTACTTAGGGACCTCAAAAGATAAAAAATATTTTATAGAAAGATATTTTCAGAAATTTAAGATATAAATTGAACTATATTTTTAAACATTTTATTGAGTTTTTGTGCACTTCCTATTATAGATCTTCATGGGGCTTAGACCCCTTCCATTCCTCTCCATAGCCCACTCACTGGATTTCATGTATTCTGTCATATATCTTAAATCTTATCCAGTCAGGCCTTTGTACCCAGATGTTCCCCAATACAAGTTTATGCGCTGGATTCCAGTCAGCCTACCTCAAACCACTCCCTTAAGGAACATCTGCTCTCCCCTACCCAGCAGTAATCAGTTGCCAATGGTTTTTCAGCTAGGATTGGACCCTGGTGCCCATTTCCCTCCTGCTGGGAGTTTGTCTTGAGTCAGTGTTGGTCCTTGTCATGCTATCTCCATTGTTCCAAGTTCATACGAACAAGCTCCTGGTGGCCTGAAATGCTTGTTCCCTTGCGTTCATTGTACCAGTCCTGGCTCTCACAAACTTTCTGCCCCTCTTCCACAGTGGTCCCTGAGCTATGAGTGGGAGACCTTTAATACAGGAGTTATGCCCAAGGACATGCACTCTGCAGTCACTTGTTCTCTAAAGCTCAGCTAGCTGTGAACCTCTGTGTGCATTGCACTCTTTTGTATGAAGAGAGTTGAAGGATGTATTAGTGGAACAGAGTAGAGAATACTATGTTTCATGAGCCTTATTTCATAGAGGTTCTACTGCAGATGTGACACTTAGGGCTGGGCATCTCTCAGACATATATTCTCTGTGTGTGACCAGTTATGTAATCTCCTCCATTTATTGCAAAAAGAAGCTTCTTTGATGAGTGGTGTACAGTATGCTTGTCTGTAAATGTTAAATATTTAGCATACAGTAAGAAATTTCATTTGTGTGGAGATATGACAAAGATAGGGTTTTCTCTATGCCCTCTCCAGCCATGTGTGTTTGGCAATATTTACAGTACCATCCATGAGTTTCCTCCCATTGAGAAAGGTTCCAGTCCAATTCAATACCTGTTGATCACCCTCCAGATAACACTGCTACTACTGCACCAGTAGATATAGTTTGCTGTGCCAGTAGTTAGTGGTTAGCAGGTCTCAGAGCTGGGTTGGATAGTTAATTGATTTTTTTCTCCTGCATCAGCTTATACAGTATCCTGCAGAATTCTGACAACTAATCTTCAGGGATGAGGCTTCCAGGTCAGTTCCATCCATATTCATTGCTCCAAGTTCTGTCTTCGGCAATCCGGTTGTTCTGGGAGGTAGTCCAGGGCTGTGTTATTTGGGGAGTCCCTGGACTACTCTGACCAACAACTCGAAGGGAGGTTTCTCCTCTCTGGCACTGCGTTCTTTGTTTCATAGCCTTCAGCTATTTTATGCACTCATGTGAAGATATTGTATGTCCATTTCCAGAGGGGTTTTGAGTTAATACATTTTCTTCTTTATATACCATGAAAACTTTATCTCCTCTCTTTCCCTATCTAAGCTTCTTCCTCCCTCCATAGTTTAAGTCCCCTTATTTTTCCAATTTTTCCTTGATCATAGCTGTCTCCTGCTACCCCCTCTCTTGGGTTCCTTCTTCGCCTTCACTCGTAGATTCTTCCATGTCCTTCCCTCCTCCATTCCCAGCTGAATATCCCCATTTCCCCTTTGGTAACATCTGTTCCCTCCTATCCTGCTCTCTCAGGCTCTTTCTTTTTCCTTCACTTCAACACTTTCTTTCCATTTTCCAGGATCCTGCTGTTACATTGGGATATAAACTCACATATAAAGGATTGGAACTAAGACCTCCAAATGAAGGAGAACATATGTCCCTTTCTTTTCTGAGTCTGTGTTACTTCACTTAGTATAAAATCTTCTAATTCAAACCATTTACCTGGAAATTTCATAATCTTATCTTTTCTTACCACTGAGTAGAATTCCATTCTGTAAATGTACCACATTTTCATTATCCATTCATCAGTTGAGGGAAATTTAGGTTGTTTTCATTTCTTAGCTTTGTGAAGAGGTCAGCAACAAACATAGATGTACAGGTATCTCAATAGTAGGATAAGTTTTGGGGGGTATATATCCCAAATCTTAAAGTGCTTTTGATTTTCATTTCTCTAATTACTAAGGATGTTGTAAGGACTTTATAAGGCATTTCTTAGATATTCTTATTTCATCATTTGAGAGCTCTGTCTACAGGTGTTTAGTCCATCTTTCTAATGAGATGTTATTTTCTCATTTGTCTTTTAAAGTATTTTGGATATTAATGCTCTGAAAGATGTAAAGCAGGTGAAGATTTTCTCATACTCAGTGGGTTTCCTTTTCACTTTCTTGGTTGTTTCTTTCGCTATACAAACTGTTTCAGTTTACTGAGGTTCCACTTGTTAATGTCTGAGCAACTGATATCCAATTTAGAATGTCCTTTGCTATGCCTCTATCTTGTAGGGTGCTGCCTGTGTTTTCTTCTACAATTTTCAGAGATTCTAACTACATATTTGATAGATTTGGAGTTGACTTCTTGGCAAGGTAAAAGATAAGTGTTGAATTCAATTCTTTTACTAGCGGAAATCCAGTTTTGCCAGCACCATTTGTTGAAGATGCTGTTTTTCCTCCATTGTGTGTTCTAGGCATTTCTGTCAAATATCAGGTGCCTGAAATTGCATCTACTCATGTTGGGATCTTTGATTGTGTTCCATTGATCTACATGACTATTTTTGGCCAGTACCATAGTGTTTGTTTAACTAAAGTGCTACCATGTAGTTTAAGATCTGGCATGGTGATCTCCAACCCAACACTTCTCTTTTTGCCCAAGAATCCTTTGGCTGTCTGGAGTCTTTTGTGATTCCATATGAATTTCAGATTTTTTTCCTAGCTCTGTGAAGAATGTCATGGGGATTTTAATTGGCATTGCATTGAATCTATAGGTAGCTTTTGTTAGGATTGTCATTTTGAACAAGATTTATTCTACTAATCCATGAGCATGGTAGATCCTTCCATTATCTGGTGTCATCCTCTATATGTTTCTTTGAATATTGAACAATTTCATTGTACAGATCTTTAATGTCTTTGGTTGGGCTTTTTTTTCCTAGATTTTTTTCAAGGCTACTGAGAATGGAAGAGTTTCCACATATTCTTTTTCAATTGCTTGTTATTGGTATATAGAAAGGCAACTGAATGTTGTAAGTTGATTTTGTAGCCTGTCATATTGCTGAAAGTATTATTCATTATTTCTAGCAGTTTTCTGGTGGAATTTTTGAGAACTTTTAAGTATATTATTATAACTTTTTTTCTTTTTTATCATATATATTTTTGTACAAGAAATATTATAACTTCTACAAATCAAGATAATTTTATCTCTTTTTTTAAAATTATTATTCATTTAATATCCTCTTGTCTTATTGCTCTAGCAAGAGTTTCAAGCACTATACTGAAAGGAATAGAGATGGTGGACATCCTTGACTAGTTCTTGATTTTAATGGGAATGCTTCCAGTTTTTCTCCATTTAGAAATATGTTGGCCATGGGTTTGTCATACATAGCCTTAATCATATCAGAGTATGTTACCTCCAGACCATTCCCTCTAGGACTTTTAACATAAATCCATGTTGGTGTTTCTCAAAGGCCTGCCTTGCATCTATTGAGATGAACATTTGATTTTTTTCTTTAAGTCCATCTATATGATTTATTACATTTACTGACTTATGTATATTGAACCATCCTTGCATCTCTGGAATAAAATGGACTCGATCACTGTGGACGACCTTTTTGTTCAGAAATCTTTGCATCTATGTTCATTAAGGATATGGACTTACAGCTTTCTCTTTTTTGTTGTGTCTTTACCTGGTTTTGGTACAAGAATGATTCTTGCTTCATAAAAGCAGTTTGGGAGTTCTCCATTTCCATCATTGTGGGTAACTTAAGAATTATTGGTTGAAGATCAGTTTGGGAGTTCTCCATTTCCATCATTGTGGGAAATTTAAGAATTATAGGTTGAAGATCTTTTCTGAATGTCTGAAGCTTTCAGCTATGAATCCATCTGGCCCTAGGCTTTCTTTAGTCAGGAAGTTTTGTATTTCAATTTCCTTATTTGTTATGGATCTGTTAAAGTTGTTGATCTCTTGTTGACTTTAACTTTGGAGTTATCCATAAATTTAGAAATTCATCCATTTCTTTTACATTTTCAAATTTAATAGACTATAGGTTTTTAAGATACTCCCTTTTAATATTCTGGATTTTTGTTTGTTTCTGTTGTGATATTTGTCCTTCCATATTTGATCTTGTTAATTTGGATTTGCTCTTTTTATTTAACTGAGCTAAGAATATACCTTATTTAACTTTTCAAAGATTTTAACCTTTCTTAGATTCATTCGTTCATTTTATTTTTTGTTCCTATTTCTTTAATTTCTGCTCTGAATTTTTGTTATTATTTTTTTTTTTTTTTTTCTTTTTGAGACAGGGTCTCCCTGTAGCCCGAGCTGTCCTGGAACTCACTCTGTAGACCAAGCTGGCCTTGAACTCACAAAGATCCGCCTGCCTCTGCCTCCCAAGTGCTAGGATTAAAGGCATGCACCACCACGTCCAGCTGTTATTCTTATTGACTATTGGATCTAGTTTGTTCTTGACTTTCCAGAGTCTTGAGATGTGCTGTTAAGTCACTTATATGTGCTCTTTCTGATTTTTAATTTTTTTTATTTTTGTATGTGTATGAATGTACTGTCTGCATGCAGGTTTGTGCACCCGTGTCGTGCAATGCCGTGGAGGTCAGAAGAGGGTCTCAGATTCCCCTGGAACTGGAGTTCTCCTGGAATTGGAGTTACAGACAGTTCTTAGCCACAATGTGGGTGCCGGGTCCTCTGCAAGAGCAGTCGGTGCTCTTAACCGCTAGGCTATCTCTCCAGGCCCCTCTTTCTGATTTTTAAATGTAGGCACTTAAAGCTATAAACTCCCCCTTTGGGGCAGCTTTTAAAGTGTCCAAGAGGTTTTGTTGGTTCTATTATCCTTTTCACTTATTTCCAGGAATACTTTCTTAGTTTCTTCTTTGACCCATTCATCATTCAGTACTGTGTTGTTTAATCTCCATGAGTTTGTGTAGTTACTATAGTTTATTTTGTTGTTGATAATAAGCTTTATTGTATTTTGGTCTGATAGACTGAATGGAAATATTTTAATATTTTTGTATTTGTTGAGGTTTGTTTTGTGCCCTAGTATGTGGTCAATTCTAGAGAAATGTCTATGGATGCTGAGTAGAAAGTATATTTTTGTTGCTTTCTGTAGATGTCTGTTAGGTCAATTTGATGTAAGGGCCATTTAATTTGGATATTCTGTTTTCTATTTCACTCTACTTTTCAGTCTTTGTCCTGATGTTTCAAATTGACTTTCTGAGATTTTTTTTAATTCATTCCATCTTCATTTCAGCTTGGGTTTACTTCAGTATCTATCTTCTTATGTGAATTCACTTTTCAAGTCCTTAGCATTTTTGTTTTTCATTCATCCGCATATTTGTATTTTCTTGAGCTCTTGTCACAAGTTTATTCCTATCCTCTTTGTGTTGTTTGCCTGGTTTTCCTTAAGGTCTTTGATCACGTTTGTGATTGTTCTTTTAAATTATGTGTCATGGATTTTCTCTGGGTGATTCTCATTATAGTACATTGCATAGGACTGGGGGCTTTTGGGGGAGACATCTCTTGGTTTTTCATATTATTTGTGCTTTTGCATTGCTGTATAGGTACATGGATGTCTTTTGCTGGTTGTGTGTCCCATAGGAAATTGTATTATGTTCAGCTGAATTTTGGTTGTTTACATTGTTGATGTACCTTGGGTGCTTTTTCTTAGACATGAAAAGTTAGTTGGTGTGCTTTAGGTTCTCAGAGGATACTAGGCTGATCAGAGCAGTAGGCAGTTTTGTGGGATGCTTATCAGGAGTGTGGGCAAAGGCAAGATGAGGGTGATGACAGCCTGTGGAGGTTCTAACCAGCAAAGTTGGAGAATTGACCTAGTCTCAGTGCAAGGGATTAGGATGCAGTGGGCAGGTCTGGACTAAAAGAATAGTCCAGAGATCTGGGGTAGAAAGAGCAGGACAGGCCTGGACCAAGTCTGGACATGGGCCAGAGTGTGGTGAGAGAGCAGAGCTGTGCAGGCTGTGGGGGAATCAGGATGCAGCCAGGTAATTTTAAAACAATTGTATGAAGCTCTTGTCACCTCTTCTGCACCCAAGTCAAGGCGCCGAATACTGAAGTTAAGATGCACTGCCATGCCATTCCTTTGATCTGCGTTAATAAGGTGCTGCCTCACTCTGCACTTGCTGAGGAGGTAGATAGAGCAGAAACCTCAGATCATGAACTTATGCTGAGTGTGTGCAGAAAAGAATATGGAAAAAAAACAAGAGGAAAGAGCCCAATGTTAAAACCCAGGCCTCACTCTAAAATCATTTCTTCTAATTCATACATAATCATCCTAAGACTAGATGAAGTTTTGTTTGCCAGATGTTATTCCCTTCAAAACATAAACATGTAAAGTTTTACACACACGTGCAAATACATGAATGCATGCATACACCTGTGTACACACACACACACACACACACACACACATACACACACCAACTCCACCTCCACCACCACCACCACCATGAAGATTGACCTAGAAAGGAAACAATGAGAATAAACCTTGAAGTCCAACACAAAGTTGCCCAGCACTCAAGCCTGGCAAATGTCCTGACTGTCAAAATACACTAAATGGTCGTGGATTAACACCACAGTCCTCCAGATTCATGTGGTCCAAATGAGGAAATGGAAATGCTGACTACCTTTTAATTCTCTCTCTTGACTACAGGTCTTTAGAGAAGTTCACTGATGACTTATATCACATTTAGCCACTAAAATTTCTTTAATTCTATAAATTTATGCTCTGTAATAGCAATTATTTTAACATGTTAAATGTATTTTAATAATATACCTCATAATTGAAATATGCTTGAGACTGAGCCTAACAGCTGTGTCTCTGCTCACACATGAAGAGGTGGGGCTCTGCACACACGCACAGCAGTGGCCTCCCTGTGTGCACGCACAGCAGTGGCCTCCCTGTGTGCACGCACAGCAGTAGCCTCCCTGTGTACACGCACAGCAGTAGCACCCTTCCACCTGTGCTCCACAGGCAGGTTCCTGCATGCATACACAGAAGTGGCATCCCTGAATAGATAAGAAGTCAAACTGTCCATATAGGTTCAGAAGTGGTTCCACTTGAGTGTGCAAAGAAGTCATGTCCATGCCTAATGCAAGCAGTGTCCTCCCAACATACATGTGGAGCAGTCAAGTCCAAACATTATGTTCATTCGCCAGATCTTTTCTTGTACATATGTGGTCATGTGCTCAAATTTATGAAGAACAGTCGTCACTGTATGCATGTCCATTGCACAGCATGTGAACCAGCTAGACTGCCATGGACAGTGCCTCTGTGCATATTTAGAATACCGAGCATTCACCATGCATGTGGAACACTCGGCTCCCTCCATGTATGATCAGAGTAGTTCCTTCCATGTATCTCCAGAGAATAATCTGTATGAGAGTGTACAGTGTAGTGTCATTCTGTGAACACCCACAGTAGCAAAGCCCCAAGTTGGTGCAGAATAGCATCTCGCCATGTGCATGTACAATAGTATCCCTCCATGTATGTGCAGAGTAGCAGTACTTCATGATGTATGTGCAGAGTATTATCACTACGTGAGTGGGCAGAGTAGCATCTATGTATATGCAGACAAACATATATGAAGAGTAGCATCCATGCAATTACATACACAGCAGCATGCTTCCATGTAAGATCCATGTAGTATCATCCTTACATATATGTACAGAGTAGTGTCCCAACAAGTACATCAGTAGGAATAGTCCATGTTTGTGAGAGTTGAATCCTGGTATGTATGTGGAGTGTAGCATCCCTCCATGTTTAAGCACAGTATCATCCCTCCATGCATGTACAGAAGAGCATCACTCCACGTGTATGCAGAGCTCCAACCCATGATGCATTTCCAGAGTAGCATCACTTCATGGGTGTACACAGTGGCGTCCCTGCATGTATGAAGAGTAGCATCTCGCCATGTGCGTAGCATCCCTGAATGTATGTGCAGGGCAACATCACTCCATGTATGAAAAGAGTAGCATCCCGCCATGCATGCAGCGGTTCTGGATGTCTGTGTAGAACAGCATCACTCTAGGGATGTCCACGGTGGCATCACTCCACATATGATCTTAGTAGCATCCCTCCATGGATCTGCAGACTAACATCCCTCTATGCATGTAGAGAGTAGTGTCCTTCCGTTACGTGCATACCAACTCCCCTCCGTACACGTGCAGCAGTTTCTTTCCTCCATGTATGTGTGGCATCCCTGCATGATGTCCCACAATAGTGCGATTGCATGTGCACATGAGCAGCTTCCCTGCATTTATACGCAGCTTTGTATCAACATAATGTGCAAAACAGAAATAAGCTTAAAATACGGGCTAACCCAGGAGTCTATGAGTTTTGAGCTGCTACAGGGTCTTCAGTCAGTCACTCCTTTCTCTTCTTCCTCTCCCACCCACTCTTTCCATTCCTCTCTTCTTTTTCTTCTTCCTCTCCCACCCCCACTTCCCTGTCCTCTCTTCTTTCTCTTCTTGCTCTCTTTCCATCCAGTCCTCTCTTCTTCTCCCTCCTCCATCCAGTCCTTGTACATCCACCCTTCTTAGTTTCTACTTAGTGCCCAATGATCTTCATTACATCACGTTAAGCAGTGAAAACTCAATTATATAACCCCAGACTGAGGCACTGAGCAACCAGTGCTTGTGACGTCTTGTCCCTGGAGGTTTCTCTGTGCATGTCGTCCACCTCCTCAGGACCTGGAACTTCTGCTTGCTGAAGTGGATTGTAATGGGTTTGCTTCAGCATGCATCATCCCTGCCACCCTGAAAAGGGCTCTTTCTATCCTCGCATTATTCAGGCAATAAGTGAATGTCTCTTCAACTCAACAACAGCTCCTAAGTAGTAAATATTGAGTATATGTTTGATTAACGATTAAAACAACAAACTCTCCTCTTTGTATTCAAAGAAGTTGATCTGGCCTAAATTTTCTGAAGCTTTTTCCTCTTTTGCCAAATAATGATCTCAGAAAACCAAACAGCAGCCAGTGGGAAGGAAGGCCACAGTAGGTGAGGGGGTGAGTCTGGAGGAGTGTGGCCGCCCACATTCACCCTCTGCGTGTCTTTCTACCTGCCTGCCTGTGGGTTCTGTAGGCCCTGAGCTCAGCCTACTCCGTGTCCCTGGGCCTTTTGCTTAAGCCTTTGCTTCCCGTATGTATAATCAGGCATCTTTCTGCATTGTGCTCTGACTCCACTTCTCAGTTGTGGCAAAAATCGATTTATGTCTCTGACTCAAATGCTTGTAGACATTTTAGTCTTCTCTCTTTGGGAGTAGATTTATTGTTTGGAAGCCCACAGTTCTCTGCCTCTTAATTTATGGACGTGGCTTTTGGCTCAGCACAGGACTTATCTTCCCTATTTTTCATTTTCTGGAGTGGAGACAAAAGTACTTTCTTGGTTATCTCCATGGAGATATGACACAATCAGCTCTAAAGAAACCATCTTTTCTCACAAAGCATACATAGTGTTTAACAACACTTATGAGGTGACAGACACCACTTGATGTGTCAACGGCAATGTGCCGACAAAACATAAATGGCAATATTCTAAATATAGAGTTATACTGACATTTTACTCTAGTAGTGCTTTCGTGAGGGGTTTCTCTACATGAGTGACAAGGATTCTAAATATTTATCCCCTTTGACATGAGGCTGGTGTGAAACACCCCCAAGAGAAAAGCTTAACTTTAAAATAGAAAATATGATTTGTATCTAATTAAGTAAATGCCTTCTCAAACATAAAAACAAAGCAAGGAATTCAATTGAGAAAGTTTATTCTTTTTTAATGAGTGGATCCAGGAAAACTGGGCCCCCATGGCTATGGGACTGGGCTGTACTAACCCCTCAAACCTACTCAAAAATGGAGAAAAACAAGTCTTGGACCCAAGTGTAAAATGTAAAAATTTGAAGATATTAGGCAAAAAAAAAAAAAAGACATCTTTGTAGCCTCAGGCTTCTAGATAAGATAGCTAGCTCTACATATAAAGAAAACAAGGGACTAGAGAGATGGCTCAGCAGTTAAGAGCGCCAACTGCTCTTGCAGAGGACCCAGGTTTGATCCCCAGCACCCACATGGCAGCTAAGAACCAACCGTCTTTAATTCCAGTTCCTGGGGAATCAGACGCCCTCTTCTGACATCCGCAGCATTGCATGACATGTGTGCACCAACCTACATGCAGACAGTACACTCATACACATAACAATATTAATAATAATAATAAATAAATAAAAGAAAATGAAATGATAAATTTAACTTAACACAACCTACAAACATTGGTTCTAAGGAAGGCTATGAAGAGAATAGAGCAACAAGTTACAGAAAAGAAGAAAATATTTTCAAATTATATTTGGATGAAAGGCATATCCAGATTATATAATGAGCATTTAAGTATCAACAATAAAAATAAAAATTTCAAATATACAAATAATCTGAGCAGATGCTTCCCTAGAGACAATGATGAAAATCAGCATATAAAAAGTTTGAGGCATCATTAGTTATCGGAAAATGGAAATTAAAATCGCATGAAACACCATCGCATATCTGTCAGAATTGTTTTTAGAAAGTAAAAGCTGACAGGGCAGTATTGAGGCTTGCCCCCTGTCAGGATCGCCAAGGTGGCAGGATCACTGAGGTGTTGTCCATTGTCTTCACTTCATTCATGGTGACCAGATGCAAAATAACACAACCACCTACACAAGCAACTCTGTGCTATTTTTCTTCATTTTAGAAGAATAAAATTTAGGGACACTGGGCATGGTGGCACACAAATTTAATACCAGCATTCCTGCATGCAGAGGCAAGTGGATCTCTGTGAGATTGAGGCCAGCCTGCTATACATAGTGAGTTCCAGGACAGCTGGGGCTACAGGGAGACCCTGTCTCAAAAACGAATAAAAGAAGAAAAGAATAACAGCAAGAACGAATAAAATTTAGACATACACCTTCACATGTCCTGTCAACTAGACTCCTATACAGATGAATCTTAAGCACATTTTTCTACATAAAGTAAGCCAAACCCAAAACATGGGTGCCATCTAAATTATTTTATATGGCATCTAAACAGAGCAGCTGTTGGCCAAAGCCAGAAGGAGGACAATCAAATGGCCCTGGAGAAGAAGGGCAAAGGCAATATCAAGTAGTTCTGGTCAGGAGTGTACGGGTGTATGACTGAATTTGTCAATGCACATAGAACTGCATGCCACTAAAGGGAACATGATCATTCTATCAGTAAAAATGTAATCATACAAGATCACAGGGAAGGGTGCCCCATGATGGGGTGCAGATTGTTACAAGTGAATCTAACTGTACCTCAATGCATGGCCTGCCTTCCTGAGATGGATGGAAAAAGAAGGCTGACCTAAGAGTTCCAGGGAATGATGTCACAGATGACTCCTGTAAGTGTAACATCAGTTTCACATAATGTAGAGATAAAGTATTCTATCTATTTAAGAAGGTGACAAAATCAGTAAATTACCAATAGTGGGAGCAATGTTTCATATGGCTGAAAAATGGTTGAAAAGCAAAGAAGCAGAGAGGCCAGTGTGAGCCTTGAGTTCTAAACTGGACTCAGATTCTTATGCACAGACACATAGAACATAATGCACATAACCCCAACGCTCACATTAATGCACATAGGCACATGCATAAACCACATATACACATAAGACAGCATACACTCACCTATATGCACATAACAATCAACACTCACATATAACATGACACATAACAACGCATAACACACATATATGCACATAGACACACATAAGCGCTCACATATATGCACATAGACACCATACCACTCACATATATGCACATAGACACGCATACGCTACATATATCAAGCATACAGCACATACATCCATGCACCATACACTCACATATATGCACATAACATGGGGGGGTGCATACGCCTCCACATTTGCACATAGACACGCATACACTCACATATATGCACATAGACACGCATACGCTCACATATATGCACATAGACACGCATACGCTCACATATATGCACATAGACACACATACGCTCACATATATACACATAGACATGCATACACTCACATATATGCACATAGAAACGCATACGATCAGCATAATATGCACATAGACAAAACACGCATACGCTCACATATTGCACATTAGACAAAAACGCATACACTCCATATATATGCACATAGACACGCATACGCTCACAGATATGCACATAGACAACGCATACGCTCACATATATCACATAGACACTCATACGCTCACATATATGGCACAGTAACATGCATACACGCACATATAGGCACATAGAACACGCATACGCTCACAATATATGGCACATAGACATGGCAGAACCTGCTCACTATCTGTCACATAGACACACAATACTCCCACATATATGTACACATACCATAATATATTCCATAATATCTAATGTAGATACATATACCCATATACACACTCGCATAAGTATGCAAATATACACCTATATGCATATACATAAAAGGACAAGTATGTATACATAGGTATATATACGAACTTGTAATATAGAATGCCCTACAATACATGCAGACACATATATACATACACTCATATAAATATACACATATGCAGACACACATATACACATCTGTACACCACACAAATATTTACACATAGGAACACACAGATACACATTTGTGTATATGAACACACATATTCACACATACATATGCACACATATCGAATATAAAAACATAAATAATGTATCTATACCTATATAACACACATATACACACATTTGTATACACACATTATGCACATATACATACATTTACGCACACACACATTTTTGTTCTCCTTAGATAAATGGTGCAGGTATATATAGAGGAGGTGACTAGAAGCCCCTGGCACTGCCAGAAAGCGTGAGGACCTTAAGTGGCTGAACTAACTCTGAAGGAAAGGGTGTGTCAAAGGGGCACAGGTGTGGACACTCGAGAAATGGACAAAACTTGAAGAATTTGAACAATTAAAAATGTCGGGTTTTCTTTTGTTGTTGTTTAGTTTTGTTTTTTTTTTTTTTTTTTTGGTCTTATTTTTTGATGTTGATCAGGTCCTCCCTGTAGATCCAGCTGTCACTGGAACTCATTCCTTTGTACACCATGCTGGGCCTTGAACTCACAAAGACTCACCTGCCTCTGTCCTTTCCCAAGTATGTCTCTGGAATGTAAGGCACTGCCCACCAACCAACACCCGACAAATAATTTGTTTTGTAGACAGGAGTTCTCCTTTTAGCCCGCAGCTGGCCCTCGGAGACCTACTACTATGAAGACTTAGTCGCTGGCCTTGAACTCACAGAGATCTGCCTGCCTCTGACCTCCTGCGCCTGCTCAGGTTATTAGAGCGCCAGCAGGCACCACCCATCTGGCCACAAATGACAGCACTCTGATAACTCTAAGAATAGCCTATCAGTGTTTTGCATGTATTATAAAAGCGTCAAGCTTCATCGAGTAATATGAAGGCTGCAAATTTTCTACAGGAGCCTCACTAATGCTTGCCCAGCTGGTCATCCAAATGCCAGCGACTGACTACGCCCTGCCTGCGGACCCCACACTGTCAGTGAGGCTGGATTATTCACATCACCAATAGGTTCTTGCCTTGTGCCCACATTTGCCAGGTTGCGATATCTCTCCACTGAATATATTCATGCGTCTCTGTGGCTATTGCTGAGCTCCATCTTGGCAGGGTTTCAAAGTTTCACAGCCTGGCCAGCCCAGCCAGACACATCCAAGCCTACATGAATGATATCCTAGCTCCAGTTCCAGAACTGTCAGTTAAACAATGCTCATCACTGCAGATCCCAGATGCCATCGATCTTTAAGCTATTCACAATGATCTTCCTCAAACCCAGATTCTCAATGACAGGCATTAACCACTCAAGTGAGCAAATGTACCCAAGTTTCCTGTGCATCTGGGCCCAGGGCCACTCTGTAATTATGACTGGACTGCCCATGAGGCTGAATTCTAAGACCTTTCGTGGGCTGGAGTTATTTCAAAGGGAAGAGGACTTGTTGCGGTGTCAAGGCTGAATTTCGAGACATTTTGATGTTGGGCTGAAAATATATTGCATAGTAAAAGAAATCTACTGAAGAGTCATGAACAAGGAAAAAAAAAGATGAGAAAAGCTGCCTTTGAAAGGGACATAGCATAGGAACCTGAGTAGAAAACAAGCGTGTGTAGCGCTGCGGCCTTCGCATGCCACATTGCCAATCCCAAAAGCCACATGACCCAGGGCCACTTGAAGCCTAAGTGTGGTGTCTAACTGAGTTGTATGGAAGAGAACGAAGACATCAGGTATGGAGCCTGGAAGAGCAATGCTGTGGTTCCACAGAATCAATTATTGATGTGAAAACCTACTGAAGATGACAGGTTTGAATGTAAAAGGTGATGACCAGGACTTTGGCCACATCCAACTTAGAACTCAGCATTCCATCACATGAGGCTTTAGACTCACAACTCCTAAGGTGTCCCTTAAACCAAGTAGATAAGCAATAGCACCTTTCAGAGGTAGGCAGGGCTCATGAATGCACCGCATCTGTCACCCCAGCATCGCGTGCCATGTCAGAGGGCACAAAGATGTTAAGCCCTTAGCAGACCAAGCTGAGCTACAGAGAGACCTCTGTCACAAAAACTAAACTGAAATATAATAACTCACCTTTGAAATGCATCTATTTCTGACAATAACAAAACTCACAGCCTATGCCAGCAAGCAAGCCCTCCATTTGGGTAATATCCCACCTTGATATGCCTATCTTGCTGCCCCCACAGAGCACGAGAAAAATAAAGAATACACCTGAGAAACCACCCAATGATTGATATTTCGTTATTTCTCTCGCAAGTCAAGTGACCCTACAAAACTTATGATTCCCAAACATTTCATTACTCTGTTCAAGAATATTTAAAGAAGAAAACAAAATTAACCCATCATTTTACAACTTAGGTGCTCTATGGCTATGGCCCATACCCCAGGTTTGCAACCAGTAATGTGCTTGCTTTGTGTAATTATTTAGTTACTGTCTAAAAGTGTTGTTCTTCGAGTTTCAAAAAGACATACACACTGCCGTTACATTTATGCCAGAGTAATACCAGAAATTTTAAATGAAAACTATCAAAGGCTTAAAAGTAAAGTAGTCTAAGAACCAAGCCTACAATTCGTGTATCCCAATACAGGAAGCTGAACATTGCGCCTTCCCTAATTAATAGGGAGAGAGATGGACCATAGCCATGCTTAGAGCGCTGATGCTCTTGCAGAAGCGACCCGGGTCTCGATCCCCAGCACCCATGTTAATTGCCGGTTTGTTCTGCATTGTAATCGACCGAATCATCTTTAACTCCAGCTTCCAGGAATCGCCGACACCCCTCTTTACTGACCTCTAGTGGACACTATGCAACGACACAGCGTGCACCAAACCTACGCTGCAGACAGTACATCATACACAATAAAAACTAAAATAAGATGAAATTTTTAAAAAGTAGATAAATTCCTAGACCAAGTTACGATTAGTTATCAATACAGAAGCTGAAATTTAGCTTCCGTAAACAGCATATTAGCCCAGCCAAAGCCCCAAAACTTTAACACTACTTATGAATCAGAATAGTCAAATCTAAAAACAGATACTAGGAATGAATATTTTAATGCCTCCTTTCGAGCGCGACATTAGCTGACAAGAGTACAGTAGTATAAAATTTGACATGTAATGTCAGAATCAAAAGTGTCCCTTTACGATGCCTCCTGTAGTAATATCCAATGGCCTCGTATGCGTCTGAAACTCTAAAATGAATTTAGTATTTCACTAAATATTGCAAAAGCAGGAATTTCATGTTCAAAAGTAATAACAAGCACAGAAAATTGTCCAAGTATACCTATTATTTTAAATGTATTTTTGGTTCATTGTTTTATAGCTCATCTACTTTTGTAACTTGGACTAGCACAAGCCTAATTGAACAAACACACCACCATTGGGTCTACCATAGCCTCAAAGAATATCTGTGATTTCTGACATCCTGGTAGAAGATCTATAGTCCTGGTGCAACCCAGGTTCAACTTGGCAAATCATATTCATTTGTTTACAATTCTTTTCATTTGTATCAGAATTCCCAATGAATGAAAACATGCACTTTTCCAAATGAGCAGAACGAAACTCAGTATTAATAAAAAAAAAAAAAAAAAAAAAAAGCGAGCTATGATACTGACATTTTGAACTAACTGGGAATATAAAATGCTAGTTGTTTTAATTTATAGTTTGTATTGGGTTTGGTCTCTATATTTTTCTGAAATAACAACATCACAGTTGTAACACTTTCTTTTACTTGTAGACAATTTAAAGTAATTAAGCTTAAATTTTTACTTCCCAAATAAGTAGAAGTCTTAGTCCAATCATATAGCTTTAAAGAAGCAAAGTGTTATTGGGTAAAATTTTTTAGCAGGTACTCAACTCTCCCAAGCTTATCCATCAAGTATAGGTATTTTAAGGCTTAGTGAATTGTTTAGATTAGTTAAATGTAGGTGTAGGTTTTGGTGGAAAGGTAATAAATTTGAACTAATTGGGAATAAAAATGGTTAATTGTTTATTTATAATTTGTATTGGGGTAAGTATACAAATGGCTATATATTTTTTCTGATTACACACACATCACATTATACAACTTTTCTTTTACTTGAAGGACAATTTAAGGAACTAAGCTTAAATTTCCTCCCAAATAGTAGCATACAGTCAATGAGAAAACAGTTTGGGTAAAATTTAATGAAAGCTTATGCTTGGCCTCCTGTTTATGGGTATGTGTAATACAACTTAGGCATCTGTAGGTCAAAAACATAAAACACTTAAAAAAAAAAAAAAAAAAAGAAGGGAGGTGCGAGGTGGGGTAACTATCCTTTTCTGGGATACAAATGGAAAACTCTGTGTTCCAATCCTATGAATAATTTCTTCATTTTTCTGATCTTGAAACTAACAATGGGTGGATAATTTATGTTCCCCACAGGTAAAAATCACCAATCTAAATGCCTGAAAAACAACTTATGCTGTGAAGAGGAACTGGGGAATGCCAGCAGAAGGTTGACCCATCTGAACATTAAGGAATGAGGAACTTCAGACTGTAGAGTCACAGACACTGACATCTCTCTGAATAATATTGGGGGTTGACTGTTTATAATGGGCCTAATGAAGTTACCTTCCAGATGCTGAGAAACCTCCTACCTCTCCCCTTTATGGGAAAAAGAAAAACTGATGGTAATGAAACCCACTCCCTAACTGTAAACTAGAGCCAATGTTACAGTGGTAATTTCTATAAAACAGGCATAACAGTATTAATGGATTGCAGGCATAGGAACTGTGAAAGGATATTTCTCTATCTAGAGCCAAATTCAATAGTAAAGTGTTTATAAGTTGTGTAATTAAGCAAAATATATTACTACAGGAAAGCTCTGACATCAGAATGAATTATTCTGCCTAGGAGATGTTGGTAGGGGATTCAAACCCCCCCCCCCAGTTTTAAAGGCCTTTTGCCTACAAGTGGGATATATGCAAGGAGAAGGCAGTAAGTCCCTGTTGTCGAAGACCTGGTGTGAGCATGAAAAATTTATGAGACGTCACTTCTAGTACAACTGGCCTCTGAAATGCCAGAGAGCATTACCAAAAAGGCCACTAAAGCAATACAGCAAAATATTGGTCTCCCAGAGACAAGCAAGACTCCTCCAAAATATCAACTACACTCTCAACAGCCTGGAGATACTATGCAACAGTGGCAGCCAAGTGTCTATATATCCCAAATCTATTTGGCTTAAGCCTCTCTCCTTGGAGGAATAACTGACAGCGGATGCCACAAGCTTATGTCCTCTCGTGGTTAGGAGAGTTGTTATAAGCCACAATAAGAACTTGTCACCCTTTAATTAGAAAAACCACAGTTTGCGGATTAGCATACCATCCAAGCAGCTGTGTCTATGCTCACAGCTTAGCTTGACATAATAATGGTACTGTTAAATGCCTGTACATCCAATAGCATGTGCTTTGTTATTATGACTAAAAGGGTATCACTGGGAAAGCTGTCAATCCATGAAGGGAAACAACCTGAACAGAATGGAGTCCAAAATGACAACTCCAAAGAAATTAGACTGTTTTCTTCTCACCCACTTGTGCCCTTTCCCCAAAGCCCAGGGAACAAATTGGGAAGAGGAGGTGTGGTAGATTGGAAGGGCTGCGGAGAGATAGGGGTGAATCATGAGACTACAGGAATATAGTCTGGACTCCTGATTGATCAACATGCCTGTGCATACAAGCTTCTCCAACTGGACTATGGGAACCTTGGGTTGTTCAAAATTTGGACATAGATACTTACAAAATGCACCAATTACCTAATTGTATGACATACTGAGTAACATCAATGTTTTCTGAAAACAACTGTATCATTATATTGTAGAATCCCTTAAAAAAATAAAAAATAAAAAAAAATAGTAAAAAAAAAAACAAACATGTTTCCCTTTCAAGTAGAAACACTGCAAAATGTCTTTAGGGAAACTGAGATGTGCCAGAGTTTGCCAGGTAAAGAAAAATAATAAATAGGTTAATGTTTTTAATGTATTAATACTGTCTTTGCCATTTTGGTAGCACTGGGATTTTAACTTAAAATCTCAGGCATGTGAGGCAAGCCTCTGTACCACTGAGCTACAGTTATGTCCCTTCTTTCAGGTAACTCTTGATAAAATATATTTATCTAAAGAAATACACAGTAAAGAGGGATGGGGTTTATACTTTGATGTGCGTCTTAGACATTGTGGCCCCGTTTCCACCATCAGAAGTAAGCATGAGCCACAGGACAAATGCAAGGGACTCCTGCTTTCCGTGGGTCATAGGTCTCTGGTTTCAAGGCAGCCAAGCCTTGGAACTAATGCAAATACTCAGAGAAGTGCAGGCAAGGTGGGGTGACTCAGCTCTTTGACTCAAGGACAGAGTAAGCAGTCAGTCAGTCAGTCAGTAAATAAAACCTTTCCTCCTCCTGCCTCAATATTTCAAAACCATCTGACTAATATATTTGACTTTTAAAGGGATGAATGTTTCAGCCTTCATAGCATAATATGACAGATGAAAGATGGCTGTGTGCTGAGGGGCTGGAGGGGGTGGAGGGAAAGCTGCAGTAAGTGGTTCAGCAAAGAGTTCATTTTCCTCTGCTTTGCTTTGCTTTCTGTGAGCCTGTACAGAAAACTGAGTCTCCATCTGGCCTCACAGCCAGGATGATCAACCTCCAACTCTGCCATATATTAGAAGGAACAGTGATTGAAGCTGACAGGGGGGGAGCAGCTCTAATCAAGTAACAATTCCTTTGGCTCATTTCCAGGAAAATCCACAAAGTGAGTGGAATGTCAGGACCCAGCCTGAGCCCCATATGCAGACAGAGTTCCCATGCTAACCTGTCTCAGGGCCTTTCACTTGCTGATATACAACACTAGGACAGGACATGGAACATCCTAAGAGATGCTCAGATCAGGTTCAAAAACCACAGACAATGAGAAAGTGCTTTACTTGTGAACTTTTGAGTATTTAGGTATAATTTTTAAAAACATTTTGTTTATTTTATTCTTATTTCTTATGTGTATGAGTGTATTGTCTGCATGTATGTTAGTGCGCCCATGTTGTGCAATGCCCGCGGAGGTCAGAGAGGGCTTTGGATACCACGGAACTGCAGTTAGGGATGGTTTTTAGCTGCCATATGGGTGCTGGTAGTCAAATCTGGGTCCTCTGCAAGAGCAGCCAGTGCTTCTTCTATCTGCTGAGCCATCTCTCCAGCCCCCTCAGCTACAATTATTTTAATAGTTCACATAGGAAGGTTTCTTTGAATGTCTTTGTCTTCCTACAGAATTTCTCACAGATGGATCTACACATTTCTATAATTAATGTTAAGCTGGTTTCTTAGTCCCTAGTTTTTATGGACTATCTACCATTGTTTTCTGACCTGTCTCTTCTATGTAACCCACCCAATTTCCCCAGTGTGCCACAAACAACTTCCTCAGCACCAAAGAACGTGAACTTAAGGACACTTTAAGGTGACACTCAAAGCCACACCAACACCTTTACCTTGGGAAGGCCAGTAACATGAACCATCCTGTTAACCATACTGGAAAACTGCGAAGATGCACTTACTCTTGCTTCAAATACTAAGCCCAAGTTCACCATGAAGCCAACTAATCCGATATTACAATTTTAACTTAGTTATTCACTACTCTTATTGCTTAACAGGGACACTGATTCATCTGAATGGAAGGCAAGCTTTAATAGCTTTGATTTTTCTAACCTATGATCAAAATGGAAAAAGCTTATTGTATTTTTAATCCTATGATGAAGACTGGGGAAGTGGAAATCATTCACAAATGGCTTAGAGAGCTGTTCTGCCAATTCAACCTCTTATTGTGTCTCAGGTGCTCCTGACGTTTCATGCTCTTTGTTTTTGAAATACACTGTCTACCCCTGAGAAGTGCTGATTATAACTGAGAGTTAACTTCCCAATGATTTTTCAGAACTAGTATCTTCTGTGTGGACATACTAGAAAACAGATCTGTGTCTTCCTACAATCGAGCACACATGTGTACAACATGGAGCCCTAGTCAGATGCAGAATCATAGCACCCTGTGCCCAAAGTGCTCCTTTTACATGCACAGCCCCCCATCTATCCAGCTCTCTCACAAACATGTACACACATTTATATACACAGAAGTATTATTTATCTATTGTTTTCTTGTTAGGCTTAAAATTCTTGTTTAAGGAAAAAATGAACTAGTTATTTGCAAGAATTATGTAGAGCCACAAAAATACATCTTTTTGGTGGGGGGTTTGAGAGAGGGTCTCCCTGTAGCCCCAGCTGTCCTAGAACTCGCACTGTAGACCAGGCTGGCTTTGAACTCACAGAGGTCCACTTGCCTCTGCCTCCCAAGTGCTGGGATTAAAGGTGTGTGCCACCATGCCCAGCTAAAAATACATCTTTAATTTTTATTATCTTCATAAATACAGGAGCTCCTCAATTTATTATGGGGTTATATCCTTATGAACTCATTATGAAAGTCTAAATGCCTAGTATATGGAGCCTTCTTAACATCAGAGCTTAGAACACAGACCCCCCAAACACCAGTGCTGTATCCTGGAGAGCTCAAAGCTGATTAAACTGTGTCTCGCCGGGCGTGGTGGTGCACGCCTTTAATCCTAGCACTTGGGAGGCAGAGGCAGGCGGATCCTGGTCTACAGAGTGAGTTCCAGGACAGCTTGGGGCTAACAGGGAGAAGCCTGTCTCGAAAAAAAAAAAAAAAAAAAAAAAAGCTGTGTCTCACTGC
This sequence comes from Rhizomys pruinosus, assembly GCA_009823505.1. Classification (NCBI taxonomy): domain Eukaryota; kingdom Metazoa; phylum Chordata; class Mammalia; order Rodentia; family Spalacidae; genus Rhizomys; species Rhizomys pruinosus. The sequence goes on along the minus strand of VZQC01003434.1, from coordinate 659,306 downwards.
TGCAGACCAGCACCAAGAAATGTTTTTCATTAACACTAGCTGAGAAAAGATTAAAATTTGAAATTCTAAGTACAGTTTCTGCTGAATGTATATTGCTTTCATACCAGTAGAAAGTCAAAAGTTCTTAAGTTCAACCACTGTAAGTTGGAGGTCCCCTGTGCTGTCTTTCAGATGAAGGGTTTTATAATATAGTAGACCAATGTGGTGGTGTGAAGAAGAATGTCCCCCATAAGCTCCAAGTACTTGGACAATTCGTCCCTAGTTGGTGGCACTGTTTTGGGAGGTCTTAAAAGGTGTGGCCATGCTGGAGGAAGCAGGTCACAGGAGGCAGACATGGAGAGTTCTTTGGCCTAGGCAGATCCCCAGTCGCTCTCTGCTCCCTGTGCCTGCTTGAAGACTTGGGCCTCTGCTCCTACTCCTGCTCCTGCACCTCCTGCCCCTCCTGCCTCCCTGCCCTGATGGACTCTGATTCCCCTGAAATCATAAGCTGAATGAAATAAACTCTCCCTTTTGTAAGTTTCCTTGATTGTGGTATTTTATTACAGCAACAGAAAAGTAAGTAATACAACCAACTAATTAATGGCAAAAACTAATTTTACATGAATTTAAGTATTCCTAAACTAACTCTGAAGACTAAAATGAAATGCAGTGATGAGAAACTGGGCATAGCTAACATTTATATACAGCAAACTTTAAACCTTATTTTTTAACTCTATGAAATATTGTTGCTGATGACTAATTAAAAGCACAGTCAACCTATGCCAACAATTATGCGCAAAAATACATGAGATCTTAGAAATTCATGTTTTGATGAAGATTTGAAAGAGATGATGTGAAACCCAACAGTGCTATTTCCTGAAAATCATGCAAATTGAACTTGGATTTGTTTTTCAATATTTAGCAGATTGCTATTTACATACCACAATTTTCTGGCACAATTTGCAAAGCAGATTTCCCATGATTTCCAAACTATGTGCATAAAGTGTAAGAATTTTCCTGTGTTCTAGAGAGATAACTTAAATAAAAACATATTGTAGATGTTTAAGACTACAGAGAAAATGACAGCATCATCTGATAGTCCTGGGCCAACCCCAAGATACAAATCCTGAAATTCTGGCCTTGCTTCCTGGCATTAAGCAAATCTCAACCTTTTGTACACTAGCATCCTTAATGGCTCAGTCTTCTAGGCACAACTTTTTTTTTTATTTTATTTATTTTTTATGTGTATGAGTGTACTGTCTGCATGTAGGTTTGTGCACCCATGTCGTGCAATGCTGCGGAGGTCAAAAGAGGGTGTCGGATTCCCCTGGAGCTGGAGTTAAAGACGGTTCTCAGCCACCACGTGGGTGCTTGGGATCGAACCCAGGTCCTCTGCAAGAGCAGTTAGTGCTCTTAACCGCTAGGCCATCTCTCCAGCCCCCCACCCCACAACTCTTATCCAGGGAACACTGTCAACTTATCCAAGGCAAGTACACATAATAAAAACTAACTTTTACCAAAAACATAAATCTCAAACTTCAAATAGTACATGCAAATGAAGGCCCGTTCTCAGGGTTACAGAATCTCGCTCTTGCCTCAGGGATTTGGCAGAGAACAATGAAAAACTGTGTTAAATTTAAAATATTTCTTCCATGTTTCATTTATAAATAGCAAATAAGGTGTTATATAATCATATAAGATGCAATGAAAGAAAATTTTAAATTATAGACTTTGAGTATTCTCTCAGTGAGTTGTATCATTATTTTAACTGCAAAATTGCTTTTGTTGATTCTAATATTGATAGTGAGGTAAAGAAGATTAATCAATTTAGATTTAAAAAGCTGACAGCTATAATTTTTTTCAGACAGGTCCCTTTTCCCTAAGCTGCCTATTTTTTTTAATGGTTAAAAATTAATGCCATTTATTTGGATAGAGCTGGCAATGCTTTTAATTGATCCATTAGAGGTGCACTGGAATATGGTCCCCAGCACTGTGTCTTCAACCTGATAACACACAAGCAAGTGCCCTTGCTGCAGAGGGACCCAGGGCAAAATGAAAGTGTGATCTTGGGTTCAAGGTTTACAAACTAGGTTTACAAACTAAACTTCAAGAATAAGAGTGAAGAATAATAGACAAGCCAGGAGCCCACAAGCACAGAGTCCCAGGCACCTGTCCGTGTCAGGCACACATCAAGTCAGTCACGGCTGCTATGGAATACAGAACCCTGTGCTGACCAAGTTTGCGGGGGGGGGGGGTGAATTGGTGTGGATCTGTGATTGCCTATGTGATTTTAAAACGGAATCCTTCCCCCAAAGAAATTTTGGAGCCATGGAATCCAATGACCTCAGCCAAGAAAATCCCTGATGAAGACTTAAGCCTCTACTAAACATTTCAGTGAAAGAAGTTTCCACAACCTTCTTCTCATCTAAAGGGATGTCATGTGGCCAGTATGACAGCACAGTCAGCAAGTTAGAACACCACCAAAGCATACTTAGGTCCCCTGAGAAAAAGTCTCCCTTGAGTTTAAAAGACTCCTATAGTAAACCTCACCCACCCATGGTGCAGGGCTCACTGCAGCCCAGGGTACCGAAGGAGCCAGGGTTGGTGCATGGACATCAGGAAGCAGAGGCTTCCAGGCCTCCGGGACCTCGCTCATATAAACTGATAGCAACGGCAGCAGAACGCACAAGACCCAGATAAGCCCAGACGAAATCCCAGCGCAGAACTGGGGAAATGGGCAGTAAACCAAACCCCGACCTTAGGCAAGGAATCATTGGCAATGAATTACTACTGGGTGAGGGAGAGTTGATCTTATTTAAGGGAGAGATTCTATATTGGCTGACTAGACTCCAGTGGATGAACTTGCATTGATGGGACATCTGGGTACACAAACTTGACTGAAAAAGCCTTAACGTATATAACAGTATGTATGAATGCCAGTGGGGGGGGGGATGTCCACGGGGGGGGGGGCAGATGAAAGAGAGGGCGTAAAGATGATTAAGATGTTTTGTAAGAAATACATTAAAATTAAATTAAAAGTATGCATTGAAGAAAGTTCTTAGCTGGTATCCATTTGCTAAGAGGGTGAAGATCACAACAGATGTGCCATGATAACCTCCTACTTTAAATTTTTTTTATTAATTTTATTTCTGTATGTGTATGAATGTACTGTCTGCATGCAAATCTGTGCACCCGTGTCATGCAATGCCGCTGAGGTCAGAGAGGGCGTCGGATTCCCCTGGAACTGGAGTTCTCCTGGAATTGGAGTTTCAGACGGTTCTCAGCTGCCATGTGGGTGCTGGGGATCGAACCCGGGTCCTCTGTAAGAGCGGTCGGCGCTCTTAACTGCTAGGCCATCTCTCCAGCCCGATAACCTCCTACTTTAAAGTGGGTAAGTGAAGTGTTCCATTATAAGGCGATCTAACAACCACCTTTGACCTCTGCCCTCACTAAACATTTAAAGAATTTTAAATTTTCTAAAAGAAATAAGCCCTTCACATCTCTACCCCAGTATCTGTGGTTATCTTCACAAGTAAACACACAGGTACTGTAGTTTCCAGTAGTGTCGCCCTGTCCCCACAGTTTCTCTGGTTCTCCGGAGGGAGTCTCGGTTGTCTTAGAGGGTGTTCTCCCTTGGCCTTAGACTAAGGTTTCTCAGCATGAACTCTGTTGACATGTGGAGGCCATGGACAGCCTTTCCTGTGGAGCTGTCCTACAGGCTGCCCTGTTCGGCATCCCTGGATGTCAGCTCCCACTTCAGCACACAGCATCCACTGTAAGACCTGATAAAGGGACATACTGTCCTGGTCCAGGCACTATTTTTGGTTCCATTTTTTGTCACTGAAGTATGATAAGAACCTGGGAAATGCACAAAGCCTCTGCAAGCTCCTCCTGTAAGTCTCCTCCTGTTTTTAAACTGAGCTTGGGGGATTTATTTCACAGGACTGGGTTCTAGACGGGTAAATAATTCAGATGGAGTGCTTAGCTTAGCTTAGCTTAGTACTTGACACATAGTAAACATCCAATAAATATTATTTAAAATCTGAAATCAATAAAATGATCATCAAGAACTCAGGGAGAGGAGCACAGGCTGGCGTGCTTCTGCATATAAAGACTGTGCTTCCCTCCATTTTGCTGTGAGCTCCAGCCTGTGATAAATCCTCGCCTCAGATTTTCAAAGAATTGACTTGAAAGCTAAACTCCCTCACTTTCTTTTCTTTTATCTTTCTTTCATTTTTTTCTTGTTCTTCTTTCCTTCCTTCAATTGTTTTGGAGGAAGGTTCCTGCCATAATCTCTGCTGGACTCTAACTTGAGGTCTTGCTGCGTCAGCCTCCTGAATCCTGGAATCCAGGTGGGCTCCAACAAGCCTGGCTTGCATGTTTCTCAACATATTTTTTGCCCATTCTTCGGAAGAGAAATTGTAGGGAATAAAAGCACTGTTCATCAGAGTTTTCAAAATTTTATGTATCATTTGGGGATTCTACCCATGAATAAACTCTATATGGGTTATATCCACCCTCCAACCCCCATTTCTGTCATCCAACTACTTCCTACCCAACTTGACAGAAGGACGTCATGCCTGGTGTTGTAAACCTTCAGAGAACCCTTGGTCAGGTGTGTCAACTTGATAACTGACACTACCCACACAGCACAAAATGGATACTATTAGGTTGAATTGGTAAAAACAAAAACAAAACAAAACAAAAAAAAACAAAAACAAAAAAACTCTCCAATATTTATAACTGAAAATATGGTTAAGAAGATGCTTTATGATTTTCATTAATGAGATGCCAAAGTTGGAATTGTAGTTCAAAACCTGTGAACTACTTAACTTACCAGCTTATTTTCCTTTCAGTTCTTATCATTTTGTAATTGCTGCATGGGTTACAGCTCACCATGCTTTCCAGTTATAATTAAAATCTATTATATAGTCCTCTCCCCTTCCTACCCCAATGCCAAACCCAACCACTTACTGACATTTCACAGACATGGTTTCTAAGTCTCTGCAAGGTTAATACATTTCCACTCACAGATGCGGCTTTTGTTTACTCTTTGCGTGATTTCATCCTCTGCAGGGCAGAGGACAAGGTTTAGTCTGAAACCTCTCCTGCAGCACAATGTCCCCAACAGCTGTGGATGATCGGCTCCCTTTGTATCTCGACAGACCAGTTGTTAATGTAGTTCACAGGGTTCACAGCTATGGAATTCCTCTATTGGACTGACCTGTGGCCTTGTTTGTGAGGCATTTTTCTGACTGTTGAGGGATGTGGGAAGGCCCAGTCCACTGTGGGTGGTGCCACCCCTGGCCAGGTGGTCTTGATTTGTATAAGAAAGCAGGCTGAGCACAGTGGAGAGGCGCAAGCCAGGAAGCAGAATTGCTCCAAGGCCCATGCTTTCATTTTTTTTTTTTTATATATGTGTATGAATGTACTGTCTGCATGCAGGTTTGTGCCACGGAGGTCAGACGAGGGCGTCGGATTCCCCTGGAACTGGAGTTAAAGACGGTTCTCAGCTGACATGTGGGTGCTGGGGATCGAACCTGGGTCCTCTGCAAGAGCGGTCGGTGCTCTTAACCACTAGGCCGTCTCTCCTTCAAGGTCCCACCCTACTTGAGATCCTGCCTTGTCTTCCCTTCAATGATGAACTGTGATTGGAATATTTAAGTCAAATAAACCCTTTCCTCCCTGTCTGGTACTGCTTTGGTCAGTGTATTGTCACAGCAGTAGAAAGTAACTGGGCCAACTGCAGGGGTCAGGGAACGAGAACTCACCTGGTTCTGGATGCATCATCTCCTCATGAAGTAGGAAGGGTTACCACGGACAATATTCCAGTCCTCTACTACTAATTGTTTAGAGACGTGATGCAATTTAGTTTGAAAAGTCAAATGAGGTTATTTCAGGATAGTTTGTTGGTGAGCCAAAGTTGGAACTGCAAGCAGAATTATATAACAATAGCTACAAAAACATCCCAAAAGGGGTGAGCACATTAGAAAACATAATTAATGAATCTCTGGCACACTAGCAATAGCCAAACTCTGCTGGAAGGAGAAAGAAATCTGCAAACAGAAACCGGGTGAGAGGGGTTTCAAATCCACAGGAAAAATAAAACTACATGGAAAAATAACGGATCTCTCCTGACTCCACACACCACGTTAAACAAATCCTTTCCTCAGCAAGAAACTGCAAACCGGCCAGTGCTTTTTTTTTTTTTTTTTTTTTTTCTCTGAACCATTTTATTTAATAACAAAAAATCACTCTTTCAAAATAAACATCTACAGCGGATCTAACAATGCTCCTTTTTCAAAATTTGATTTTATTTCTACTCTTAGGAGAGTTCGTTTTGAATGTTTCCAGCATGGAACCTCTTCCACTATCCAGGACAGTGGTCTTCCTTTCCCCAAACCTGGTATTTATGACTATGTAATGCTGTCCTTTTTATATGCTGCCAAGCACAAACATGTTAAAAAGTCTCATATTTAACAGGGGAAATATTTACAATGTATAAAACCTAAAAAAACATTACTGGCCTCATTGTAGACATTCCTTTTTTGTCAGGTAAAAGGGGAGACCAAAGCAGAGAAATACTTTTGAAGAGAGAGTGTACAGAGATATAGAAATGATCCACAGTGAGCTAAAGATGAGCAATAAATATTCCAGAACTTGTGAGTCTTAACCAGCAATCATCATTATGCAAATTAAAACAGTAATGGGCAATTTGTTTATTCAACTGGCAAATATGGATGCATATATTTAGTTTTACTTCCCAGTGTAGGGAGAATATGTACATATTGGTTTCCCTCCATTGACACAGTCCATCTGCAAAGTAATTTCACATTTGCTATCAAAAGTATGCATTCTACACATTTTTAACCTAGGAAGTATCTTGTGTGTTTATAGTAATGTTATTTATTTTTCCAGTTGATTTATGCATTTAATTATAAAAGATGTGCTTTTCCTAAATACATAGCAGATCTCACTTGCTGTATGAACTTTTAAAAATGCAGAAAGAAAAAAATCAATTTTGTAATCATCAGTAACTTGAAGCAAATTAATGTTGACATTGATTTTATAGTAAGTAAAGATTGTTTCCCAAAATTGGGACATGGAATCATACCATTAACCTACATACTTCCTTTCTGGTATTTAAGGCTCTGATATATAAATGGATACATTATATTCTATTTTCATTTTGGATGTATGTCATACATATTAATTTCTTTAAAGGCTTTTTAACATTTGGGGTTCCTTTTTAAAATGCTCTCTTTAAAATAATATTTGCTTGGGGCTGGAGAGATGGCCTAGTGGTTAAGAGTGCTGACCGCTCTTACAGAGAACCCGGGTTCGATCCCCAGCACCCACATGGCGGCCGAGAACTGTCTGAAACTCCAATTCCAGGAGAACTTCAGTTCCAGGGGAATCCGACACCCTCTTCTGACCTCTGAGGCATTGCACGACACGGGTGCACAGACCTGCATGCAGACACTACATTCATATACATACAGAAATAAATAAAATTTAAAAAATAAATAAATAAAATAATATTTGCATGAAGTCTCGGCAAACTTCACACAATGTATTTGATAGTGCTTACTCCCTTCCAATCTCCTCTCCAGCCCACCCCACTCCCACAACCCCTCCAGCCCCTATCCTCTTCTATTTTTTCCTTTCTTTGTAAAGCAAATCCAGCCCAATCTATGCTCCCCAAATACTCTTGGATGTGAGTCCATCTCCTGTATCTGATCCACCACTAGGGGTCCCACTCTTAAAAAACTGGCTCTCCCTCTCCCAGCAGCTCCTCAGCGGATATGTTGTCTGGCTTCAGCTTCTCCAGGTCTTCTGCATACTGTCAGCAAGACTGTGGGTTCAAATGGGCAACTACTCTGTTTTTCCAGGAAACGTATCTTTGTGGTCACCTACCACTTCCGGCTGGCTCTTGATCTCCACGCCTTCAGGGAGGGGTGTGGTACAGATGTTCCATTTAGGGCTGTGGGTCCTGAAGACTTGTTCTCTGCACTCTCACCAGTCTCTGTGTTAATTGTCTACTGCAAAAATGATTCTCGGGCTGGAGCGATGGCCTAGCGGTTAAGAGCGCCGACGCTCTTGCAGAGGACCCGGGTTCAATCCCCAGCACCCACATGGCGGCTGAGAACCGTCTTTAACTCCAGTTCCAGGGGAATCCGAAGCCCTCTTCCGACCTCCGCGGCATTGCACGACACGGGTGCACAAATCTGCATGCAGACAGTACATTCATACACATAAAATAAATAAATAAAAAATTTAAAAAAAATGATTCTCAGCTGATGGTTGAGAAATGCACTTACAGGTATAACCGTAAGTCACTGGGATTTTGTTTAATGGCAGGAACATTTAGCTGAGCATTGACAATATGATTCCCTAGAGTATGACATGTCTAGCCCCAGGCTCTTGACCATGATAATGGTACCAGGCATGGGTTCCATTTTGTGGAGTGGGCTTTAAACTCAACATGTAAGTAATTGGTTACCTCTGTCATAGCAATGCCACTATTGTTTTAGCATGCCCATCTCACCACAGCAGTTGTTAATGTAGTTCACAGAGTTCACAGCTAGGTAAGATTGATAATTAATTTTCTCTCTTCCAGAGGGGTGCATACCACCTTCCAGCATTGTGAAAGTTAGCTGGTAGAGTTGAAGCTTCTAGGTCAGTACCAGTGTGATTCCTCCATGTTTTATGGCTCATCTACATACTGTGAGTCTATCTTCAAGTTCATAACCAAGAGAAACGGGAATAGCCAGTATTGTTTGGGGGTCTATGGAGACCCACTAGCCAACAGCTTCCAAAAAGGTCACCAAGTCCTGGTACTGGATTCTGTTTATGCTCTTGGTTTTTGTTTGACTGCTTTGAGACAAGGTCTCACTATGTAGCTCCAGCTGACCTGGAACTTGCTATGTAGACCAGGCTTACCTCAGTCTCCCAGAGATCTACCTGCCTGTGCTATGGTATATATGTATATATGTCTGTAGAGATAGCTCATCAGTTAAAAGCACTTGCCACTCTCCCAGAGGGCCTGAGTTAGGTGCCCAATAGTGGGATAAGGCGGCTCACAACGACCTGTAACTCCAGCTCCAGGGAATCTGACACCCTCTGCTGACCTCTGTAGCAACTATACATTTGGCATACACGCACGCAAACATGCACACATCCAGAAAAACTTAAATAACTTTAAAACAACCTTGAAAAAAATAAATATTCCTTGAGAAATTTTATACAAATAGTTAATAGCTTTATATTTTTGTATTTATTCCTTTGAGAGTTTAAATTTCATATTAGGAACTGTTTTTTTTTATTTTAATTAATTCTCCAGTCTCCTTATGGATATATAAGTTTGATTATGTTAGAGAAGTTCTCTCCAAACTTTGTGCCCATGGCTTATGTTAGCTCACCCAGGTGTGTTCTGATTACTGTGTTAGTCATTTCAGTATCTCCCTGATAAATTTCCAGTATTTACAATTTTAGGGAGGAAGGGTTTATTTCACAAGTTCCAGAATATTCAAGTGCATGGTGCCTTGGCCCCAGGCACTTGTTAACAGGGTATTTAGAGGAGGCTGTTCATCCCATAGGGGACAGGAAGCAAAGACTGCTAGGGACTGGAGGCAAGGTCTGACCTTCACAGTTGCTCCTGTGGTGACCCACTTCACCCAACCTCAGTCCCACCCACAAACTGAGAGATCAGGTGTTTATAGTCCCCTGTAGGACACATTTCATATTGAACCACAATAATCATCACCAGGTATACAGACTAATGTCTCTCAAAACAATCTGCCCATCTGCATCTGAGTTCCTTCCTTAAGGTCATGTCTCAGAGCAGAATAAACTCCTGTAACTTCTCGATTTGGAGCCACATAGGTCACTGGGTGGCAGTACGATTTCCTTCTGTGCACAGATAAGTCAAAGAATCTGTCAAACATCATTTACTGCTACTAATGTTTGTGTTGTAGCTATCACTGTCTTGACAGAGAGTTAACTTTGTTTTCTCTAAGATTATATTTCTAGTCATATGCTCAGGTGTTGTTTCTGGTATTTTTGCTCATTCTACTAATATATGCTAATGTTATTTTTGCTCATTCTACTAATATATGCTAATGTCTCCCTTCCCTGAGCCAGTTCTACCAGCATTCCTGGATGTGTGTGATGAGCTAAACAAACTCCTGCATTAGTGACCCTCACATCCTGCTCCTTTTCCTCCTGCATGAGCTAGATGCTTCTTTCTCCACCCTGCATCATCCTTTCAGCTGCCATTTAAGTGCAGTTTCTCTCTAGAATTAGCATATGCAATTCTAGATGCTTCTTTCTCCACTCTGCATCATCCTTTCAGCTATCATTTAAGTGCAGTTTCTCTTTAGAATTAGCATATGCAATTCTAGAATTAGCATGTGCAATTCTCTCCTGCTGTGGTCCCTGTGGTGAAGGAAAAGGACCAAGATATCTTCTCTGTTCCTCATGTCCATCGAGGATGAGGAATTATGTTCTATTCATCACTTTTAATCCATACAGCACCATCAACTAGGAACCACACATGAGCCTATGAAGGACTTTCTACCCTCAAATCACAACAGTTAGTTAGTTAGTTAGTTAGTTAGTTAGTTAGTTAGTTAAACAGTTTCAATATGTAGCTCTGGATTACTTGGAGCTCAAAGGTACCCAGCTGGGTGGAACTTGCACTGATCCCCCTGCTTCTGCCTCCTGAATGCTGGGAAGTTATAGTTTTAGCAAATGGATTCCAGGAGAAGTCAGAAGCTGTGCTCTCATTCAAGAAAGAAGATTTCTAATCATTAAAAGAGACAACAAAGGTCATTACATATTGATAAAAGGAACAGTCTGGGGCTGGAGAGATGGCCTAGCGGTTAAGAGCACAGACTGCTCTTGCAGAGGACCCAGGTTCAATCCCCAGCACCCACATGGTGGTGGCTGAGAACCATTTTTGACTCTAGTTCCAGGGGAATCCAACACCCTCTTCGGACCTCCGCAGCTTTGCAGGACAAGGGTACACAAACCTACATGCAGACAGTACATTCATACACATAAAAAATAAACAAATAAATAAATAAAAATGAACAGTCTGTCAGGAAAATATAACAGTCACAAATATCTATTTGCTGAATAACTGTGCACACAATATCATTAAACTAACATGGGTGGATATAAAGGGACCCATATGTACTAATATGATGGAAGTAGGAAAACCCATAGATTGGTTGATAAAAGACTTTGCAATGTTATAGTAATCAAAATCTTTGGAAAAGCTCTGAGACAGGAGATAGAAATGGAAAAGGCAGACAGAAGACTTTCCCCTCTGCCCCCTGTAGTTACCCAGGATAGAAGTCTTTGTCTCCCAAAGCCACCAAATTCCTGTAACTTTTGTGACCATGAGTTACCTGTTAACCATATTTAATTACCAAGTGTGTGTGTCATCTGCTCTTTGCTTGCATTGGACACATGGGTGTAGAAGCCCCCAAAGACTCAGTTAAGGGGCTAACTCCTTTATGGAATGATCTGTGAGTCAGTCTTGCTACTGTAAAAATTAAACTCCCTCTCTTTACCTGACTGGACTTGATCTCATGATTTTTTTTCATAACAAACCTGGAGGCCCTGACAAGATCAAGCCAATGTGCCCCACATGGACCCTGCACCTCCATTTACCCCCTAAACAAAGAAGTGCACAACCCGAAATAATTTTTCTTCAGGGTTTCCTTCTAGGAGACCACAGAGAGCTGCAGAGCACAGGACCCACACCTCTCACCAGGTGAAGTGAGGCAGAGAACCAGAATGGATGCCCAGACCAGATAAGGGCCCTTCCAAGTTAGACAGACAGGTGGAAGCCAGCCAGGGCTGAACCCCACAGGACTGCACACAAAGTCTTCATGTGATCCCAAGATGGCACGGGCCTCCACTCAGGAAGGAAAGGGGACCACAGTTAAACATTGATGTGATTCCAGAGTGCTAGCCCCAGTTAGGTAAAACAGGAATCAGGCAGGAAAGGGGACCACAATTGAACTTAGATGTGATTCTGAGGTGGTGGCCCCATCTAGGCAGAACAGGAATTTAGTGGGAATGGATAGACTATGTGGGAGATTATGGTATTAAGACAAAACCCTCCAAATTGAAAATTTTTGTGAAGTTGAGTGGCTTAATATCAGGCCACTCTGGGGAAGAATTCCCAAGTCTGGCTGGAGGCTACTTGAACCCTACCACCCAACTTCATGTTTACCAGAAGAGGGGGGAGAACTGCCCTATAGCTACGAGGACATTATGGAGGAAGTATTCTTCCTGTCCAGACTTAAAAGATGAATTCTTACTTACAAAAGGTCATCCTCATCAAACTCCTTGATTATTGTGATTTTGGTGTACTGTATTTTCATGTAATTATGTAGGATATGTCCAAGATAAATGTTTCATGTACTATTTGTGATTTTATGTAATTATAGCATGTCTTTAAGTTTTCTCACATTTTGAGATTTCACATAATTCAGTCATCTATAATAATTAGAAAAACAAAAAACCCTGAATAGCCCAAGCAACCCTGAGTGAAAAGAGCAATACAGGGGGGATCACTTTACCAGACTTCAAACTATACTACAGAGTTATAGTCATAAAAACAGTCTGGTACTGGCACAAAAACAGACCTGTAGACCAATGGAACAAATCTGAAAATACAAACTTAAGCACATACAATTTTAGCCACCTCATATTTGACAAAGGGGCCAAGACTCAGTGGAGGAATGACAGCATCTTCGGCAAATGGGTGTTGGCAAAACAGGATCACCACTTGTAGAAAAATAAAATTAAACCCCTACCTCTTACCCTATACAAAAATCAACTCCAAATGGATCAGAGTCCTCAACATAAAACTTGAAACTCTGAAGGTAATTGAAGAAAACGCTGGCAGCAACATACAAGACAAAAGACTTTCCAAATCAGACAGCAGCTGTGCAGGAAATAAGGTCAACAATTGACAAGTAGGAACTCATTAAACTCAAACGCTTCTGTACAGTGAAAGAAACAATCAAGAAAGTGAAGAGGAAATCCACAGAGTGGGAGGAAACCTTCACCAGTGATACATCTGACAGAGCATTAACATCCAAAATATATAAACTACTCAAAAAACAAAGACGTAAGAAAACAAACGACTTACTCAAAAGATGGAGTAAAGAGCTGAACAGAGACTTCACAAGTGAGGAAATAAAGATGGCTGAAAAATATTAAAAAGTGTTTCAACATCACTAATTAAGGAAATCGAAATTAAAACCACTTTAAGATATCATCCCAGCACTTGGGAGGCAGAGGCAGGCAGATCTCTGTTAGTTCAAGGTCCACCTAGTTTACAGAGAGAGTTCCAGGCCAGCTGGAACTAAAGGGAGAACCCGTCTCAAAAAAATACAAAAAAAAAAAAAAAATCATCTCACTCCAATAAGACTGGCTAGGATCAAAGAAACAAACAATACCAAATGCTGTAGAGGTTGTGGGTAAAAGAGAATACTCATCCACTGCTGGTGGGAATGTAAAAATCATACAACCAGTATGGAAAGCAGTGTGGAGAACCCTTAAAAGGCTGAAAATGAGCCTACCACCTGATCCAGTCATACTACTCCTGTATACCCACAAGACTCATCCTACAGAAGAGATACATGCACAGCCATGTTCATTGTAGCTCTTTTCACAATAGCCAAGAGCTAGAAGCAACTCAAATGCCCCTCAACCAACAAGTGTCCCCCATAGGCTTTAAGTATTCAGACATTTGTCTCCAGTTGGTGGTACTGTTTTTGGAGGTCTTAGAAGGTGTGGCTGTGCTAGAGGAAGTCTGTCACTGGGGGCAGGCTTAGTGAGCTTAACAAGCCTCGTGGTCTCCAGTCGCCATCTTTCTACTTCCTGTGCTCATTGTGAGATGTGACCCTCGGCATGCTGCTCCAGCTCCAGCCGCCATGCCTCCCACCACAATGGACTCTAATTCCCTGGAACCATCAATCGTAAGCTCAAATAAACTCTTCCTTTTATAAGTTCCTTTAGTCATGGTGCTTTATCACAGCAACAGAAAAGTGACTAATAAAAAGTGGATAGAGAAAATGTTGTACATCTACAGAATAGAGTTCTATACAGTGGTAACGAAAGATGACATCATGAACCTTGCAGGTAAATGGATAGAACTAGAAACCATTTTGCTAAGTGAAGTAACAGAGTCCTAGAAAAAAAAAATGAGGGATGGTATCTCTAATCTGTGGATGCTAGCACCAAATCCCCAACTGTAAGAAAACTGAGCAATGTTAATGTCATATTCCTCATTATCTGAAAGAAATGTGAATCCCTTAATGGGTTCTAGAATTAACCTACCACTTATTTTCAGACTTTGTAATTTTGTTATATGGGTGGAGGGTTTGTATGCATGTTTTAGAGTAATTTAAAACTTAAAGGGAAAAAGTGATTTCCTAAATATGGCTTGGAATTAACATAGTTTGTTTTCAGATGTCATAATTATGGTATATGTGTGACATAAATATAGATGCATATTTTTGAGCAATACAAATTGGAGGGAACAACAACAACAAAAGGACTGGGACAAAGAACTGACTGAAACAGTAAACTTCTGGCCAAAACAATAAACCTAAGCATAAAAAAAAAAACCTTTAAATGTGCTGGAGAGATAGCCTAGCGATTAAGAGCACCAACTGCTCTTGCAGAGGACCCAGGTTCGAACCCCAGCATCCACATGGCGGCTGAGAACCGTCTGTAACTCCAATTCCAGAACTCCAGTTCCAGGGGAATCTGAGACCCACTTCTGACCTCTGTGGCATTGCACAACACCGGTGTACAAACCTACATGCAGACAGTATATTCATACACATACAAAAATAAATAAAATTTTTAAAAAATTTAAAAAAAAACTTTAAAAAGACTGAGAAAAAGATGCAAGACATGTATAGCAGAATGCATGAACTGGGGGGTGGGGTAGAAAGGGGAATGTGTCTAAATTGGACTGAGAAATGCTGTATGAAATTCATAAAACTGCAATAAAAATATTTTTTAAATTGTCTTATGTTGTTCCCATCAAAACAAACTTTCCACTTCAGTGTTTCTTTACATTTTTTTATTGTGCACAAAATCATTAGTTTACTTTTGCTTTATTTTGGCATGCCCAATTACACCTGTGAAGCTTGATACAAATGGGCAATTTGATAATGCATTTGAAGGCCTTATAAATTCAGCACCCTAAACATGTTTAAATTTATTAAACAGTATCTGAGTCTATTAAATATATTATAGAAATATTAATGCTAATTGTTTATACAAAACAGTATCTGAGCTGGTTATTTAGGGATCTTATTGTTAGATTTCTTTTGGTTTGAGTTTGCTTTCAAGATGTTTGTGTTAAGGTATTAATTTGGCATATTTCATTTGGAAGTATTTTAGTTTTAACATTCAGTCTGGTTTGTGTTGCCTTAAGACTTCTGAAAGTCCCCCAAAACCAAACTTCAGCTGGTTGCAGATTTGATTTAATAGGTTACGTCATCTTCAGACCTGGGGATGAATTCTTTTCCTGTATTACCTTTCCTGGACTTGTCCAAAACCCTCTGCTTCCTGCAGCAGGATTGTGAATGTAGGTGAATGTGGCCTGTTTGTAAGAGGATGCTTTTCTTCCTGGGAAGCCCTGCTGGCTTGGATTTCTAGCAGTTTTCTCTCCCTGGAGCAACTCTTTTGCTTTAACTCACTTGCTCAAGTCTGCTTTAATGTGCCTTTTGCTAGCTCTCCCTAAAATTCCCATCAGCAAATTTAAAGCCAGGAATCCTGTTTGGCTTGAATGGAGGTCTCTGAAATTTGGGAGAGCTCCCCAGGCTCCTGGAGATGGCAATCTAGCAGCTCTGCTTTTGTTTCTCTGGCCAGACATACATTTGAAAACCCTAGACTCATCCCTATCCTGGCACCTGGGTCAGACACAGTACACATGGCTTCTCCTGGGGTACATTTTAAGAGCTGATCCCCAAGATGGCCTAAGTCAGTCCAACCTCTTGCCTCCAAGAGAGCAACCTGGACAGCTACAATGTGCTCAGAATAATGACCTACAGCTTTATTCTGTTTTTACAGTGTGTCTTCTTGGGAACTGGGTGACGATGTGATTTTGTGTCCTCTGGCCCCAAATGGCCTCCCTGGGCCTGAACTGCTGCCTTATCTACTTGGCAGCTTGGCCCCTCTGATCCTGCATGCAGTGTGTTTCTGCTTTCATTTCTCATGCTTTCTAAGTTCCTGAATACTGCTATAGGAGATAGTTAACTGTAAACAATTGCAATTAAATAATACTCATGAAAATTATATTCTTATAGTCCATTTTATACTTTTGGTATTGTCAGTCTTTCGATAGTCTTTAATAATGGATTGATTTTGTATTCCCTTATTAAGACTAAATACTTCTTGTCATTCTATTCTTTACCCTCTCCTTTAATGGAATTGTCTGTAATTAAAATGTTTCAATCATACTATAACTCTTGGCTATGGTTAACTCTGAGTACAAATGAAATGTGTAATTCTATTTTCTATCACACACACACACTCACACACACACACACACACACACACATATATATATAAAGTATTGTTGGCTTTTAAAATTTTCTTTTTGATATGAAATATTAAAGATCAATCAGACCATTAATGGACACAGTGCAAATTTTATAATGAAACTTATATTACACATTAAGAATAAACCTACTGTTATCACTAAAATTGATTCTTTTCATAATGTTCATATTTTAAATTACAAAGAAAACTGTGTTTCACAACTAGAGGTTCTTAGTACTATGACAAGTTTGAAATATTATTTTGAGTATTTTAAATTTTAGAGTCACATCTTATTAGAATTTTTATCAGGATATAGAGGATTTTTTAAGTATTTTGTCATAACATTGTGTGTAAACAAAGTATTTTGTGGAACTGTTGTGAATGTGTAGACTTATGTTTAATGCTAAGGGTAACAATTTTAACAATTAATAATTTACTGAACATCAAATTGTCATCTTAGATAAAATTGTTAATTTACAACATTGCTCCTCTTCCTTAAGAATATAAGTTAATTTTAAGAACAGGCCTCAAGCCACAGAGACCTGGGCCCAGCAGAGAACCCAGCAAAGGAAAACCTGCAGGCAGCAAAAACTTTCATATGTGCTGAGCTGGGTGCTGCATGCCTTCAATCCTGCGCTTGAGAAAGAGGTGGGCAGATCTCTGAGAGACAGAGGCCAGGCCCTGGGCCAGCTGGAAGTTGTAGGGAGACCCAGTCTCAAAAATTAAATAAATAAATAAATAAATAAATAAATAAATAAATAAGTAAGTAAGTAAGTAAATAAATAAATAAATAAATAAATAAATAAACAAATTTCTGTGGAGCAAAGATGGCAGAAGAAAGATGGAGGAAAGAAAGAGACAGGGCAGGGCCTTAGCATTTCATGTGAAGCAACTTATAGAAATTGGGACCAGCCTCCCAGCATGTGACCTGCACAATTGCACAGGGCTTCTACTCCCAGAGGGGTCTGTGTTTGGTTTAATTTTCCTCTGAGTAAGGTCTTGAGATTCTCAAGGATCTTATCTTTGAATCTGAGTATTGCAAGGGAAGTCCTTGGAAGTGATGGACCAGTGGTTGCACACTTCAAAACTGAACACCAACATCATGCTAGTTTAACATTTGAATCTTTCTTTACTTCAAAGATAGCAGTAATAAGTTAAAATACCATAGTAAGTTGAGACTATAAAAAAAAAAACAAAAAAAACTGGAGGGGCTGGAGAGATGGCCTAGCAGTTAAGAGCACTGACTGCTCTTGCAGAGGACCCAGGATCGATCCCCAGCACTCACATGGCGGCTAAGAACCGTCTGTAACTCCAATTCCAGGAGAACTCCAGTTTCAGGGGAATCCGACAACCTCTTCTGACCTCTGTGGCATTGCATGACAAGGGTGCACAGACCTGCATGCAGACAGTACATTCATATAAATAAATAAATAAATAAATAAATAAATAAATAAATAAATAAATAAATAAATAAATGAAATAAAACTAAAAAATATTTTTAAAAATGTAAACAAAAACTGGAAAAAAGAATATAAGTTAATTTTAAGAAATAATTATTTCTGCTCAAGGGTACAATTTATCTCCATATTTAGATATGTTTTATGTAAAAGCTTTGACCACTAGGGCCTCTTTAGAGTCAAGAAATAGTCTGGGGAAAATACGGACCTCAACAAACCTATGTAAAACTTCTCTAAATATTTAAAAGAGATTTGGTCATTTAAAATCTGCTTCAGGACTTACAAGAACTTCTCAAATTTTATATATTATGATAGTATTTTTGAGATAAATGTTCATCTATCTATATACATACACAGGAATAAATATTAACTACTTAATAAATCTTTAAAACAAAGGTTAAATTTGTAAATATTATTATGCCTCATGGTATTTTAAAAAGGAAATAAAGATTAAAAGGTTGCTAAAAAGGATATAAAATAGATATATTCTAATAAAAATATTTACATATAAAAATTGGGATGGCTGGATATTCCCAGAATAGAAGAAATAATAAAAACACTTAAGCAAGTTTATTAAAGGTTTGAACAGGATTATAGAGATACAGAATTGTAATTCATTTCTACTCTTCTCACTTGTACTGGACACCTAGTTACAGATTTGGATTAAATGGACACAGACACATATTGAGTCACCAACAGCTACTGAAAAGTATCCTTTATGTTTATCTGTATTATATAAGTGTTACATTTGATATTTTATCTTGCCCATAAGAAGATAATTTGACTCAAAAGAAACTAGGTTTTACTGCCTTGAACCAGATGTATAGGATCTAGAATGAGACAGTTTTCATGAACTTGGTAATCCTGATCAGCTTATTTACTGTCCATAGGTATGTGATACAACACTTACCTTCCTCCAGGAAAACTGTGAATCACAATATAGGGGACTGGGAAAGAACGGGGGACTGCTTCTGTTTGTAGTAGAACAGGCTTCATTTGAGACAGACCAATAGTTTTAAATGTCTTTCATGGACTATGCTTTCTTAACTTATGATGTTAAATCTCTTCTAGTCAATGTTTTCAAGAATGTTTGAGTTTTTGTCCAAGAGTTACCTAAATATTTAGATAATGAACAGTAATTAAAGTATCAGACAGTTGCAACAACCTTCTTGGATGTATAGTAACCATACTTAAAGCCCATACTAATCTGGTCAAAGGGACTTGACAGTTTTGTTCCTTGCTCTCCAAGGTCAATTAAGATCCAGGGTACAAGCCGGGTGTGGTGGCGCATACCTTTAATCCTAGCACTTGGGAGGCAGAGGCAGGTGGATCTTTGTGAGTTCAAGGCCAGCCTGTTCTACAGAGCGAGTTGCAGGACAGCTGGGGCTATAGGGANAAAAAAGATCCAGGGGACCATGGGCCATCTTTCAAAATCTCCTGTAGCTGTGATGAGTCACCTATTCTTTTGTTCAGGGAAGTCATAGAGACCCCACTAGAGAGAATTAAACGAGTCTCCTGTCTACAGTAGGGATGGTCAATACAGAGGAAACGTCTCATTTCTTCTAAGTGAGGCCAGGGGCAAGCAGGGCCTCTTTACTTATCCTCACATAGATATAACTGGTTAAAGGAAAGCCAAAGGAATAAGGGGCTCTCCCCCAAACCTGAGCAACCCCTGAGAAGCAGATCCTCAAATGACCTTGAAAAAAAACTTGTTTAATCTGGGTCAACTCTATGATCTTCAACAACCAAAAGGAAAGCAAAATGAAAGGTTAAAGTAATCAGAATATTTCTTATAAAGTCCAATAAATTGGGGTTCCTAGACATTAGGGTGAGAAGTTCATATGAGATACTGTTTAGAAAATTTATCAGTAAGATTTTCTCCCTGATAAAATACTATTCAGGTGTAAAGCTTCATATGTTGGCCTAGTTCAACAATGCAGTCCCACCTGCAGCTGAAAAGTACACTTCCGCTATTGTCAAAATTAACTGATGGATAAATTTCTTCTCTCTATATCTAAAAGCCATCTAAGAGAGAGCTCACACTGTGATTCTAGCCACTCCAACAGCTATCAAAATGTGTGAAAAGCCATCATAGCCAAATCAGAAATAAGTAGAAACCCAATAAATTCATTCTTTTGGAAACCCTCATCAAGAAATTCTAATGCACTTTAAATTAGGTATTTAAAATTTACCCTGTTTTGTCTTCTCCTCTTTCCCTGCCTAGAATCTGTGCCTAATTACTCCTGTCTTTATTTCTCCTTCACAGACACCAGTAAAGGACTTCCTTTTTCTCTATATATATACTTTTTTAACTCTAAAATACTTTATTAATTTAAATACAAAGAATAAAGAGTAAAGATAATGGTCACATAGTAATTACCCAAACAAATTCATAGTAAAGCCAGGTCTGTGAGTACACATCTGTATAGATATACTTTGGGAGTCTTTAGGTAGACCCACTGAAGGGTTAGTAACCCAGTTACTACACCCAACCTCCCTATTCAGCATTCCAGAAGCTAGAGTGACTGGCACCCAAATTCCATACTGTACTGGCACCTTGGGTTACATCTTCAGAGGGAGGAGTAATAAAAACAAAAGATAGAGATTAGGCAGTTTAGGGTCAAGATCTCCCCCCAAATAATTGGTTCCCTTCTCAGCTGAGAGCTGGAGGTTTCCTTGAATCTGCCAGTAAACTTATCCCCCCTAGAGACTAGAGAAGCCACATCTATCAGGAAAGGGAGGTGTCTGCGCTCCTTTTATGCTTATCAATCTGGCAAAATTAGAGAAACAAAAAGCAGCTATCCACCCAACATAGTAAAATGCAAGTCAGCTACTAGAGAGAATAAAATCCAGAAGACAAAAAAGGAATGTCTTTATAAGAGATGGCCTGTAATACTTGGCTCCTGGCTAGCCCCGCTAACCAGACTAATAGGACCAATCATCGTGGCTCTATTAGCTCTCCTGTTATGATTTTGGATAATAAACTTTATTAAATTTATCAAAAAAGTAAGTAAAGCTCATTACAGTCCAGGCAGTTCATCAAGAATACCTGAGTCCCTCTTAAATAAACAGAAGGGATTATGTTGCTGAAGAGGAGGAAACATAATGGAAATCGGAAAACACATCAGTTGGTTGCTAAAAGACCTTTCAGTGTTATGGTAATCAAGAACTTTGGAGAAGGAAATTTTCTGAAACAGGAGATAGAAATGGAGAAGGCATACAGGAGTCTTCCCCTCTTCCCCCTGTGATTACCCTGGAGAGAAGTCCTCATCCCCCAAAGCTGCCACATTCCTCTATTACCCAGAACAGAATTCTTACCCCACCCCCACCCCCACCCCTAGGATGTCATATTCTCATAGCCTTTATAATAATGGTTTAGCTGTAAACCACTTATTTAATTACCACGTATGAAGTTTTTGCTCTTTGCTTACATATGTCACCTGGATATATAAGGCCCCAAAGACTCCATCTAGGTGCTGACTCCTTTATGGAAAGATCTGTGAGTCAGTCATGCTAGGTAAAATTAAACTCCCTTTCCTCAAAGCCACCTGACGTTGGCTTTGGTCTCATGATTTTTCCTTATCACTAATATAATAATTTAGACTTCAGTATGTGCTATCAGCAATATATAGGTCATCCTGACAAAGAAAGAAACAAAGAAATTATGCTATAGATCAGATGAATTTAACAGACACCTACAGAAAGTTCCACTCAACACTCATTTCAGCAGCTTAAGGGACTTTCTCCAAACCAGATCGTACTTTGGATTATAAAGTACATTTTTTGATGTTTATTATTATTTTTTCTATTACTTTTTATTTTTTTTCATTTTTTAACAATAAGTAATAATTTATGAGTACAAGCATCCTTCATGTAAAACCAATTTGCAAGCAGTTGTGCCCAAACCCACATAGCCCAAGGGTCCCAACCATCCAGCTGGGGGGGGCTTGTATATTCAATCAAGTTGATCAAATAAGTGTCCAGTCTATATTGCTATAGTTTCACCATTCACCCCAATCATAGCCCTTACATTCTATCACGCCCCCCTCTTCCGCAGATTGTTCCCTAGGCTTAGAAAAGGGGAATGGATAGACAAGAAGCAAAACAGTCTACTTTCTCTGGAGCTGTCATTTTGGACTCTGGTCAATTCTGGCTGTTTCCTTTCATGGGCTGACAGTTTGTCCAGGAATAACCTTTCAGTCCTACTCTATTTTTACAAGTACATAAATCTTTAAATAATTTCATAAAATTAATTGAATTAAAATTCAGTGTTGAGGGACCACAAAAACTCTTTAACCACATGAGCTGAACTGCACACTTTTGAGTGATCATATAGCAATTAAAGAAATCAGGTTGAAGTTAAAGAAATCCTAGACCCAAATGAAAATGGTAACAAAGCACATGAGGATATGTGGGATTTAGCAAAGGTCATTTTAAGAAGGAATTTTAAAACTATTGTATTAATGCGTCCTTTGAAAGCCTGAGAAATCCCATATAATTAACCTAAGAACAAATCTCAAAGCTGCAACCGAACAGGAACAAGCCAAACCAATAGGAGAAAATAAATATTAATCAAAAGAGCTGACCTGAAGTGATAGAATAAAACAGAGTTGCATGTTCAAAAAAACAAATAAAACTGACAAATCCCTACCAGAGTAAGCAAAACACAAAGACAAATAAAGGGGGTTACAACTGATACCCCAGAAATCCAGAGGGACATTAGAGAACTTTTGAAAAATACTCCAATAAATTACAAAATGTGGAAGAGTGATAAAATTTTACTAGACCCCACTCTAATAAATTACAAAATGTGGAAGAGTGATAAAATTTTACTAGACTTAAAAGTATAGTTTCTACTACACTTTTAAAGATCAGCACTTACTGCTCTTAGAGGGGATCTGAGGTCAGTTTTTCCTCCCTGTAAGGCTCACAGTGAACTCTAACTCCAGCTCCAGGTCATCTCATACTCTCTTCTGCCCCCCCCATACATATGTATAAATCAATAATCATGATTTTAAGTCTAGTAAAATAAACGAGTAAACATATCTGTTCCTGGGATATTCCTTGTTGGGTGACATTTTTATTATTGATAGAATTCATTATTTGCTATTGATCTGTTTGGATGCTTTATGTCTTCTTGGTTCAATTTTGTAGATCTGATGTATCTACAATTTTATCATACTTCTATATTTTTAAAGGTATCTGCCTATAGATTGGAGATATATATGATCTATGAGAAACAAGATGATAGAAAATATCCAAACAGATTAATAATTAAATTTAACCTCCAGATGAGCTTATGTTACATAGGAAATCTGTCTATAAAGCCTCAAAAGAATAAAATAAGTTTAGTTTAATCAAAGATGTTAAATACTACTATATTGAAAATACTAAAGTCAGATTTTCCTTAGCTGTCACAGATATCTTAACAAAATAGCAAATTGCTTTGACTCATGTTTTGAGAGTTACCAGTGGTTGGGTGGCAGTAATATTTATGACCTGAGGTGAGGCAGGACATAATGGTCATTGTGGTGGTTTGAATGAGAATGTCCCCCATAGGCTTCAAGTATTCAGACATTTTGTCCCCAGTTGGTGGCATTGTTTTGGGAGATCTTAGAAGGTGTGGCCATGCTGGAGGAAGTAGGTCACTGGGGTGGGCTTAGAGAGTTCAACAAGCCTTGCTGGTCTCCAGTTGCTCTCTCTCTCTCTGCTTCCTATGCTCATTGGAAGATGTGAAGCTCAGCTTTCTGCTCCAGCTCCTGCCACCATGCCTCCCTGCCACGATGGACTCTAATTCCCTGGAACCCTATAAATGCTCACATAAACTCTTCCTCTTATAAGTTTGATTGGTCATGGTGGTTTTATCACAGCAACAGAGAAGCGATTAATACAATCATGGACACATGTGGAAGAAGGAACCAGGAACCACCTGTCACCTTCAAAGGCATGGTCCTACTGACTAGGGCCCATCAATAAAAGTATCCACCATCCAGCAAAGGAAATAAATCATTTGAATTTCAAGTTGTCAAGATGTCAGCTGTGAGAGGCATTTCATAATTAAACCAGAAAAACAAAGAAGGTAGAAGGAACTCTAATTCATGGACCAGGCAAGCTAATATTATTTAAATGGCTATGTCATTCAAAGTGATCTACAAAGTCTATGCACTCTCCATTGGATTTCAAATGATATTCTTAACATAATTAGAAAAAAAATCCTAAGGTTAATATATAAAAAAGAATCAGAATAACCAAAGCAATCTTTTTTTTTAATTAATTTTTATTTATTTCTGTATGTGTATGAATGTACTGTCTGCATGCAAGTCTGTGCACCCGTGTTGTGCAATGCCTTGGAGGTCAGAAGAGGGTGTCGGATTCCCCTGGAACTGGAGTTCTCCTGGAATTGGAGTTTCAGACGGTTCTCGGCCGCCATGTGGGTGCTGGGGATCGAACCCGGGTCCTCTGCAAGAGCGGTCAGCGCTCTTAACCGCTAGGCCATCTCTCCAGCCCACCAAAGCAATCTTAAACAGAAAGATCGATGCTAGAGGTATCACAGTACTTAATCTCAAACTATATTACAGAGTCACAGTACAGAAAACAGCATGGCACTGGCACAGTACCAGGCATATAGACCAGTAACATACAAAAGGGGACTCATGAAACCTACACACCTATGGGCATCTGAAGAATGACCAAGGTGCCAAAGATTATGTTAGAAAACAAAGTCGGGCTTTTTAACAGGTGGTGCTGGGAATACTGAATATCCACATATAGAGGAAGGAATCTAGATTCTATACAGTACTTGCTATAAACATCAACTCAAAATGGACCAAAGCTTTAATGTTTGCTGGGAAGATCACTGAGTTCATAAAGTACTTGCCAGTCTGCCATGGGTACTATAGTTCAATCCCCAGCGTTTATATTAAAAAGCTGAGCATAGCAACATGCAGCTGGAGTCCCAGTGCTAGAGAGGCAGAGGAGGCTTCCTTGGGGCCTGCTGGCCAGACAGTCTTGTTGGACCAATGAGCTCCGGATTTGTGAGAGAGCCTATCACAAAAAATAGGGGGAATGTAGCTAAGGAAAGTCCCTGACACACTCTTCCCTCGCCCCAACACTGTATACATATCCACACATATGTCTATATGTGTATATATTCACATGTATTATGTGCACACATATACACACAAATATCTTAATGTAAGACCTGACATTTTGAAACCACTTAGAGCATAACATAGGAGAAGCAGTTGAGGTTACTGGCCTAGGCAATAATTTTCTAAATAGGACTTTAAAAGTTCAGAAAATAATAGCATGAATTGGCAAATGGAAATTA
Source organism: Rhizomys pruinosus (assembly GCA_009823505.1). Taxonomy (NCBI): domain Eukaryota; kingdom Metazoa; phylum Chordata; class Mammalia; order Rodentia; family Spalacidae; genus Rhizomys; species Rhizomys pruinosus. The sequence goes on along the minus strand of VZQC01003434.1, from coordinate 633,956 downwards.
CACCCATTTTAAAAGCTTCTACAGAGCAAAGGAATCAACAGAGTGAAATGTCAGCTCACACAATGGGAGAAATCTTTGCCAGCTATTCTTGTGATAAAGGATTATTATCCAGAAATTTATATGGAAAACACACCAAGAAAAAAAAAAGAAAATCCAATCAGTGAATAGTCAAATGAACTGAACAAACACTTCCAAAGAAGCATTACAGCCAGGATGATGATATGTCTGTAATCCAGCACTGGGGAGGTTAAGGAAGTAAGATCAGGAGTTCAAGGCAAGTCTCTAACCTGTACCAAGTTCAAGGCCAGCTACCATGATATAGCATGTTTGAGGACAGCATGAATTTCATGAGACTCTGTCTCAAAGTAGAAAAGAAAGAGGAGGAGGGAGGGGAAGGGGAAGGAGATGGGAATGAAAGAACAACAGCAGAAAATCAGCCAATAAATGAATGAAAAGACTGTCAATGTTGGGACTGATGAAATAACTAAGAATGCAACAGAGCTGGCCCAGCGGCTTTGGCAACCTGAGTTCCATACATAAAAAACAATTAAAGGTAGAAGGAGAATTAACCCAGAAAGTCTCCCTCTGACCACCACCTAGCCTCAAACACAAACACACAACAGCAAAAAGAGAAAAAAGAAACTGCCAATGTCCTTAACCAACATGAAAATACAAAAAGAAAGTACAGTGAGCCTCTCCCTCACCCCACTCCGGATGGCTCCCACCCAGAAAACGGAAGACAAACGCCAGTGATGGTGGAGGTGGGTGTGAACTTACACACTGCTAATTGGAATTAGCTTAACTACCAGGGAAATCAGTATGGAAGTTTCTGGAAGCTCTAAAATAAGGCTAATATATGATCCAGCTCTACCACCCCTGGGTATGTAAGGAATCATAGAATCATCAGGAAACAGACTCCTGCATACCTAACACTGTGTGGCCATCCATAAAACCATGTCATGGCTCAGTATCGGTAAACATCAACAGATGACCAGATAAAGAACATAAAGTAACATTATTTATAGGAAAATGGAGGGAAGTGGAGGTCATTTTGACAAATTAAATAATCCAGTCTCACCAAACAAGGTTATGGGTCTTCTCTCATGTATTGAAGGTAGAAACAAGGAAAGAGTTATGAATGTAGATGGAGGAACATCAGGAAAACAAAGGAGTCAGGGGACAGAGGATGAGAGGGTAGGTAGAAGTGACTATTATCACCATTCACCAAATGTGTATGTACAAGTTTCATAATTTGATCCAATATTTGTCTAAATGATATTCTCTAATATACCGTTATTTATTTACTTATGGGCCACACACTAGACATGGTTTGTGGATATCAGCATGAGCTTTGTAGAATTTGTTCTCTCCTACAGAGTGAGTTCTGGGTATTGAACTCAAGTCATCTACCTCAGCAGCAAACACCTTTACTCACTGAGACATCTCATCAGTGGCCCCCCAAAATGTTTTCTTAAGGGGCATGGGACATTTTGTTTAAAAAATAGTATTTGTGTAGTCCCATTTATATAATATAGCATAATATTTTCTCAATTCAGATTTAAAGGATTTAAAGATTAGATGAAACCTACATTGTGAAGCAAATATGTATTTGGTCATCTTTGAAGAGACTCATGTGTAATCTGTGTAATATTATGTAAAATATTTTGTTTTCATAACCAAATTCATCATTCTTAAGGATGAGAAAGAAAAGCTTCAATGAGCAATAGAACTCATAATAGTCCCCTATAAAAGAATCTAAAACTGAGCTTGACCTATTATAGAAATCCTTAACCATTTTTGTCTCAAAAATCTTTTAGTCTAAAAAATTATCGAAATTTCCAAAAGAGGATTTAAGTTATGGCTATTGCTATTTATCAAGGTAGAAATGAAAAGTGAGACAAATTGCTTCAATATTAATTTTCAATTATTTTAAGCTCTGTAGATTAAAATAATCTTATAAAAATGCACTTTTTTATTTTTATTTATCTTTTTGTTTCTTTGTTTCTTTTTTTAAATTTATTTATACATATATTTTTTATCAAATCTAGACCCGTGTCCCCCCCATCCCCCCACCCCTCCAGAGCTCATGCATTCTGCCAAACATGCTATTCATCTCTTTCTCAGTCTTTCTCAATATTCTCTATGGGGAAGTTGACTGTTTTGAGCAGAAGTTCACTGTTTCAGTCAGTTCTTTGATGCAGTCCTTTCTGTTGTTGTTGTTGTTTCCAATATGCATCACTCCCAACTGCTTTGGACAAAAGCTCAAGGGGCCATGCACAGGAAATACTTACAATTGGGTAATTGGCACTAGCATCCATAGATGAGGGATACCATTCTTCATTTGTTTTTATGGGACTGTGTTACTTCATTCAGCATGATGTCCTCTAGCTCCAGCCATTTTCCTGCAAAGCTCATGATGTCCTTTACTGCTGCATAGAACTCCATTGTGTAGATGTACCACATTTTCTCTATCCACTCATTAGTCGAGGGGCATGTAGGTTGGTTCCAGCTTTTTAACGGCCTCAGATTGTACAAGGAAACAGAGGAATTTCACAGTACTGTAAAACAGTGCTGTGCTTTAAAAATGCATTTTTCAGCTGGGTGTGGTGGTGCATGCCTTTAATCCTAGCACTTGGAAGGCAGAGGCAGGCGGATCTTTGTGAGTTCAAGCCCAGCCTGGTCTACAGAGTGAATTCTGTTGAGTTAGAAATGCCACTCTACCAAAGAATATCTCGAGGTGCCAAAAACTGTGAAGGAAAAGCTTTAATAAAAGAACATTACATCGCCAGGCATGGTGGCTCACGCCTTTAATCCTAGCACTTGGGAGGCAGAGGCAGGTGGATCTTTGTGAGTTCAAGGCCAGCTTGGTCTACAGAGTGAGTTCCAGGACAGCTGGGACTACAGGAAGACCCTGTCTCGAAAAGACCAAAAAAAAAAAAAAGCATTTTTCCTAATTAGTACTCTGTTTTACAATACTGTGAGATTCCTCTGTTTCCTTGTACAATCTGAGGCCGTTTTCAATGACCCTGAAGTCTCTGAAGACCAGACATGATTCTCAAGGGACGTGTCTGTCAAAGAGGGAATACGAAAGCTTTCACAGAAAGGTCTGGGTTTTATTTGATAACTACCACAAAACTCAACACATACCAGGTGTGTGATGGTTAATCCTGGGTGTCAACTTGACTTGACTAAGGAACAAATAAGAGAAAAAGGGTCTTCTGATTGGACCACCTCAACCCGGATGGCCCACCCCAAATGTGGGCGTTACCTTCTGCCAGCAGGCAGTATTTAAGGCCAAGGCAGAAGGAGCTGGTCTCTGTTCTCCTGCGGCTTGCCTCTCTCATCTGGTGAGTTTGTCTTACTGCTGTGATCAACCTTTCGGATCCCAGCATGTACTGAGACCGGCAGATCTCCTGGAACCCATTTGGGCCTTCAGCACTGGATGCGGACTACTGAGACATCCAGTGGACTGAGACTGAGCAGATCCCTGAATTCTCGTCTCGGCCTTTCCAGTGTGGTGCAGCTCCTGTTGGACTCTTTGCACTCTGTCACGTGAGCAAATCAATAAATTGTATATAGCTTATATATTCATCCTGTTGTTGTTTAGAGAAAACCCTGACTAATACAAGGTGGTAAACTCTAGTTCCTCTGTAGATTATGAAATTATGTAAGTGAACATCTTCATAATGGCCTGTTTTGCACTTTGAGTGACTTTTTGGCCACCTTTTTTTTTTGTTTTTTTTGTCTTTTTGAGACAGGGTATCCTGTAGCCTGGCTGTACTGGAACTCATTCTTGTAGACCAGGGGCCTTGACCTCACAAAAGATCTGCCTGCCTCTGCCTCCCAGTGCAGGATTAAAGCGGGTGCCACCACGCCCAGTTTGGCCACCTTTTTTAATAACATTATGCACTGTTCATTCAGATGGTTCAAAGGGTGATACTAATTTTACAAAATTAATGGTCTGGTTATATATTTTATATGTTCAAAATATTTCCATATATTAATATCAATTTCATCAAGACAGTCATTAAGCACTAAGAAGCTGTGAGACTCATATCAGCACATTCAACCTTTCAAATATTCCAAATTTCACTTCAAAGCTAGAATCTCTCTCTCTGTCTCTCTTTCTGTGTGTGTGTGTGTGTGTGTGTGTGTGTGTGTGTGTCGCGCACGCCCTCATGCGCGTGTCTATCAGTGTTTGTATACACATGGCGGCCAGAAGTCAACTTCAGGAATCATTCTTCACCCCTTACCATCTACTTTGTATTTTGAGAGAATCCCTGACTGGGACCCAGGGCTCTCCGATCCTGCTGGTTGGCTGATAAACTGGCTCCAATTCTCAATGCCGAGACTGCAGGCATAGCCATGGGCAGCCCTTCATACCGGGTCATAACTCAGGTCCTCTTGTTTCCATGGCAGCTCAAAACCTACTATCTTATTGGCAGCAAATAGCAAGCTATTTCCTTGAAATAATGGCTCTCCTGATTTTGCCAGATCTCCGCGTAGGAGGAAGCAGAGTTGGCCAGAACTTCTTTCAAGCGCAATTGTCATTCTACAATAAAAAGACACAAGTTCCCTAGAAATCCAGCCACAGCTGTCGCACTGCTCTGGGGCTGTTGCACTTTGCCAGAGCTGCAGTATCTCAGGAGGCACAAGGCTCTGCATTTCTCCCGTTTTCCCACAGAACATTTAAAAGAGGGGAAATTTTAATTTAGAGTTTCAAGAAAGTATGTTTTATCTAATATTTTTTAGGGGAAATTAAACTAATGGAGAGACCACACGAGCACAGGGCAGTGTAGAATGCAGTGGTCCACATACAGTGTTAAGAAGCTGTAGCAGTGCCTCATGGTCAACACAGACACCAGAGAAAGGGGACAAGCACATCAAAACCATAGTCATTAGGAAACTCGGTCTCCTGCCTCATGCCCTCTAAAGGCGCATTATCAACCTAATATATATAATATATATTCAGGACTTTAAAGTCCAAATAAAAGAGGAAAAGGTCAAGAAAAGTTCAGACAGCAGGGAAATGCACACACATGAAGGAAATGCACACACACGAAGGAGATGTGCATCCAGCATGTGCAATTGACCACATATTGTCCCAGTGAATGAGGTGCTTTCACTGTGCTCTACCCTAAGGAGCAGGAAATCCAACAGGACTTTCAGCCTAATTTGACTTTAAAGAATATAAAATGTCCTACCTTAGCTGGGCGTGGTGGCGCACGCCTTTAATCCTAGCACTTGAGAGGCAGAGGCAGGCAGATCTTTGTGAGTTCAAGGCCAGCCTGGTCTACAAAGCTAGTTCCAGGACAGGTGGGGCTACAGGGAGACCCTGTCTCGAAAAGACCAAAAAAAAAGTGTCCTACCTTAAACTTGAGAATATTTTAGTGAATAAAAATTACATTAGAACTGATTTTGATAGTCTATCGATCGGTTTTCAGTTTCTTATAAGAATAAAATGAGTACAAGACTCATCTTACCACAGAGATACACGCACAGCCATGTTTGTTGCAGCTCTCTTCACAATAGCAAAGAGCTGGAACCAACCCAAGTGACCCTCAGCTGATGAATAGATAGAGAAAATGTGGTACATCTACACAATGGAGTTTTAGGCAGCAGGTGAAGAAAGATGACATCATGAACTTTGCAGGTAAATGGATGGAATTAGAAGATATCATGTTAAGTGAAGTAACACAGTCCCAGAAAAACAAATGACAAATGTATTCATCTGTGGATGCCTAGCCCTCATCTGTGGATGCTAACGCCAGTTAACTAGTTGTAAGGCAAACTGAGCAACGTTAGTGTTATATTCCTCATGATCTGAAAACCACTGTGCTCTTATATTGTGAATCCCTTAAGAGGTTCTAGAACTAAGCTACCATTTATTTCCAGAGTTAGGAATTTTTGGTATATGGATGAAGGGTTTGTATGCATATTTTAAGAGTAATATAAGATCAAAGGAATGAGGAAAAGGTTGGTTTGTCATGACATTGTATCTGACAATGGTATTTATTTATGGGAGTGCTTCTTAGTATTTCTTGTGCAGGGCTACTTGAACTTTTGTCATAGACTCTTCTAAAATATTACACAGTAGTTAAAAGTATCAGGCTTGTGTAACTTAGCCTTTCTGGATGCTTAACAACCATACTTAATGCCCATATCAATTTGGCCAAGGGTCTTAAGGGATAACTTTGTTCCTTGCCCTCAGAGGTCAACTAAGTCCCAGGGGACTATGCATGGGGGCATCTCTTGAAATGTCCTGCAAATGTGAGTCACCAGTCTTCCTGTTCACCTGGAGGTCTTGGAGATCCACTAATGGGACTTCAGCCAGGGTCCAGTCTATAAAGAGGAAAGTCTGCTCATGCTTCAAAAAGGGAATCCTGGTCTAGCAAGACCTGACTTTGTCCTTGAGTAGATGGGACTGGTGATTGAAAAGCCCAAAGGAGCCAGGGAAATCCCCCCCCCCCAAAAAAAAAACCCTTGAGGATCAGATCCTCAACTGACCTTGAGAAAACAAAAACCTTGGTTAATCTGGGCTAATTGTATGGCCTTAAATATCCAAAAGGAAGGTATAACCAGAAATAAATAAATAGTAAGACCTGAGAAATTATACTTCATGTATAAAACTCAAGATCTTAGTAAAAATACAAAAAGTAAAAAAACAAAAACAAACAATCAAAAAAAGAGCACAGTTGTTTTGCCTGTCTTGCTGGCAAGTGTAGCTACCCAGTGGCTGCCACTGCTTTTGCCATCCTTCAAAGACATGAGAAGACACAGCTTTTCAACCTTCCAATAAGGACTGAAGACTCATGTCTCTCTAAGAATCCTCTAAACCTTCAGTGCCAGATGGGGACTGCTGACACATCCAACTTGTGGACTGAGCTACTATTGAGGTTTCAGCCTCTTCAGAGTATAGACTGCCATTGTTGGACTACCCAGGCTGTATCATGGAGTCCAGTACAGGAAGAACAATACAGGACATGGTGCTTACTGAACTTCATTTGGTGACCATGGGAAGCGAAAACCCCAGTGTGGAGCACAAGGGCAGAACTGATGGTGGTTTGGTCTTGCCAAGGAGGAGCCTTCAAACATGACATCTTTCAGCCCAATAAAGAAAAAAATCATAAACTGAAGATGCTAAAACCTATGATATATGTGGCATGTATATATGCATATTTTAGAGTGATGGATATTGGAAGGAACAGCAACAACAACAAGAAGACTGGGTCTAAGAACCGACTGAAATGGTGAACTTCTGCTTGAAACAGTAAACTTCTGCATTGATAATTTTGAGAGAGACTGAGAAAAAGATGAAAAACATGTTTGGCAGAATGCATGAGCTCTGGTGGGGTAGGCGGGCAGGGGGGGGCACGGGTCTAGATTTGATTTGAAAAAAAATTGTATGAAATGCACAAAGCTTCAATAAAGCATTGGCTTTGAAAAAAAAGAATAAAATGAGTATAAAGTTAATGTATATGTGAGACTTTTTAACTTAATACTGCATAAGATTTTGCCATAAAATGGACCAATATCTACCAATTCTTATAAAGAAAATCCTTTTAACCATATGTCTACCACATTTTATCATTGCAAAATTGGGAATTCAACCATACCTGATTATTAAATCTGAACATGATACTACTGCAATTATGCATCAGGATCAAGCAATCGTAACTGCAACTATTAATCTAACTCCCTCATTCCATGTTTTAATTCTGAAGAAATGTGACTGAACTATTCTATGGAAATAATTTTAATGAAACAAGTTTAGTAAACAAAGAAATCATGCTAAAAGTGACATTAAATTTATAAAAGAATGTTTAGACACTTGAAAGATTCAAAAGTGGCATTTAATTATTATTTACATAAGGATAGTTATAAGAAATGAGTGAAGTTGTTTGATCAATACCCTCCCCACACACTGTGTGTTTACAAGATCCCCTAGGTTGGTGTAGACTGTATTTTCCATCACCAAAACACAATGAGGGTCAAGACCCTGAGATCTAATTACTCAGAAGATGGAGAAGCAACTAGACATTACACAATGCCATAAAGACTGGTAGGAAATGAGTGGCGCAGCAGGAACATAATTCACATCTTGGCTTAACAACCAAAGCACACAGTAGCACTGGATTGAGAAGAAAATGTTTAACTGCACAGGCCGGGCCAGGCCAGGTCAGGCCAGGCCAGGCCAGGTCAGGCTCAGCTAATTACACTGTCAATTAAAAGGCTGCCAGGAGACTGGAAGGCCACGCACCTGAAGACACCGCCCCAGCTGGCAGGTGTGCTGGGTCCAGTGGTCGATTCCACCAGGACCACCCCTGACTAAGATGCTCTGTTTCTGGAGCCTTCCTGTGCCTCCTCACAGGCTTCTCCTCTTTTTCTGCTAGGACTGAGCCCCATTTGGGCCTGTGACATTAACAAGAGGCCTGAGAACAGGGAGGTGGGATTTCGTTTTCAATTCCGTGTGTCTGCCAAGCTCTCCATGCCCATCTTCTGGCGTCTTCCGCAGAAGGGCCACCGATCTTCTGAAATTCATCCCTCCACACACCCCTCTGGCCTAGGGCCTCAAGGCCTATGTTCCTGAATTTTCTCCTTTCATCAAGTCTTTTTTGCTATTCATTCAGTGCTTCTCCCCATAACTCTGACTGCAAGGACTATTGGAATAAATTAACTACTAACATGTATTTATGATTTCTGGTATATTATCATCAAACAGATTTACAAATGACATTCTAAAAGCATTTCACAAACAGTGGTTCTTTTATGTTTCAAGGCTGCCATCTCCTTTCTGTTTCCATTTGATTGCTTGGGAGTTAAGAGTAGAAAGACTGACATTTTAGTAACATATAATGAAGTACTTTGAGCAAGGAGACCTCAGGGGGTCTGTGAATAATCATTGTATTGCTAGAGGATATGGACTTCAAAGGAATTATCATGAGAGGGACATTCTAGAACCTCTTCCAAGTGACACATGAATTCATAATGAATAAAGTAAGAACTGACAGCCAAGACTCAAAATATTCTTTGGAGGAAGATGATGTAATTATGGGTGTTAAGCCAAATAATTTAGATTTCTTCCATAATTTTTGTCTTTGACTTTAAAAATAATAGTGGTAAATACAAAATAAATACAAGTGACATAGACAAATGTATTTTGATTTTCTGTGTGAGCAAAGAAGCAAACATTCTACGTTGAGCACTGTTAATCTAAAAACATGACAAAATAATCTAGCAGGTCTAACAATGGGTACACTTCTAGACTTGATTTAGAGCTTGAATGTTTTAGAACAAACTGGTTTAATCAAGTTTTTAAAGTTTCCTCATTAAAAAACTATCATAATTGTGAGGCGTGGTGATGCACGCCTTTAATCCTAGCACTTGAGAGGCAGTGGCAGGCAGATCTCTATGAGTTCAAGGCCAGCCTGGTCTACAGAGTGAGCTCCAGGTCCGCTGGGACTAAAGGGAGACCCTGTCTCAAAAATACTAAAAATAAAACAACAAAAAATATCATGAATGTACAATCTACTTTAATGACCTTTTTAGGAAAAAAAAATAACATTCATATTTCTAGTAAAATCAACTAATTATCCTCAGCAAAATCCTAAAGAACTCTTGAGGGGTTTTGCTGTTGTTGGTTTGTTTATTAGTTACACTCAATATACAGGCCTTCCACAAACAGCCGAGTGGAGTGTCCTCACCACTGAAAACTCTTCAGCTAACCACATCTTCTACCTGAAGTGATTCCACTCCTCCTCAAAGTTAGCTCTCACTTCCCCAATTATCCCCTCTATTTCAAATGCAGTTTACATGACCAACCCTATAGAGCCCTCCAGTGACCTCCAATGAAATCCACTGACCTCCAATGACCTCCAGTGACCTCCAGTGACCTCTAGTGACTTCTAATGACTTCCAATAGCCTCCGGTAACCTCCAATGTCCTCTAATGACCTCCAATGACCTCTAGTGACTTCCAATAGCCTCCGGTAACCTCCACTGTCCTCTAATGACCTCCAATGACCTCCAATGACCTCTAGTGACTTCTAATGACTTCCAATAGCCTCCGGTAACCTCCAATGTCCTCCAATGACCTCCAATGACCTCCAATGACTGCCACCTTGACTAGAACAGGAATAAAAGGTAAGCTTCTCAAGGCATTGACGTTGACAGGAAAGGGTAACCACCCTAATCACCCCAGTGGCTGTTCCCTCTACTCTGGCAGGCTGGCCATTTTGCTCCCCATCTTGCTAACCCAGTCTTTCATCAGTCCACTTCGGCCAGGTGCCAGGCATCTTGTTCCTTCTCAGTTACAGCAAGCAGGTTCCCATGTAGATAATTTTGCCCAAGATTTCCACAAAGCTCCCCACTTTCCTTCCATTATGTTGTGAAGGAAACCTTTCCCAGAAAATCCTACATCTTGGCCTGAAGTACTTAAGAGGCTGACCAACTAATTAACACTTCAGTGCCTGTGGAGCCTGTGTAGAGTGGCAGTTCCAGAGCGGAGGAGCATCTTATCTGAGGCCTTGTTTATCATTAAACCGCCAAGCCACTCCTTTGCTAGCTCTGTTTCTGCCTTAACATTCTTGTGACTGCCAAAATGCATTAACTTCACAAAAGAAACAGTTCCCCACCAGACAAAGCTAAGAATGTCCTCAGATCCTATCTGAGACCTATAGGAGAAACACCCTGTTTGCTATGAACTTCCTACTGATTGTGACCATCAACCTATTTGAAAAGGGCCATGACTGTTAACATGTTGGAACATGGAATTTGGGGTAACTGGAATCTGTGTTCCCTGGGCCCTTGTCACTCATATTTGGCTCTAGAATAAACTATCTCTTATTCCCTTTGAGGTGAGAATTATGCTGTGCATCACAATGTCTCTTCCATAAAGTTATTTTTCTAGGAGATTCTTTATATATTTTATTGATAACAGTGCTGTCTACTTTCTTTTTATAAGTTGTACTTTCCATGAACTGACATTATAATATTCAGGTTTATGTTCCTACTTCTCCTCTCTCTCTCTCTCTACACACGTGAAACCCGTGGGGGCAAAGGTTTCTTCTGTGTGTATTCCAGCTATATTCCTAAAGCCCTGAACTGTATGTGGTCAATAAACATTGGGAGAATGAGTGAAGAGAGGCATAAACAAATGAGCAAGCAGAAAGTGCCTTAGAAACTGGTTCTCAGTAAGGCATCCTTGATCCCAGGAAACAGAAACAGAGTGTGAGCACATTTTGGGTCATTATGATGGGGAAAGGAGTTACTAGCATCAACTAGGTGTTGTCACAAATGCTACTAAGCTGTTCCTATGCATGACACAGACTCCAACAGCAAAGAATTACCTTACATAAAATGCTGCTATCGTTCAGTGTGAGAGACTAGACTCCGAAAAAGATTTTAAAATTTAATACAAGAAAAGATAAATTCCTAGGAGGAAATCATTTTCTTTCCCTGCTTATTGGCTAGCCATCATAAGACGAGTCATGAGAAAAGTAAATATGTCCATGTGAGTCCCCCTAGGACATGGAGCAGAGGGAAAAATGGATGACAGACCAACTCACAAGTGATGAGACAGCACTGTAAGTGTAATGTGGTCTTGAAGTCCAGGAAGTCTGCAGCAAGGCAAGGTTGGTGACAGAGCGAAAGTTTCCACCAGTTTTTCCCCAAGTGGAAAGTGTCCGGCATCGACTATCCAAGAAGTGTGCTTCTCTTGGAACAAGAAAAAAGTCATTCATGGGAGGCCTTTAGGGCAAGACCGACTCCAAGGGAAGAGAGGAATTTGTAGTAGGACCTAGAGGCCAGAGGGTCAGGACTGGACCCATATGGCAGGGATGAAGTATATGAAACCAATAAGCCTGGGTCAGTGCAGGGGTGGGGGGATAGGGGGGATGGAGGAGCAGAGTGGGACCAAGGCTCCATGCCCCGAAGACTCCAAGGTGGGACTGAGGCTCTACTTTCTCTTCCTTGCGGAAAGCTTCCATAAGATTCCTCATGCATTTTACATTGGACTTTGGCACCTGCTTCCTTCATACAAATCAAGATGCCTAATAACATGACTGTGCACATACCTATTAGAGTGGGAACGTGCTGCAGGCTGAGGCCTGACAGACTAAAGCCATATCCATGAAGTGCTTGGTTCACAACCTGGGTGCTTCTTGGACCCTTGAATAATCTCATGAATACAGACAGGGAACTGTATTGCCATGGAAATATTTCATTATTCAAAATGAAGGGTCTTAGTGATATAAAATTCCACCCTCCATCCCAGAGCACAAGACCAGGATTCAATAATTCATGAGCCCCTTTGAGTATGCAGGGCCTGCAGCAGCCTGAAATCTTCATGAAGCTCTGACCCCATTTCCTGTGTTCTTTATCCCACACTCCTCACTTAACGAGCATGTTTTCCCATTTAAAAGATTTTCATCTAACATGTCATAACCAGAACTCTGTTCTCTGGAGTCTTATGGAGTGAAACAGTCTCAAAGATCAGGGAGTTTATAAAGTCCTAAAGGAAGCAAAATCTAAAGATGCACAAGCAGTAGCAAGCTGTGATAGGTACTGGGGGACAATTGTAAAAGGTGGGGGAGACGACAGCCACTGACAGAGGAAGATGAGCAACGTGACTTGAACATAATGTGATTGACCAAGACTTCAGTGAGGAAAGCTAAGAACATGTAGAGATGCAATTTTGAAGCTACTTATAATCATTCTAAAACATTTTTAAATGAATGAAGCCATGGACACTACCATCATGAAATTACAGAATATTTTCCTGAAATATTCTTGAGCAAATAAGGTGAAATGAGCTCTCTGTATCTATGCAGCAAACACTTAAACTCTCTAAATCTTCTAAGGTCACAACACACCAGAGGACCAAAGTTGATTACTGAGAAGAGAAAGCAAATCGAACTCAATTGACCTTGGCTCCATCAACAGAACCCATGCTATACACAATCCATTTTTGCCATGGAAGGACTATGACACGGAGCCTGTGAGTCAGCGGTCCAAGCTCGGCAGCTGATGTGAATTATGAATTATGGTCAAGAAAGGAAGGAGCTGTCTGGAAGAACTGGCTTGGACTGCAGCCTCCTGGGCCCCCTTAAAATAAGGAATTCATTCACAATCTGACACCTATGCATTTACACACCATCCAAGACTAAGTTTGCTATCTGATCTCTCTCTATGTACAACAGGGATCCATTTTGGAAGGTGGGAAGACAGAGTCACATCAAGATTAAACCAATTAGCATAACATCCCATAACTAAAAAGAATGATGATCTGAACCCAGCTCTGCCCGATATGTTTATCTTGATTGTAATGTGGCATCTCCTCTGTCTTGGGATAACTCATCCTGCACTATGTTTCTCTATCTCTGAAGAGGGACCAAACTAGATTCACCTCTTACCAGTGCTGGAATTTCCAAGACCACTCAACTTCTTGAATGTGTCTGTTTTTCCACAACATAAAAAAAAAAAATTAATTCTCTGTCCCTTGAGGGTTGCCACAGTTAACCTTGGTTGCCAACATGACTGGAATAAGAATAAAAGGTAAGCTCCTTGGCATAGTGTAAGGGGTTTTGTTAAGCAGGGAAGACCCAGCCTCCATGCACATCACACTTTCTAGTGGCAGCCCAGATAAAAGGCAGTGGAAGGAGGGAATTTTGCTTTTCCTACTAGCCTACTGTCTTACTGGCAACTCCATCTACCCTGGGGCTGATGCATATCTTCACTGATATCAGAACCAGCTTCTTAGGGCTTCCAATGTGGGCTGAATACCTATGGTTCTCCAGGAATCCTCCAGGCCTTCAGCACCAGATTCTATTCAGATTGCTGGGGCACCTGCCTTGTAGATCAAGAGGGTTATTGAGAGTTCTAGTATGAGACAGCCATTGTTAGACAGCCAGACTGGAGCATGTAAGTGAATCCAACAGATCCCTTTTAATATGTATCCATTCTATTGGTTCTGTTCCTCTAGAGAAGCCTGACTAACATAGGCTCAGTAAGTTTTGCTGCATCTCTTGGGAGAGAACCTTCCCCCTCTTGAATTACCCAGTGTGTTCATTTCAGCAGCAACAGCACAGCAGGGACCTTTCTCCACTGGACTCACAACATTTCCAAAGCCACTCTTGTTGGACACCTCTTTTAGCTTTGTCATTAGTTGATAAATTATTGGCTACTCCACTATCATCTGGGAGTAAGTTCCTGGTGCAGATCCCCCAGCACAGTCCTGTTCTCTGCTCTGGGGTCACAGGTACTGTGCACTGTTCTCAATTTCATTTTTAAATTCAAACAAAACAAATAAAATATTTTTTTCAAAGGTCGGTAATGATGACAAGGTACCTGGGGATTTTTCACAATATTCCAGATATCCTGAGTTACATGTATTATTTAAAGCAAAACAATAAGGCAACTCCCTGATTTTAATTTCCAAAACATAAAGACATCAGTATAATCAATTGTTGGCATAAAAACAAAGCTGTAGAATGGTTTTCTTCAGGGAAAGATCTGAAATCAAAGCTGAACTTACATCCAATGCCTATGGAAAATATAATAGATCAGTAACTTCCATGGATCAAGAGGGACTGAGAAGATAAATTTCAGAGGAAAAACACTGCCCAGTGTCCGCGCTTCTCTCTATAAAGTTCACAGTGTTTTCTTTCCTAGTTTTAAAAGTATCAAGCTCATAATTCTCACCCTGTAACTAGAGTCTCATTTCTATCATGTTTCCAAATAACATCACCTTAAAATTTCAGATTTACATCTCAGTTTTTTGTCAAGAAACAGAAAGTAAAGAATGCTTGCATAAAGAAAACAGAAATGTTTTCTTTACTTATTTTTTAAAAAGGTTTGAGCATTCATTCGCATAAATTATAGCCTTAGCAAAACCACAATCAATAGTCAAATCAATGTTTCTCAGTAAGAAATAAGGAGTCACAACCCCAGATGAACAATAACAGAATAAAATTCCCTTTAAATTCATTAAAACACCACTATTTTGATTTTAATTATACCTTCTTATAATTTATTTGCCGTGTAAAAAGATTTTGTTGAAAATGATTAATTGATTTCCTAAATATGCTCAAGGCTAGCTTGGTGACTATGCAGTAAATTCTCAATTTTGATTTCATTTCATCTATTAAATTATTAAACACAAATCAAGTTCTAAGTAAAGTATTAAAAATATATACTCAGTAAGTACTTTTTACATTTTATCTAAAACAAAAGGCAATAAAGAACATTGATGGTATGGGATAAATACTGAATATGTTCCCATTTAAAATTTAAAAAAAGATTCATTCTAAAGCTTTCTGTGAAGGGTCTTTGCATATCAAAAGGACACCGCCATTGGATTTCAACCCCTGTCACTGGAACAACCAAGTAGTCACAAAATAAATGCATCAAATGTACATGGCCATGTTGAAATACAGTTTCAGTTACTACATAAGTTTAGCCTAGGCCATCATTCTTACACTTGTGGTATCAGAAAGGGTGGGAAGTAGTATCAACATACAGAAAGCATAGATGTTACTGTCATTATCAAAGCAATATGAAGAAAGACTTGTGGCTGCGGTGGCTGTGTGCTTCCCAGAATGTTAGGCAAGGAGGACTCTGGAACCAGCTCTCCAGTACTCTGACTCTGTGTTACACAGTTTCCCATCAGCAACTTAGCCCCAATGTCTCAGGTTCTTCATTTGACAAATATTGCAGGGCAGGAGGGATCAGACTGTTATGGAGATTGAGTTAATGCAGGTAAAGTCAAAACCATGCTAAAACATCACCATCATCACCAAAATTAATAATAATAATAATAATAATAATAATATGATGATGATGATGATGGCTCATTTTAATGCACCATGGCCCATCAGAGAAATAATTATTTAGCAACACACAGCATACATACTTTCCAGCTCCTTGTATATAATGAGTAAAGAGATGGATTATGTTCCACGAGGATAAACGGGATTTGTATACATGCTACCATTCTGAGCTGGCAAGGTCCATGCCTGATATTGTTTATTCTGGTACCTCCAGGACTAAGCCATTGTCTGGTATGATAGTTGTCAATAGGGAGGGAATAGTTGAACAAATGCATGAAGAGAGCAATAAAGTTATCCTGGTGACTAAGGCTGTGTGAGAACTGGCCACAGAAATAAGCAAAGATGATGGTTTTGACAGGATAAGGAGAGGAGACACCATCAGGCAGTGAGGTGCAAAAACACACGGGTCCTAGAAGGGAAGGGATGGCGTGAAAAAGCAAAGATGGCTGCATACGCTGTAAGTAGTTCCTTGCCAGGCCTGTGATGAGTTAAGGGAGGGCAGGCCCAGCCGACAGCTTCAATGTCACTTTCTGTAGGTCATGGGAAGTCTGGGACAGTTTGAGTGACAGATGGCGGAGAGAGCAGTGGCAACAGCCGACATAAAATACACCCCAAGCACAGGAAGAGATTAAAGGCCGAAACTGGAGTGAAGTGACCTGCTGGAGGAAAGGAATTTTCCAGCTTCTTCAAAGTCCCCAAGCATAAAAAACAAGTGAATACTTCATTTCTTAGGGAGGGTGGTTATGTGACCTCCAAATCTACACCACAGGATCAGCTCTCCACACCCTTTTACTCCGCTGCTTGTCTGAGCCCAAATTCTAGTGACCTCAGATCTGGAAGTCACCCCTCCTTCTCTGTGCTGACACCCCAAACGCTATGGTCTCCCCATGCTCTCTGGTAGTCCCAGCCTGCCTCTCACTCTGATCTAATGGGGGTCTTCAGGGGGACTTGCTAAAGTGTGGATGGTAATGCAGACAATGGGGAATGACATCTGAGAGTCTGAATTACTAGCAAGCTCTTGATCTGCAAACCCCATTTGGAGACATAAACATACAGAGATATTTTTTTTAATTTCTGTCCTAATACCAGCTACAGTGGAAGGGACAGTCTAATTCTACCTCTGTGGCAGAAGAAGCTTCTTCTACCTTGAGACCTTCATTCAAGTAAAACTGGGGTCTAGACTTAGACCACAGAAAAGAATTACAGGATGAATTAGTATGAAGTTATCTAAAGGGTGAAGATGGAATAACAGGGTAGGGGTGGGAAATGGAACGACAGGGAAAGAGGCAGTATAGAGAGGGATGACTGACACGACAGGCCCAGAAAAAGCCACATGAAAACTTATCACTGTAGAAGCATCTTAAGGGCTGGAGAATTTACTAAGCAATTAAGAGCACTGACTGCTCCTGCAGAAGATCTGAGTTTGATTCCCAGCACCAAGGTGGCTGCTAACAACTATCTATAACTCTAGTTCCTAGGGATCTGACACTCTCTCTTGCCCTCCATGGGCATTGTAAGACAGGGGTGCACCTACCTCATACACATAAAATAAAAATAAAATATTTTTAAAAGCTTATTAAACAATATACGCATACATTATTAAAAAAGATGAAAAGGAATTACCTTAAAATAGATAGACATTGGCCCTACCATAGTCCAGAAAAGTAAAAGTCCACTGCTAGGGATGGACTCCTTTTTATGAAGCTACTGACCAGGAGTCCCATAGACCCTCAAGCAATACTGGCCATTGGCCCTGTCTTGGTTTCCCACTAGAACTTGATGGTAAAACCCTATGGGAGAAGACACTGCACACATGAGCTCTAGAACAAATAAAGAAATCAAAGTGGTGCTGACTTCAAGCTTCATCTATCCTGACTACCTCCCATGGAGCCAGCAGGTGCAATGCATGCTATTAGAAGAGAAAATTAATCATTAACGTACTTAGCTGTGAATCCTGCATCTTCAGTAATAACTGGCCTGCAAAGTTAGGACCTCTAGTGCAATAGCGACATGAATATTATGGGAATAACCAATCAGTTTCTATTTGTATTTAAGGTCCATTTCATAAGTTGGAGCCTCTAACTTCATCAGGTCTAGGAACCTCGGGCTAACAGGACATAGGACACAGGGCATCAGTGCTGAATGGCCATAAGGAAGTAGAGTTTTCCAGACAGGTGGGAAGTTGCTCATATGAACTCCCAGTAATAGTGACAAGCAGGTACAGGTACCATGTAAGCTCAAGCTGGGCAGAACACAAGCATAGATAGGAACTGCATAAGAAATTTCAGACCTAGCAGAGAACTACTGGAAACCAACGCTGCTAGGAAGGGGAATCGGCTTTTTTAATGGGTGTAACTCTGGTAGGTTACCAGGCTCCAGTGGATGGACCCACCTCAAAGGTCACTGGGGGACACAAATTTGACTCCACGGGCCTTAATACATTTGCACGTGAAATTGTTTGGGCAGGGGGCAGTAAGGAGGCATGGAGACAGGACAAGATTGAAATAGGACCAGAATATATTGTATGAAATTCACAAAATTTCACTAAAAATGATAGAAAAAGAAAATTAAGTCTACTAGTATGTACTTTATATTTAAACATGAGGGAGGAGGGAGGAGGGAGGGAGGGAGGGAGAGAGAGAGAGAAGAGAAGAGATTGATTTGGGGGCTGTTGAAGTTATTTTGATCAAAGAATGTAATCTGTTACTAGGTTCAATGATTAGGCAAAGTTTAAAAATTATACACAAAAAATGAGTTGGTTTGTTTATCTTATATTAAATACATTTCTTCAGTAAATGAAATTCTAAGTTGGTTTATGGAAAGCATTGTTTATGATTACAGATGAGAGGGCATCCCCCAAAATTTAAGGTCCCATATATTTTGTCTTTAAACATGGTCCATTTGCAGTTAGACTATTTTCCTTCAGGGATCTTAGTGTCTTCTGCATTGACAATCCTAAAGCAACTTTGGACTTGCCAACTGTATTAAACCCCTGACTCAGCTAGCAGCTAGCAGAAACCCCTGGCTTCCAGGGTGCACATTGCTACCCCTTCCATGTCCTCCAAACTTCCCAGCTACCCTTGTAGTTCACAGCACAAACTGTGCTGTCTCCTAACCTTCACTGTGTGAAGGACCTGCTATTAATCACTCCAGTGGATTTTTACCGACAGGGACTTTATGACAGTACTTCAGAGCTATCAAACTTGAAGCTTTTCAATAACATGTCTTCCTCATTTTGACTTTGAGGCTCTATGGCCATATTTTGCTTCTGGGCTAAAAATCAACTGTCTGACTCTTTACTTCTCAATTTTTCTTTTTCTATTTCTATATTGAAATCTTTTATGCAAGTTTATCCCCCACTAGATAAATTTATATTTAAATAAAAGGCCGTATTTATTCTTTGCTTTCCAAGCAGCCACTTTGCTGAGTGACTCATCCCCAGCCCCATCATTATTTACTCTCAATTTTATCACTATATAAATTAAATGAAGTGTCAAATATAAATACATCTGGGGGACAAATAAAATTTAAATATCACATTACTATATAATAAGGAAGCAATCTAAAGTATGAAGCTTTATTATAAAAAGGATTGCGTCATCTGAAATGATAACCTCCATAGATTTTGCTGTCTCTTCCAATAATAAGATTGTAAATAAGATGTTATGCCTTTCACTAAGGTGTTCTGAATCTTACTAGATTGTAATTATTTCAATTACCTTGAGTAAACGAACAAACCTTTTATAAGTGAAATGCCCTTGGCATTATGAAGTGGAAACAAACAAACAAACAAAGTAGTACCGCTCAGCACCCTCCACACCCATGCTGGATCCCATACCACTCAGCACCATCCACACACATGCTGGATCCCATACCACTCGGCACCCTCCACACCCATGCTGGACCCGATACCACTCAGCACCTTCCACACCCATGCTGGATCCCATACCACTCAGCACCCTCCACACCCATGCTGGATCCCATACCACTCAGCACCCTCCACACCCATGTTGGATCCCATACCACTCAGCACCCTCCACACCCATGCTGGACCCCATAGCACTCAGCACCCTCCACACCTATGTTGGATCCCATATCACTTAGCACCCTCCACACCAATGTTGGATCCCATACCACTCAGCACCCTCCACACCTATGTTGGATCCCATATCACTCAGCACCCTCCACACCAATGTTGGATCCCATACCACTGAGCTCCCTCCACACCCATGTTGGATCCCATACCACTCAGCATCCTCCACAACCATGCTGGATCCCATACCACCCAGCACCCTCCACACCCATGCTGGATCCCATATCACTCAGCACCCTCCACACCCATGTTGGATCCCATACCACTCAGCACCCCCCACACCCATGCTGGATCCCATACCACTCAGCTCCCTCCACACCTATGTTGAATCCCATACCACTCAACACCCTCCACACCCATGCTTGACCCCATACCTCTCAGCATCCTCTGAGCCCAGACTGGACCCCATACCACTCAGCATCCTCTGAGCCCAGGCTGGACCCCATACCACTCAGCATCCTCTGAGCCCAGGCTGGACTCCATACCATTCAGCATCCTCTGAGCCCAGGCTGGACCCCATACCACTCAGCATCCTCTGAGCCCAGGCTGGACCTTTCCTCAGTATCCTTCCCACAGTGTCTTCTGTGGATTCTCCTGGCAGGTGCCATTCTCCATATTTTCTGTGCCACACTGTGATGTCTTTAATCAGCTGCCTCTCCTGGCTGCTTGGCCCCATGGTCTTCATGGACATTTCTTATCTTAAGCCACAGGTCGTGGTGTCATGCCATGCTTCCTGTCACCTATGCTTTCCTTGATTCATATCCACTGGAATCTAGGGTGAGAAGTCCTCAAGCTGTACACTAGACATGGTCTCTGGGGTCAGACACTCATCCAAGCAGTAATTAAGCTGTCCTTAGTATGAAGGAAAGGAAGAAGAGAGAGAACCAAGGAGAAAACAGAGCAGAGAAGAGGGACGGTAGAAGACACATCTGGCTGCGCTTCCCACAGACCCTTTTCTCATCCAGAAGCTTTTTCTTTGCTGAACCAAACATTTTCTTTCAAACTTTCAAAGATTTCTCCAGATGAATAATTTCAAGATAAAAATAAGAAAAGAAAAAAAATCCTATTTCAGGGAGAAAAAGCAATTACCTTAGAATGAAACCCAGGCTTCCTATCACACCTTCAAAATCCCTACTGTGTCTGGCCTTGACTGCATCTCCAAAATCACTCCAGATTTCAACCCCTGTCCTTAAACTGACTCATCCACACTCTGGGATGTGTTTCCTAATAGAGCTACTTCATTACCACCTCGAAATTGTGTTTGTTCTCCAAGCCATCCAGACCCTCCCAGCCCCAACTCTAACTTGTTTTTATCACTTAAGCTTGTACAAGTGCCCCCTCTTCAGAGATGCCTCCTGGCCCCATCATCCTCTCCCGTCCAAACACTCTCCCAACTCAGCCATCTGATGCGATCGCATGTTCTGTTGACTTCTTGGTAGCTGGTGTCTGATTTTCCAATTGCATATTGTCTTCTTCCTACTTGGGACAGAAACTCTGGGAGATGGGATGTCTGTGTTCCCATCAGCCAGGAGATTATGCAGAACGAGCTTGGATCCTGAATACTGACTGGATACGATTTATGACCAGCACAGAGAGCAATGAACCACCTTGGCATGGATAGATATGGCAACGTAAAGGCGGTAACTGGGTCTGGGTGAAAACACTGAGGACGCTGATTGGCACAGCACTGTCCCCATGTAATTCTACTCAGGGTTCTTTCTGCTTTATACATTTCACGTATTCTCTGCAATTGCTAGAAAAACAGCTAGAGAGATGGCTCAGCAGTCCAGAGTACCGGCTGCCCTAGCAGAGGATCTGGGCTTGGTTCCCAGCACCCACATGGTGGCTAATACCTGTCTGTAACTCCTGCTCCAGGGGATCCAATGCCCCTTCTTGCATCTGTGGAGATTGCATGACATGGGCACACTTGCATACATTCAGGCAATACACTCATACACATAAAAATAAACAAATGAATAAGTAGGAAATTGTTAGAAAATATATTACATTGAAGTATTGTTTGATTTTATGAAAATGGGGATCTCCTACCTTGTCCCTAGTAAGCCGGGCCTCTGATCTGAGACTTGTCAACAATGGGAAGGCCAGAGGGAGAAAAGAAGAGGTGAAGAGAGGGGAGGGGAGCGAGGAGGAGGGGAAGGAGGAGGAGAGGGGAAGAGGGGGGAGAGAGGGGAGGGGAGGGGAGAAGGGAAGGGAGGAGGGGAAGGAGGAGGAGAGGGGAGGAGGGGCAGGAGAAGAGGGGAGGAGGGGGAGAGGGGGGAGAGAGGGGAGGGTGGAGGGAAAGGGAAGAGGGAGAGGAGAGAAGGGAAGTGAGGGGAAGGAAGAAGCAAAGGAGAGAAAAGAGAGAAAGGAGAGGAGAGGAGAGGAGAAGAAAGGAGAGGAGAGGGGTAGGGGAAGGGGAGGGGGAGGGGGGATGGAGGAGGAGGAGGAGGAGGAAGAAGAAGAAGAAGAAGAAGAAGAAGAAGAAGAAGAAGAAGAAGAAGAAGAGGAGGAAGAGGAGGAGGAGGAGGAGGAGGAGAGGAGGAGGAAGAGAAGGAGGAGGAGGGGGAGGGGAGGGGAGGTAGACACAGCAAATGGTTCCCAAGTACAAATGTATTCAAGAATTTTCATAAACTAGGTGTGCTACAAAATGGGACTAGATCCAAACTCCCTACAGCACATGTGTGTTCAGCCTCATGAACAGATATACTGTGGGGCTTGCCACACCCTTTATGCACGCACATGCACACACACATATAAACACACTCATACTGAACAAACATCATTGAAATGAATAAACAGCATATTGTATTACATTTTGTTGAAAACTGAAACATACCTATTTTACTTCTGGTTCTTAGCCAGGGTAACTTAAAATCTCAGCAAGAAGTTTTGGCACTGTGTGGAGACACTTCTGAGAAGCACTACAGGAACCTAATGGCTAGAGGGCAGAAAGCATGTTGAACTCTATCTGGGACACAGGGAGGCCTTCACAGCAAAGGAACATCTATCCCCAAAAGCCAGAGTACCAATGGTCAGAGAAAAGTGATGCACGGTCATTTTCAGAGAAGGGCAGAATCAAGGTGCTGACACAGAAGATTAAAAGGTCTACAGGGAGACCCTGTTTTGAAAAAAACAAAACAAAACAAAACAAAAAGGTCTTAAAAACAATCTTATTTCAGCCTATCACTGAGAGAGACAGGCAGCTAGAAATGTGTGAAAGAGAATTAAAACCAGATGTATTTGTGGATCAAGGAACTGAATGTGCTGACAGAGGCCACACAACCTTATCCATAGAGTATGCAGGGAGTTTGATAGAATGTCCACTGAGCCAGCTGATGTCATCTGCAATCTGTGGAGATCAAATCAGAGCCCCCACTGATCAGGACCAGGACTAGAAGGAGTGCTCCATAAGGACTAAGAGTGGCAGTCCCCCGAAGTGCAGTTTTCAATGTCTAGGAAAGGTGACCCTGGTGGAGAATGGAGAAGCTGTTGCCTTTAAATGCCACATGGACACAGTCGGGCGTGGTGGCACAGGCCTTTAATCCTAGTACTTGGGAGGCAGAGGCAGGCAGATCTTTGTGAGTTCAAGGCCAGCCTGGTCTACAGAGTGAGTTCCAGGACAGCTGAGGGTACAGGGAGACCCTGTCTCAAAAAGACCAAAAAAAAAAAAAAGATTAAAAAAATGCCACATGGACAAGTATAACCTATGGCATTCAGCATTCATTGAAGAATGGGCTCAGTTAACATATTAGCAATCTGCCTGGTCTGTTTACCGGTTAATGCCCACAGAGTGATCTTAATTTATTCTATTCCCCCAGAAAGCATAGCTCAAATCTAACAGCTTCTCCTCCAAGATGCACACAAAATGATTGTTCTCTCTTACTTTCTAATTTTGAAAGTACTTAGGATCAAGCCCAGGGCCGTAAGCACACGAGATAACCATTCTACTACTGAGCTAAAACCCAGCCCAGTAGTTATTTTAATAGCATAAAATAGATATTTAAACTGAATTAGCTGCTCTCCATCTCTACCTCAATCAATAAGCTAAACTGAATATAGCAAAAAGAAACAAAATATAATATATGATGAAATGTTACTTTTGTCTACCTACATAATAAAGCTGAAATCAAGTGTGCTATCTTTTTAAACAGACCCTTATGGAAAAAAAGATGTTATTTTTCATTATAGCGTAACAATGGGAAGAGTATAATACCTCATCATAATCTATACAGAGGACAGATTAATGATTCATAAAAAGCGACAGGTGTGGAAATGATTGAGACGGTACGCTTAATAAGGACTATTCCGAGTGATGGGAACAGGCCCCTAAGGAAGTATGGGTAATTCAGCTTCATGTAAGTCACTCTGGGGTTTCAAAGGCTCTCAAGCCCTACTTTATTTCTGTGTCAATTATTTCACTAAGGTTAGCCAAGAATCCATTGCAATCAAGATGCTTAATTCCTAAGGCTTTCTAACAATTCTGCTGATTGAACCTGAAGCCAGTATTTTAGATGATGACACCAAATTTATTCATGTTATTAAATTTGGGGGAAAGAAATGTATTTGAATGAAACCCTTTGCACTTAAGACACTGTAACATTTTTATATCCAATTATGTATTAGAAATGCAGGAATCCAAGAATGATAATGCTCTTTTTAGCATGTACTTTTTTATTTTGTGTTTGGAAGAGGAGGAGGATTATGTCACAGCATCCACATGGAGCTCAGTGGTGAATTCACAAGAGTCAGTTTTCTTCCCTCATGTTAGTTTCAAGATCAAACTCAGGTCACCAGGCTTGACAACAGTTACCTTTACATGCTAGGAATATCCTTGGCCTCATCAGATCACTTTTTAAATTATCTTTAATTGTTTTAAATTCATATAGTAAAATATTCAAAAATATTTAAATTAGACTTCAGAATAACAGAGCTACCAAAACAATCATAAAATAGAAACCATTTTAAGTATGTAAAATTAACCTGAAGATAACCTTTTATATTTGAATTTGATTGGATGAAGAAATAAAAATTGTGAACACAATAGAGGATCTGACAAACCCAGAGGGTAGCTAGCCACCAGATTTATTGAAAGATTCTCTACTAATTCTGGATCTCATAGGCTCATAGTGATTAAGAGTTTAAAAATTAGATAGATGAACACTATGTTTAGCATCTCTCACTTATAATACTACACATCACATTTAACTAGTGGTAACACAGAAAAGATAAATGTATCAACTATACCAGTAAAAGGGAAATTTCAACCAGAGACACATTATATTGTGTCATGTTGCTTCATATGATAAACTGTGGCATTAATCAAAATGTATTCCGATTAGCAAATAAAAATTTGATTAGCTCTTTGCAGAATGAAGAGATAGATATTAATCAAAGATTATCAGTCAGTCACAGCTAGCCCCTCATCTCCACAGCACCTGCACACAGCAGAGGTAAGGGTCACGCACACAGGAGAGATCAGAGCTCTCTGCTGGGAAACACTTTCGCTCTCTTTTAATCAAGCTAATGACAGAGTTCAGTGTTAACTTGAAACTTATAGTCTATCAAGGTGACATTCAGCTTTCTTTAAGACATTGTTCCCTTGTGATGGAGATAAGAAATACAACCTATTTGGCTGGAGAGATGGCTCTGCAGTTAAGAGTGCTGGCTGCTATTCCAGAGGGTCCAGGTCCGGTTCCCAGCAGCCACATGGCAGATAGCAACAATCTGTAAGTCTAGGTCTAATTCTAGGGGATCAAAAGCCCTCTTCTGCCTTCCTCCAGTTTGCTCATGTAGCTGGTGCACATAGATACATTCAGGTAAGGGACTCAGATACATAATATAAAAATAAATAAAATTTTAAGATGAAATAAAACACCTTACTAGTGTTGTGTTCTTTGTTCTCCATTCCAAATACTATGATCCAGATTACTTAAGAAATCAGCATATTTCAACTTTGCCAACATGAATGTTTGAATCTGAGAAAAGGCAATAATTATGTTTTTATTTGTTATCACCAAATGATTTTTCTCATCATTATGTGTCTTAATATTGTTGATAGAAACAGTCATGGAGAAAGATCACATTCTTACATCCAAGAATGTCAGGAGACTTTCAGGCCACAACTAAAAATTAGACAGCTTTCAATACATTAGCATGCTTTATTTCGTTTAATGACACAAAAATTGATATAGCAGGCAATGGGGAATTACCACAGCAATGAAAATTATTTCTTTGTCATGAGTATGTTAAAATTAGCCTTATGATATGCATTTCAATATTCCTAAAATGACCACAGAGGAAGTAATGAAGACTGATTCTTAGAGCTGAAGTTCTGAACTTAATCTGAGAAGATTCATCCTCTTATAAATCTGCCCTTAATTATTACTGTACATTATAACTTATTAGAGCAAGTCCGTAAGCAGCATTTCTCAGATTTAGTAAAAAAAAAAAAAATCCTCAAATTCATCTAGAAAAGTAAAAGACCCCAGATAGACAAAACAACCCTATGGAAAAAAGAACAACACAGTGTGGATAACCATACCAGACTTCAAACTGTATTACAGGGTTATAGTAATAAAAACAGCACAAAAACAGACCTGTAGATCAATGGAACAAAATTGAAGATCCAAACTTGAGCACATACAAATTTCAACCACCTCATATTTGACAAGGGTGCCAAGAAGACTCAATGGAGGAAAGACAGCATCTTCAGCAAATGGTGCTGGGAAAACTGGATCACCACTTGTAAAATAATAAAATTAAATCTCTACCTCTCACCCTGTACAAAAATCAACTCCAAATCGATTAAAGACCTCAATGTAAAAACCAAAAAACTCTAAAAATGATAGAAGAAAATGTCAGTAGTAACCTACAAGACATAGGCATAAGAAAAGACTTTCTAAATCAGATAGCAGCTGCACAAAAACTAAGGTCAACAATTGACAAGTGGGGCCATAATAAACTAAAGAGCTTCTGTACAGCAAAAGAAGCAATCGAAGAAGTGAAGAGAAAACCCACAGAGTGGAAGGAAACCTTCACCAGTGATACATCTGATAGAGCATTACCACTACTCAAAAAACAAAGGAATAAATAAACAAATGACCCACTCAAAAGATGGAGTAAAGAGCTGAATAGAGACTTCACAAATAAAGAAGTAAAAATGGCTCAGAAACAACATAGAAATTGTTCAATATTGCTAATAATTAAGGACATGCAAATTAAAACCAGCTTAAGATTTCATCTTACCCCAGTAAGACTGGCTAAGATTAGGAAAACAAATGACACTAAATGCTGTAGAGGTTGTGGGGAAAGGGGAACACTCATTCTTTATTGGTGGGAATGCAAATCCCTACAAACCCTATGGAAAGCAGCATGGAGAATACTTAAAAAAAAAAAAAAACTCAAATTAAGCCTACCACCTCACCCAGTCATACCACCCCTGGGTATATACCCACAAGACTCAACCTGCCCCAGAGAAACATGCAAAATTGTTTATTGCAGCTCTCTTCACAATAACCAAGAGCTGGAAGCAACCCAAGTGTCCCTCAACCCATGAGTAGATAAAGAAAATGTAGTATATCTGCACAATGGAGTTCTATACAGTGGTAAAGAAAAATGACATTATGAACTTTACAGGTGAATGGATAGAACTAGAAGATATTATGCTAAGTGAAGTAACACAGTCCTAGGAAAACAAATGATGTATGCTGTCCCTCATTTGTGGATCCTGGCATCAAATACCTCCTTGTAAGACAGACTGAGTAATTTTAATGTTATATTTCTTTTTATATGAAAGCAACTGTACTATTAAAATATGAATCCCTTAATGGGTTCTAGAATTAACCTACCACTTATTTTCAGACTTCCTGATTTGGGTATATGGGTGGAAGGTATGTATGCATATCTTAGAGTAATATAAAATTAAAGGGGAAAATGTGAATTTCTAAACATGTTTTGGAATTAACTTATAGTTTATTTTCAGACGTCATAATTTTGATATATGTGATATATACATATATATGCATATCTTGGGGCAATACAAATTGGAGGGAACAACAACAAAAGGACTGGGACAAAGAATTGACTGAAACAGGTAACTTCTGCATGAAAAGATAACCCTCTGCATAGAAAATCTTTAAAAGACTGAGAAAAAGATGTAAGACATGTATGGCAGAATGCATGATCTAGGGAGTGGTGGGGGACATAGAAGAGGAAGTGAGTCTAAATTGGATTGAGAAATGTTGTATGGAATGCACAAAAATTCAATAAAAATATTTAAAAAATAAATTACAGCTTGGGAGGCAGAGGCAGGCGGATCTTTGTGAGTTCAAGGCCAGCCTGGTCTACAGAGTGAGTTCTAGGACAGCTGGGGCTATGGAGACCAAAAAAAAAAAATAATTACAGATTAACACCAAAAAGAGAAATAATTAAAATTTATAGAGAAAAAAGATGGAAAGGCAAACATATGCAGATCTACAGGGCACGGCAATTCTAAAATGGAAATATACAAGAGTAAGTACCTACATGAAAAAGGAGACAAACACAAAACATCAATAAAAGCATAAAAAATAGACAAATGTACGGCCCCAAATAGAAAACAAAGAACAAACTCAGAAGATGCACAGAAACAAGAAAGAACAGAGAAGAAATAAATGAAACAAAGGCCAAGAGATACAATGGGGAAAGGCCAAACTTCTGAAAGAATAAAATCAACATATCTTTAAAGACAAAAGAGAGGAGAATAAAAATACTTAAAAATGAAAGGGAGAAGACATCCCGTCTGATGTTGCAGAAACACAGACGGTGGTCAATGACCATGAGCAATTACATGCCACAATGAGAAAATGGAGCTGACAGTGACAAATCCCTGCCCATGTATGTATTGCAATCAAATCAGGAAGAAACAGAAAAAAACATGGATAAACTCAAGCAATGAGAATCAATCAAAACCAGAAAACTCCCTTGTGGACAACTCCAGAACCAGATGGATTCAGGGACAAGTTTCACCAAGCTAAAGAAGTATACTAATTCTTCTCGAGCCACCTCCAAAAGGGCCAAGTGAAGGGAGTTCTTTCAAACACATTCTACAAAGCCAGCAGCAACCAGAAAGGAAAGAACTCAAGTAAAACTAGGTACTATCCTATCTGATGTCCATAGACACAGAATTCTTGAAGGTCTGGACAGGTGACTCAGGGCAACAGTGCTTGGTCTGTAAGTATACAGAATTGAATTTGATCACTAGCACTAGTGTAAATAAGGCTGGACGTGAGCTAGAAAGATGGTACAATAGTTAAGAGCAATGGCTGCTCTTGCAAAGGACCCAGGTTAGGTTCCCAGCACCCACATAGCAGCTAACAGAAACCCTCTTCTAACCATGACTGGATGGACTTACACACATGCAGGTAATACACTCATATAGATAAAATAAAAATAATAAATAAATGAACTATTTTTTTTAAAAGCTGGGCATGGTAACATGCATGTGATTGCTGATCCAGCATTGGGGAAGCTGGTTCCTGGGGACAGTTATCCTAATTGTCAAGCTCTGGGTCCAAGGGAGAGACCCTGTTACAGAAAAAAAGGTACATGGATCCTGGAAAAATATGTGAGGCTAACCTCTGGCATCACACACACACATACACACACACACACACACACACACACACATACACACACACACCAACATACTAGTAAACTTAACCCCAGCTTCTCAGGCAAAAGCATTGTATACCATGCTTAAATAGGATATATCCCAGGATGCAAAGGTTCATTATTAACCATTTAACAAATATTTGCAGCGCATTCATGGAATAAAGACAAAAACATTCAAAAAACTTTTGGTAAAGTTCAACAAGTTATAAACTCATCAAGTTATAAACAATGTAGTAAAATATGACAAAAGTCATCCATGCTAAACTCCCGGATAATGGTCCAAACTGAAAACATTTCTTATAAAATCAAGAAGACAAGATCTCAGGGCTGGAGAGATGGCTCAGTGGTTAAGAGCACTGGCTGTTCTTACAGAAGCTTGGGGCTGAATCCCAGCATTCTCATAGTGGCTAACGATGGTCCATAACTCCACCTCTAGGTAATCTGATACTCCCTTCTGTCCTTTGAGGGCAATGTATGATATGGGTGCACTTACACATATGCAGGCAATATACTCATACACATAAAAATAACAAATATCACAAAAAACAAGGATCTATATTCTTTTTTTGTTTTAACTTTTATTGGCATTGTTATTATATATCCACATGGTGTGTGCGTGTGTGTGTGTGTGTGTGTGTGTGTGTGCGTGTGCGCGCACCCATGTGTGAAGCACCCATGTGGAGGTCAGAGAATGACTCTCAGAGTCTTGCTTTCATTTTCCTTTCCACCATGACATAAGTTCCTGGGGTGGGATTCACGTCATCAGGGCTACGAAGCAAACACTTTAATCTGCTGGGCTATCTCTCCAGGCCAAGGACTGGGAGTTTTATCATTATTAGTCAACATAGTAGTAGAATTCTCAGGCAGGAAAGAGAAATAGAGGCACATACCCATTTGAAAAGAGGAAGTTGAATTGTCATCAGAAGATGACGATCTTATGTATAGACACGATTAGACTGTACCAAAAAGGTTAAGAATAGTAAATTCAACAAAGTTTCAGAATGCAATGTCAACGTGCAAAAGTCAGTCATACTTCTATGTGAAGAGAGAAGGTAGCTGAGTCAGAAACCAGGAAAGAAAGCCATTTTCAATAACAGAAAAAGAAAGAAAAAACTTAAGAATAAATCTAACCAAAGATTGAAAAAAAAAAACTTCACAATGAAAAATTATCAAACACTGGTGAAAGAAGTCCAATAGATTACAATAGATAGACAGACATCAGAGGAAGAACATAATATTTTAAATGTTGCTGCAACCTGAAGTCATCTATAGGTTCATGCAATCCTTCAAGGTGCCAGCATTAATCTTCTCAGCCATTTAAAAACATCTTAAAACTTGTGTGAAACCAGAACAGACTCTGAACAACCAGAGCGAGCTTGAACAGAAAAGAACAAGGCTGTACATATCATATTACATGATCTCAAAGGGTACGATAAAGCATGCAACTAGCACAGCGTGGTACTGCACATTCTTATGCACCCACATCAAGGGAATGGAGAATGCAGAGGATCCGAGCCATGGGGGCACATGATTCTCAACAAAGTAGCAAAGAGCACCTACTGGGGGCACATGATTCTCAACAAAGTAGCAAAGAGCACCCACTGGCAGTAGGAGGTCTTCAACACAGGATGTTGGGGAAACCAGGTGTACACAAGCAAAAGCAATGGAGTCTGTTGCCACTTACAAAAGTCAACCCGGAATGAATTAATCACCTAAATGTAAGACTCAACACTCTGAAACAAAAAAGCCCAGAGAGAAGAAGCTTCATGAGATTGCAGATTATGGAGTCTTGAGATGAGCTTTTGAACATGCAGGCAGTGTAAGGAAAACCAGACAGATGAAGGACATCTCATTAAGAAACCTGAGTAGCAAAGGAAAGCATCAACAGAATACACACGTGGCAAGGGCCAATGTCAAGGGATCTCAAATACCTTGATAGGAAAAGTATACAGTTGATCTGATTTTAACATGGGCAAAGTTTTGAGCAGACACTACTGAAAGAAAGCAACAAAAATGGACATTGGGTCCAGAAGAAAACTGCCAATGTTGCTGAGTATCATGGATAATTAGGGAAATGCACATCAATACTGGAGTGAGACGCCATTCAACCCCACTTAGAGTGTCTAGTGCAGGAAAGAAAATAATAAATGCAGTTGAGGTCATGGAGAAGAGGAAGCCGCACATGTTAACCATCATACAACTTCACAGAGCAATGATGATAAAATAGGAAATGCCTCAAGACATTAGAAATAAAATTATCTTGTTAACCTCTGTTCTTTCCTTTCAATTGCTGTGACAAAACACTCTGATCACTACCAACTTGAGGAGGAGGGTTTATTTGGCTCATATCTCCTGGGTTACAGTTCATCACTCAGGGAGCCCAAGGTAGGAACTCAGGGCAGGAACCTGGAGGCAGGAGCTGAAGCACAGGCCATCAGCCTGCTTTCTTATACTGTACATAACAATCCACCTGGGGTGGCATCACCCATAGTGGGCTGGGCCCTCCCACATTGCTCAACAATCAAGACAATACTCCACAGACATGGCCATTGGCCAGTCCAATGGAGGCAATTCCCAAACTGAGGCTCCCTCAACCCAGGTGTGTCAAGTTGACACTAAAGCTATCCAGCACAACCTCCAAGCCAACTAAAGGGTTCACATTTCAAGGAAATGACATATCTGTATCCCCATGTTCATGGAAGCGTTATTCCCAATGGCTAAGATTTGAAATCAATTTCATTGTCCAAAAATGAAGTGACTGTATATACAGAGAATACAGTATTAGTCAATCATTCAAAATAGATACTGAAAGGCTGTAATTTTTGACAACACATGCGGACCTGAACGGCACTATGTAAAACAAAATACGTCAGGCACAGAAAGCCAAAAAATCATGTGGTATCAATCATGTTGAATCCCTTTATTAGTATTTTATTATTATTTTACATGCATGAGTGATACACCTGTATCATGCAATGCCCACAGAAGTCAGAAGAGGGCATCAGATTGCCTAGAACTGAAGTTAAGGACAGTTGTTAGCTATCACAGTTGTTAGCTGTCATGTGGGTGCTGAGAACTGAACCCAAAGCAGCCAGTGCTCTAACCACTGAGTAATCTCTCCAGCCCCATGTGTGGAATTCTTAAAGGTAAAATGTTAGTAGGGTACAGATCAGTGACTATTAGACTCTGGGAAGTATAGGAAGGAGGACAAGGAGCTGGCCAACTTTACAGTGTTCTGGTTCACAGTTAAATATTAACACTTAACAATAATCTGTTTTTAAATAACTAGAAGAGTGGTTTCTTGAATATTCTCACCAAAAACAAATGGTGAATATATGGAATGATAGATTTGCTAAGTACCCTAATTTGACCAGTTTGTAATGTGAATATTTGTGGAAACATAACCTGCACTCCATAAACATGTGCAACTGTCATGTCACAGAAAGCAAAGCAACAACCATGCATATCTTAAAAAGGAGTATTATCAGCAGAGAATACACATCCTTGAAAAGACTGAGTGTCTGGCCAAACAGGCAAGGGAATCTTCTGGAATACCAGAGTATGAAAGGCAGCTTCGAAAATGGAAGCCAGAGGCCACATGCTCATTGAGACAACCCTGGGCAGCTCACATACAATATAATCAGAAAACTTGAGAAAGTAGAACAAGAAAGCCAGGCCCAAAGGCGAAATAATCACACAGTGATTAATGAGTCCCCAAACAATATCAGTCAAATTAATGCTGGCAATTTTTATCTTGTGCTTACCAGCTGCTGGGAGCACACTATTGAAGAACACAGACAAGTTTCAGGCTCACACAGCTTATAATTTCAGGAAATAAAGGTGTTTGTGATGTTAGCACAGATGTTATTTATAGTTATGTCGTTATAGTTATTATTTACAATTCTAAAAAATGAAGGGAACAGCAGGCTCTGATTGAATAGCAGAGAGGGAAACTTTACACTTGGAGCTTGGCTGTTTTTCTCTGAAGAAATTGCATAATTGCATTTCAGCTGAGTCTTAAAGGATGACTGAGCCAGAGATGTTGGAAAAGTAACCAAGCCTTGGGGTGCAGGCCAATGTGGATTAGGGTTAGTGTAACCGAAGCCTGGGAGGGCCCAACAGAAGGGAAGGAACAGGGGCTGAATTAAAATATTTTTTACAATTTATTCTTTGACAGTTTCAAACAGGTCTGTGACCCAATCTAGTCCTGCTCGCCCCCTCCCCCACCCCTCTACCCTCCCTCACTCCCAACAGGCATGCCCTTCCTCCACCAAGCCTCCATCCTGCCTGCATATCTTTTTGTTTTGACTTTGCTACTCAAAGGACTTCAATTGGGCCAGCCATATCCTTCTGGTGTAGACCTGACCACTGGGGCTTGGATAACTTGCCAGTGGCTATACCATTAAAGACATGATTTCCTCTCCCCCAGCAGCCCTAGGCTGCTATTAGCTACCCTATGGCCCCTCCCCATCTAGGACTGAATATTTAGAGGCTCAGTCATATGCAGACACTGTGCAGACAACCCAACCACAGCTGTATGAGTTCATGAGTGTCATGACATACTGTGCTCATAAGATTCGAGGCCTCCTCTGCAGCATCAGGCTCTTGTACATATCCTCCCAGAAAGACTTATCTAGTGTGTGTGTGCGTGTGTATGTGTGTGTGGTGCACATGCGCATGCACACTCGGGTAAGGATGCACTTGTCTCTTCTATCATGCCTGTTCAACTCCAACATAATCCACTCAAATGATGTTGTCATCACTATGTATCCTGGGATCCACCAAAATAGGTTTTCTTTACACGTAAAATGGCTCACTTTAACATCAGTACAGGGATTCAATGAAACATTACTCATAAGAGGAATGAATGGGACTATAAATGTAGTCCTTAAGAATATAAGAGTGAGGTTAAAAAGCACACAGTCACAGACATTCACTAAAAGTTCCTGTTTACCACCCTTGACAGGAAGTCACACTGTGCCCATTTGAATATATTTCCATTCTAATCCAGGATTCTTTCATTCAATACAGAAATAGGTCAGATCTTTAAATAATTTGAACAATCTGAACCTCATAAAAGGATTTGCTATTTTTTCTTCTCTACCAATCTTTGTTTCTCTTTCTAATCATGTCTTGCTCATTCCTTTCAAGAGCTGTTTTGAACCCAGAGCTTGTACAGGCTAAATTCATGCTCTACCACTGAGCCATGCCCCAGTCCCCACCCTTTTTAAACTTATCTTGGACATGCCAATGAGTTTCAAATCTAGTATTTAGAATGTCATTAGATAATCCAGTTTAAAATCTGATTGTTAATTCTATAATTCTTCAAAGCCCTCTCTAATTGTTCTGTACAGGGCCAATAAAAGTTGGGGGTTAATGAATGCAATGCTCTGTGCGGGGGCAAAGGCTGGAGAATAAAGACCTCATTTCCTCCCGCTAACTTTCAGAACTTTCAAGAAGGGGTCAAGGAAGGGTTAGATAAAATTGCCACATTTGTTTGAGTTAAAACGTGCACTCACAGGCTGGAAAGCTGTCAGTGGTGAAGACAGCCTCTACTCTCCCTGAAAACCCAAGTTTGGTTCTCAACACACATTCTAGGTGGCTCACAACCACATAGAACTCCAGCCACAGCAGGCTGTGGCTCCATGGGCACACATACACGTGTACATACACATGTGCATACACATACACATACACATGTACATACACATGCACATACCACATACACACAGATTTACATAATTTAAAATAATAAAGATAAATCTTTAAAAACACATGTACTCATGTGTGAGATGATTAAGTCTTCCTTGCCAACTTGCTGTAATGGGAGCCACTTAGAAGACACACATTTGGGAACATTGG
The DNA here is from genome assembly GCA_009823505.1 of Rhizomys pruinosus. Lineage (NCBI taxonomy): Eukaryota > Metazoa > Chordata > Mammalia > Rodentia > Spalacidae > Rhizomys > Rhizomys pruinosus. Next base: position 598,524 of record VZQC01003434.1, on the reverse strand, counting down.
TGAGGGGATTTCCAGAGAGCTTTAAGTGAGAAGGGAACATCCACCCCTAACTTGGACAGCACCATCGATGGCCCAAAGTCCCAGACCAAATGAGAAAGGGAACGTGGATTTACTTAGGCTCACATTTTAAGAAGGGATCCAGGTCATCCTGGTGGCAGGCAGGAGAAGCAGCACTCTCTCCTGCTCAGGAAACAGGTGACTGCAGGTAGTGCACAGCCTCGTCCTTTTCCTTCTCATTCAGTCTGGCTTTTTGTCAGAGCAGTGAGAAGTGTAATGTATACAATGTTGCTGCTGGCTAATAAGCCCCTTTGCTGGTTAGGGATACCAAAGCCGGCCCTCTCATGAGCTCAGACTTGGGGAATGAGGTAGGGGTGAGGTTTCCTGAAGCCCTCCACTCACCTCCTGCACTGGCAGTCTCTACAGCTCCTTCTCTAGGGGTATTCATAAAAGGCTCCTGGGAAGGCAGTCTTTGGAACATCTAGTTTCCCTGCTGTCCATTTGCCACAAAAGAAGGCTCTGCCTCCTGCCAGAGAGAAAGACCAGCAGGCAGGGCGGCCATCATCCAGTCTCAGATGCACTCTGATTCCTGTTTTTTTGTTTTTCTAAATGCTACAGGGAAGAGATTTGCAAATCTGATAATAAGCAGAGAGCCAGTCAGGTGGCAGTGTCCTGATTTTCCTTTCCTGAGAATTCATATCTCTACCAGGGAGAGGTAATATGACTTTTAATGAGCAAAGTATCTAAGACCAGAAAATATGAGACTAAAGCCAGATTCCTACAGAGAGTAGCTGTGTGAAACCTTGAACAAGATGATTCCCCCTTCTCCTCTTCACTCTTCTCCTGCCCCTCCTCCTGACCCGCCCCCCGATCCTCCGGCCCCCTCCCCCTCCTCCTGGCCCCTCCGCCCTCCTCCTGCCCCCCCCCCCTTTTCTTTTTCCCTTCCTCCCCTCCTCCTGCCCCCCTCCCCCATCCTCCTGCCCCTCCCCCCCCCTCCTCCCCCTCCCCCCCTTCTCCCCCTCCCCCTCCCCCCTCCCCCTCCTCCGCACCCCTCCACCTCCCCCCTCCTCCTCGCCTCCTCGCCCCCCTCCCCCCTCCCCCTCCCCCCTCCTCCTCCCCCTCCTCCCCGCCTCCTCCTCCCCTTCCTCCCCTCCTCCACCTCCCCCCCTCGTCCTCCTCCTCCTCCTCGTCCTAGTCTCCTCCTCTCTCCCTCCCCCCTCCTCCCCCCATTCCGCCTCCTCCTCTCTCCCTCCCCCCCTCCTCCCCCTCTCCTCTCCCTCCCCGCTCCCCCTCGTCCTCCGCCTCCTCCTCCTCTTCCTATTTCCTCCTCCTCCTCTCCCTCTCCTCCCCCTCCCCCCTATTCCTCCTCCTCTCCTCTCCCTCCCCCTCCTCTCCTCCCCCTCCTCCTCTCCCTCCCCCTCCCCCCTCCCCCCCCTCCGTGTCTCCTTTCCCTCCCCCTCCCCCCCTCCTCCCTTCCTCCTCCTCCTCTCCTCCCCCTCCTCCCCCTCCTCCTCCTCCTCCCCCTCCTCCTCCGCCTCCCCCTCCCCCGCCCCCTCTTCCTCTTTCCTCTTCCTCTTCCTCTTCCTCTTCCTCTCCTGCCTCCTCCTCCTCCCCTCCCCCTCCCCCGCCTCCCCTCCTCCTCCCCCCCCTCCTCCTCCTCCTCCTCCTCCTCCTCCTCCTCCTCCACCGCCACCTCCAGTACTGATGAAGAAAACCAGACCTTCATACATGCTAGGTAAGTGCTCTCCCAACTACACCAAACTATTCATGTACCTAAGATACTTTATCTGTGAATTAAAGAAAATAGAAACTCTTACCCTACAGCATGCTAATGTTGTGGTTAACTGTGCTTTGCTTAGTGTTCTCCCTGACATAGAACAATTAGTCAATATTGGTCATTCTTATACTTTGAATAAGTTTCCTGTATTTACCAAGAATGTGTGATTCTCCACACATTCTATCTACAAAGAAATTTCTCTTACCAGGAAGAATCACTTCAGGTGACTTCTGACCATCAAATCCTTCTCCTTCCCTGGGAAGAAGTTAGGGAATGGTTGCAAAGGTTCCATCACTGGGTCTAATACTCTGATTCAAGGCCTTTCCTCATGTGCCTATTTACCTGTTTATTAAATGTGGTATTTAGTCATATTTCCAGGAAATAGGAAGTTAGAAACAGATCCCCTATTATTATTTGAGGCAAGGCATTAAAAGTGCCATTTATATCAATCAATAAAAGCAAATCTTACTCTTTAAAAACTAAGATTTTTTATGTAAGAATTGACAACGACTTTAATTTTCTTTTTTCCTGCATTCTTTTGATCTTATATTACTCTAAAATATACATACATATCTTTCATCCATATACCAAAACTTCCTATACCAGATTTCGAAAACTAAGACATTAAACTAAGCACAGATTAATCTTTATTTTTATGTGTGTGTGTGTGTGTGTGTGTGTGTGTGTGTGTAAACTATGCATGTATATGGCATCAGATTCCCTGGAGCTGGAGCTGTATAGGTGGTTGTAAGCCACTCAGTGTGGATGCTGGGACCAAATCCAGGTCTTCTGGAAGAAAAGCAAGTTCTCTTAACCAGGGAACCTTCTCCACAGCCCTTAAAGATTTATTTTTTTTTTTATGTGTAGCTAAGGTGGTATATGCCCTTGAGTGCAGGTGCCCACAGAGGCCAGAAGAGGCTGTCAGATACCCTGGACTTGGGATTATGAATGGTGATAGATCCAACATGTGCTGGGAACTGAACTCAGGTCCTCTTCAAGAGCAGTCCATTCTCATTATCAATGAGTGATCTCCTAGTCCACAAAGATCTTTATATTGCCCTGCAGATATATAGCACATCACTCTTCAATTAAACTACCAAATGGCCCACTCATAAGAGCACTTCTTCAGGAGCTATGAAGCACTAAGACTGCTTTTAAATTCAAGCACACAGCTAACACTGAATGAATTTTTCTCATTAGCAATGAAATAAAGAAAAAGCAAGTGTAAAGTAGTGACAACAGATTTCCCCCTCTTTTCTATTCCTTTTCAATCAATAATTCATTCTTTTGGGAGAATAAAAGACAAAATTCCTAGGCATAATTTAAGAGTGTTGTGGCTGTACAGATGGCTCAGCAGTTAAGAGCTCTGGCTGGTTTTGCAGAAGACCTGGGTTTGAAGCTCAGTGCCCACATGGTGGCTGACAACCATCTGAAACTCCAGTTTGATCTCTGTGGCACTGCAGTTTGAAACTCCTCTTCTGACCTCTGTGGCATTGCAGGACATGGGTGTACTTATATTAATGCAGATAATACACTTATACACATAAAATAAAAATAAAAAAGAATGTCATGGGAAAGAATATGAATCTGGTACAGTTAAAAAAGGAAATCCTTATTGAGAGAGTATGTGACAGGCTAGAATTATGGAATAATTTACCTCATTGAAAGAGCAGCAGGAAAAGATGAAAGAAATGAATGTAGAAGGAAGCAGCAATGGAGAATAAGCGAAGAGGACGAAGTCTAGAAAGTGACTGCTTAGGTTCCCTGAGCAGCAAGTTAGATGTTCCTGAACGATACGCTAAATACTGGTTTTGTATAAACTCAATGGGTATAAAAATGAAAGTTTTCTGTAGTCGCTAGAGGAGATGAGGTCAAGACAGAATGACTCAGGGACCAATTTGGAAGGAAAGGGAGAAAACAGTGTCCTTGGACATATCTTCACATGGGACTGTCCTACAAATACTTCTGTAATATTTTTAGTTCCAACAACCTCACCCACTCCTGTGGTACATACTTGGCTGCTTATACCATGGGTTACCACCTAATAAAGGTTCACGTCACTGAAAATAGGGGTCACAAAAAACTGACAACAGTAAAAAGTTTTCTAAAAGCATAAGCAAAAATTAATACAAAACCAAACACGCAATGGACCCGTGGTGCTCCTGACAGTGCCCACTGGACCCGTGGTGCTCCTGACGGTGCCCACTGGACCCGTGGTGCTCCTGACGGTGCCCACTGGACCCGTGGTGCTCCTGATGGTGCCCACTGGACCCGTGGTGCTCCTGATGGTGCCCACTGGACCCGTGGTGCTCCTGACGGTGCCCACTGGACCCATGGTGCTCCTGATGGTGCCCACTGGACCCACGGTGCTCCTGATGGTGCCCACTGGCTCTGCATCATTTGCTTTCACTGTAGACTTAGGTCTAAACACTCATGAGCACTTCGCACTGAGCATGCTGCCACAGCAGAAAACACTAGTCAATGCTTCCTGAACCCCACAGTTCAGATTTGAGATTACAGACTGTTAATGAGCTGCAGTGTTTTTACTATGCATAAAAGTAGCTTAATTACAGGAAATAAAAGCTTGCTGTTTTCCTACCTTCGTTCCTCAGCATGTAAGAAGTTTGGATGTCTTTAAATTGTAGGATGTTTGATTTTTAAAATTTCTGTTTCAGATGCTGACTTGAGTTTTAGTAAAAGTAATTTCAATAAATCTTGGCTCCGGATTGAGTATAAATATACTCTCCCATCTTTATACTACATATTTCTGAGAAATGGATTTCTGAGAGTGACAATTATAAAATCAAAATATTGGTCAACCCTGAAAAGTTTGAAAATGGTCTACATTTGTGAAGTGTGAAATTTAACTTATTCAAAATTTCATTTTCTTTTATCATTGTGTATGGGGTTACATACATGTGGGATATCAGGTATGCACTGACTTTAACATGGGTCCTGAGGACCCAAATCAGTGTTCATGCTTACACGGCAAGATCTTAAGATTTGAGACATCTCCAAGGCCCCAGTGTTTATATTTACTTCTTTCCATTGAAATAAACAAAGCACATCTAGCTCATTCATCAACACATTTGCTTTCATATTTAGTACATGATTAATTTATGTCTAACAAAGAATTTAATAATAATTTGATTTCTCAGTACATGTTTGATTTATATACCTATCCACAGATACACCTGGCCTAACACAAAAATTTCTAAGACCAAGAGGAGTTGCCAAAGAAATCCTTAAAAACTCCTGCTCCACTAATGGAGAGCTTCATTCTTTCATTTCACAATGAAAATATATTTCCTTATTTTCTGTATTCTTGATTTTAAATGAGCTGAAATGGAAATTTTTGTGTAATAGATTTCAATCTCTCTGATCACTAAAGATACTGAAAAATTTGCAGAGGGTTAAACTTTTAATTGAATTTTTGTGTATGTCATACATAACACCTCAATCAATAATTGCCCTTACACCCCATTCTCCATTGGCACGCTCCCACAGTGCCCCCTGGAGTTCATATGTTCTGTCATTTGTGTTGAGGCCTATTGTCCCAAATTAATCTCCCTGGCCATTCCTCAGTGCAGGATCACCCACTGAGCTCTTGTCAGCCTACCCAGAGTCCCTCACTTTAAGGCCACTTTTTCCTCACCCATAGTGATCAGCTGCCCATATTTCTTGAGCTAAGGTTGGGTTCTGCTACCCATTTCTGCAGTGTTATGCTGGGTTTTATTCTGGTTGAGCTTGCATGGGTCTGTGCATGCTGACACCAATACTATAGGTTCATATGAACAGGATCCCAGTAGTTGGGGATTCTATTTCCATATGGTCTTGAATCAGCTCCCTGACTCTTATATTTCTGCCCCCTCTTCCACAGTGTTCCCTCAGCCCTGGGTGAGTGAAGTTGAATATAGGGGACTTGTCCATGGACTCATACTCTTTAGACTCCTAATCTCCATGGTTTGGCCATTCATGACCTTTTGAGTTCCTGGACCCCTGTTGCATGAGGGAGCTTCCTTAATGAGAGTTAAGAGGTTAATTAGTGGCCTCTTGGCTTCTTGTTCTATGTTGCTTGAACCTTAGGTATATAGATTGCACGGTACATATGTCCCTTAGGCTTGGGCAATTCATAGGCGATGTCTGTGTGTGTTCAGTTGTGGGACCATAATATTCTTTTTCTGGCACAAAAGAAGCTTCTCTGTTGAGTGGTATCTGGGATACTTGTCTGTAAATATAAAGACACCTATTTTGCACTTATTAGGAAGTTACCTTAGCCTAGGGATGTGCCACCTTTGGGAATTTCTCTAAGATCTATGACCTCTCTGAGTATATCTGGCTATGTTTACAGTACCACACATGAGTTTCCTCCCGTTGAGTGGGCTTTAAATCCAATTAGTTAGCCAATGATTGTCCCCAAAATAAAAGTGCCAATGCCACACCAATATTGCATGCTATTCTGGACTTTGATGTGGACATTTGGACTTAAAACTGATGCTGGACTATGTATTGCTGTTCTACCTTAGCAGCTTTTAGAGTCTTCTCCAAATCTATGAGAGCTACCATTCAGGGGAGGTGCCTTCAGGTCAGTTCCATCTCCATTGCGTCAATTCCGGACTCCGAAATATGTCCTGTCTTCAGCAGTAGAGTCTTCAGGTTCTGAGAGGTAACCAAGGGCTGTGGCAACAGCCTGTGTAATTGTGGGAGTCCCTTGGACTACCCTGGCCAGCAACTCACATGAAGGTTTCTCCTATCTGACACATGAGGAAATCATATTAGTGTAACAATCTAATGACAAATAAATACACATGTGCATAGCTGAAAGCTACATAACAAGATATTGAATACTTTTTGTAATTATCAGCCATTTTTCTTTGTCTCAAGAAGTGTCTATTCAGTTCAAGCTCCATCTATTGTTTTTTTTTTAATATTGTTTTTATTTTGTGTTAGAGCGTGTTGCTGGCATGGATGTAAGTGCACTCAGGTTATGGGATGTCCACGAAGATCAGAAAAGAGTACTGAGTCCCCTAGAACTAGAGATACAGACTGTGTCAGCAACCATGTGTATGATGGGAACCAAACCCAGTCCTCTGCAAGAGCAACCAGTGCTGTTAAGAGCTGAGCCATCCATCTCTCCAGCCCCTGTTCTTTGGGTTTTTTGTTGTTTTCAATCATATCCATATGTCATTAACGGTCATCTTTGGATACATAGCAAGTTCAAGGTCAACTTGGGTTATATGAGACACTAAAACACTGAGCCATAAATAGGGAGAACCAATATGTGAAAGCTGAAGAAGTCTTCTTATGCTGGAAAGCTTGATGTCACCTGGTGAGAGGGAACCTCATCTGAGGGATTTGCTCCACTGGATTGGCCTGTAGGCATATCTGTGAGGCATTTTTAAATTGCTAACTGATGTGGCCAGCCCACTATGGGTGGTGCCATCCCAGAGCAGGTGGCCCTAGGTGAGATTAGAAAACAAGCAGAAGGTGGGCCAGAGGGGCATGCCAGCAGAGCAGCATTCCTCTGTGGTCTTCCTTCAGCTCCTGACTCCAGGTTCCCACCCTGAGTTCTGCCTGACTTCTCTCAAAGTGGGACTATCACCTGGAAGTGTCATCAGTCCTTTCTTCCCCAAGTACTGTTGGCCAAAATGTTTCACCTCAGTGACAGAGAAGCATACTAGAGCACTTTGCTAACACACCTTTCCTCATCCACAGTTCCATCTGTCATGTTTCTATTGTTTTTATTTATAGCGTACTGGTTGCATAAAATAATGAGCTTCACTGTGATATATTTTTGTTTTGTTTTGTTTTGTTTTGGTCTTTTTGAGACAGGGTCTCCCTGTAGCCCCAGCTGTCCTGGAATTTGCTCTGTAGACCAGGCTGGCCTCGAACTCACAAAGATTCGCCTGCCTCTGCCTCCCAAGTGCTAGGATTAAAGGCATGTGCCACCACGCCTGGGATACTCTGATATTTTTAATGTGTATATGACATCCATTACTCATTTCTAATTAGATGCAGTTTTAGCAAAAGGCATATATATATATATATATATTTCATATCAACAATCTTTGAAGTAGTATTTTCTGTAATTCTCAGGCAAAACCAAATTTTGAGAGAGAGAATCATAATTTCAAGTGCCTGGGTCACTTTACCTTGGAGAGATAGCTCAGCATCAACCACATTTTGTTGTTGGTGGTGTTGTTCTTTTTGAGACAAGGTCTCCCTTTAGTCCCAGCTGGCCTAGAACTTGCTCTGTAGATCAGGCTGGTCTTGAACTCACAGAGATCTGCCCGCCTCTGCCTTCCAGAGATTACAGGCATGTGCTGCCATGCCCAGCAGGATCAACCACATCTTAATACTCACCCAACACCCCCCAACATTTCCTATTTAATCATCTTTTACTAAGAGGTAAAATGAAAACACGCCGGGAAGCTTTCCAATCAGAAGTCATGAGGGTGCAGGTGACGCCTCTCACACTCACATAATGCACTGACATTTAACAGGGAGTGCTTCGAGCATTCTTTACAACTAAGAATCCAGGACGTGTCTTTTGGCTTAGCTTTTAAGTTCAGTAGCTGCTGGCTTTCTCATTCTGTTTACTCAGCTAAGTTGTGAATGAGCATCTGCACCTCTGTGTGAAGCATAATGAATGAAAAAGCACAAAAACTTTTCTAAAAAAGCAGTCACAAAAGAGAGCTATAATTGATTGAATGTGCTCTAAATAATCATTTTGTTTCAATAAACTCAACCAACATCCCTTAAAAAGAGCTGGAACCAACCCAAAAGCCCTTCAGCCAATGAGTGGATAGAGAAAATGTGGTACATCTACACAATGGAGTTCTATGCAGAAGTAAAGAAAGATAACATCATGAACTTTGCAGGTAAATGGATGGAACTCCGAAGACATTATGCTAAGTGAAGTAACAAAGTCCCAGAAAAACAAATGACAAATAGTATTCCTCATCTGTGGATGCTAGCACCAAATACCTAGTAGTAAGGCAAACTGAGCAATGTGTGTGTGTGTGTGTGTGTGTGTGTGTGTGTCTGTCTGTCTGTCTGTCTATCTATTTTTCTTTTACCTGAAAGCAACTGTACCACTATAATGTGAATACCTTAATGGGTTCTAGAATTAACCTACCACTTATTTTCAGATTCTGTAATTGTGATATGTGGGGGGAGGGTATATGTGCATAGTTTAGAGTAATATAAAATTAAAGAGAAAAATGTGAATTCCAAAAATGGTTACTCTTGGGGCTGGAGAGATGGCTCAGCAGCAGTTAAGAGCGCCGACTGCTCTTGCAAAGGACCCGGATTCGATTCCAAGCACCCACATGGCAACTAAGAACCATCTTTAACTCCAGATTCCAGGGGAATCTGACCTCCACAGCATTGCATGACACAGGTGTACCAACCTACATGCAGACAGTACATTCATACACATAAAAAAATGGTTACCCTCATTTGGGGATGTTAACACCAAATCCCCAGTTGAAATGCAAGCTGAACAACATTATTGTTATATCTCTTTTTATCTGAAAGCAACTGTGCTGTTATAATGTGAATCTCTTTTTTTTAATTTTTAAATTAATTTTATTTATTTCTGTATGTGTATGAATGTTCTGTCTGCGTGCAAGTCTGTGCACCTGTGTCGTGCAATGCCGCGGACGTCAGAATAGGGTGTCGGATTCTCCTGGAACTGGAGTTCTCCTGGAATTGGAGTCTCGGACGGTTCTCGGCCGCCATGTGGGTGCTGGGGATCGAACCCGGGTCCTCTGCAAGAGCAGTCGGTGCTCTTAACCGCTAGGCCATCTCTCCAGCCCCATAATGTGAATCTCTTAACAGGCTCTAGAATTGACCTACCACTTATTTTCAGACTCTATACTGTATATGGATGGAAGATATGTATTCATATTTTAGAGTAATATAAAATTAAAGGGGAAAATGTGAATGATTAAACATATTCTGGAATTAACAGTTTCTTCTCAGAGCTCATAATTTTGATATATATGTGATGGTTATATAGGCATATGTTGGAGCAATACAAAGGGGAGGGAACAACGACATAAAGACTGGGTCAAAGAACTGACTGATACAGTTAAATTCAGCCCCAAACAACAAGCCTCTGCAGTGAAAAACTTTAGAAAGACTGAGAGAAAAATGCAAGACATGTTTGGCAGAAGGCATGAACTGGGGTGGGGTCGGGTGGCAGGGAGAGAGAGTAGATTGAAGGATAATGTATGAAATACACAATCATCAATAAAAGTACTTGACTGAAAGTACTAGGCCCCACAGTGACAGAAACATTAACCCTGGGGTCACTGGAGATAAAGACTCAATTAGGAGAGAAGTTAAATGCCAACCAAAACTATTCCAGAATATTCCTTAATTTTGACACACGAATGATCCCAGGTATGGTTTATGTTCTTCTGGGGTAACTAATTAATAAAGGGAAGGAGATATAAGTATCTGGTTCCTCTGGGATTACCAGTGATTTCAAATGATCGTAGGAATACAATTGAATTTCATGGGACCTGAGGGTTATAGGGGAGACCTTTGAGTCCTATGTTTTCTAAAGTTTCACCATCTTGGATGCACACTAATGTTGCCTGGCAAATAGCATGCAGAACTTCAAGCCAAGAAGAAATAAAGAGAGGAAATAAAGAGAAGGCCTTTGAATGGCATTTTTCTTTTTACCAGCAACACAGTATATTCAACTATGTTTTAAATATTTACAATGTGCAATTTGAGTTACACCAGCAAACCAGCCAGCTCTAAAAGTCAGTAATGTTCCTTTTATTAAAACAATTGAAAAATGGGGTTGGAGTGATGGCTTGGCAGTTAAGAGCACTGGTTGCTCTTGCACAGGAGCCGGGTTTGAGTCACAGCATCCACATGGTAGCTAAGAACTGTCCATAACTCCAGTTCAATAGGAACCAATGTCCTGTTCTGTATATAGGCATCACAGAACACAGGTGTACATATATACATGCAATGCACATGTACACAAAAGTAAAAATAATAAAATATTTTTTTAAATGACTGAAAAAGAGTCATTGTCTTTTTATAACTTCGAATTAAACTTGTCGTGCACACTCTTGCAACAGGTTTCAGAACTTCATGCTAAATGTCACGTGAATCTCATCGACCATGAAGTTATAGTCCCCATATCACCCAGCTTTCACAGCACAGCAAATTTCTTAGCTCCAGGCCTTGTTTCCTGAGGCACTTGGAAGCAGTTGTATGAATGTATAGACCCTCAGCAAAGTAAATTATTAAGATACTGTAAGCATTGTGGGTAAGAAGAATTAGTGGGAACACAGCTGACCACAAACTCAAGAAGACATGATCTTATCAGCAAAATCAGGAATCATGTTACATCCCTGCTCTGTGTCTTGGGTTTGCCGTGCTACAGGGATTCAAAGAGGATAGGTAAGAAGGACTCAAGGTGATCGCTGACCTTTCCCAGTCAGCACGTCCAATTAAGCATCTTTTACTGAGTTTTAGAATGAAGACACAACGTGGCATTACATGACTAGCCCATGTCTTCCATGTTCCCTGTTCACCACATGCAAATAGCAGTGCTGAGCTGTATCCACATGCAGGGCAAATGCTCAGACTGGCTCGAGAAGACATTGCAAAGGTGTATCCCCCCCCCCCAACTCCTTCCCAAGAAGAAGTAAAATAAATCAGATATATTTATAAATGAGAAAGAGTGAGCAGAGCACATTAAAATGTCATGTGTGGAGTCTGCAAGGTGACTCAGCAGGTAAAGGTGCCTGCTGCCAGGCCTGAGTTCAACCTCTAGTATCCCCAAAACAGAAAGATAGAACCCAGCAATTTTGTCCCAATATCCACAAACATATTGTGGCATGCAGGAATGTAGACACATACACACAAATATAACTATTTTTAATTACATTTATGTCTTATAATTAACTATGTCTTTTTCATATTTTTTCAATGAGACTTGGGCATGTGGAGTGATTTTGTTGGTTTTATATCTGACATGAAACTCTGTTTTGTTGTATGAAAGTTTGGTTCTTTTTGTTGCTGTCCAAGCTTGGTTTCAGATCATGTATGAAGAGTTAGTCAATCCTTCAGATTCTTACTATTGACTTTTGATTAGCAGGACAGGTATGGTTCCAGGCTGGTCAGACATGTGAGGCAGGCAATTACAGCTAGGCCTGTAAGTGTGGAAATGTCTGGCAGGCAGGCAGCCAGGGTTCTGGCTAACTTACCAGCTTGGTCAGGTTCATGAGCTTTCATGACCCATGCTAGCCCTGGAACTGTGGAGGAGGAAACAGGGTATATGGCTTCTGATTAATTCACTAGGCTGGCACAAAACAGACATGTAGACCAATGGAACAAAATAGAAGAATCACATATAATTACATATCTTTACAGCCATTTGACAAAGATACCAAAAATACACACTGGCGGAAAGACAGCATTGTCAACAAATGGTGCTGGCTAAAATGGATCACCACGTGAAAAATGAACTGCACCCATATGTATCACCCTGCACAAAAATCAACTCCAAATGGATCAAACACTGTGAAACCAGAAACATTGAAACTATTCAAAGTAAACATAGGCAGCACTCTACAAGATTTAGGAGCAGAAGCCCTTTCTAAATCAGATTCACTTGGGAATTAAGTTCAACAACTGACAAATTGACCTTATTAAACTAAAAACCTTCTATACAGCAAAAGAAACAATCAAGTGAGTGAGGAAGCCCACAGAATGGGAGAGAATCTGTTCCAGCTATGCATCTGAAAGAAGACTAATATCCAGAACATACGAAGAACTCAAAAAAAAACAAAAATCAAGAAAATAAATGACCCAATTAGAAAACAGGCTATGGATCTGACAGAGTTCTCAAAAGAAGAGATAAAAATGGCTAAGAAATACGTTAGAAAGTCTTCAACATCATTAGCTTTAACATCCTTTCTTACTCCCGTCAAAGATCAAGAAAACAACTGACAACAAATGCTGGTGAGGATCTGGAGAAAGGGAACACATCATTCACTGTTGGTGGAGTACAAACTTGTAGAACCTCCATGGAAATCAATGAGTATTCTCTAAAGACTAAAAGGAGATGTACCATGTGACCAGCCCCACCACTAATTGGCATATAAAGAAAGGATTCAATACTCTACTGTGGAGATAGTTGCTTAGCCCTGTTCACTGCTGTGTTTTTCACAAAATCCTAGAAATGACAAAATGTCTCTCAGCTGATGAATAATTAAAATGTGTTACATTTACACAATGGACCTCTGATTCAACTGTTAGGAATAATGAAGTCCTAAAATTTGGAAGTAAATCAATGAAATTAGAACATACGTGAGTTAACCCAGACACAGAAAACCAAGTGAAACGTTTTCTCTCATTTGTTCATCCTAGCTCTGAATCTTTACATGTGAGCAGATATCCTGACATAACTGTGGAAATGAATAAGGTAGAAAAGATGCATGGGGCATGTGGAGGGGGAAGAAGGCTCCTGCAAGAGGGGAAGGGTAGGTAGGATCCAGGCACTAGTATGGAGATGAGAAAAATGGGGATACATTGACTGCTGGAGTCAGAAGTAAACTGCATCACACAGAGGGAAAGCTAGAAAATCAAATCAAATATTACAAAGGTTGTCTGAAAAACCAGAGGGATTGGGTTGGAGAGATAGCCTAGTGGTTAAGAGCACCGACTGCTCTTGCAGAGGACCCAGGTTCTATCACAAGCACCCACATGGGGCTGAGAACCGTCTGTAACTCCGATTCCAGGAGAACTCCAGTTCCAGGGGAATCCGAGACCCTCTTCTGACCTCCATGGCATTGCACGACAGGGGTGCACAAACCTACATGCAGACAGTACATTCATACACATTCAAAAATAAATAAAATTTAAAAAAAATTAAAAAAAAAGAATAACCAGAGGGACATGTATTATTTTATAAGCCTACTAAAAAATACACATATAAGCCATCTGAGAGAGAGAGAGAGAGAGAGAGAGAGAGAGAGAGAGAGAGAGCCGAAGCCTATCTAAGAAAACTCCCAGGGCCAGGCAAGGGAAACCTCACTCTGAGTTCTTAGTCAGTGTAGTTCAAGAGACTCAAAGTAGCATAAGCCTACTGCCATGGCTCTCTATTTCCTTCAAGAACTTGAAGTAAAACTATATTGCTGGGACCACCACATGCCGTGAACAAAGGACTTGGAGTAACTGAGCTGGAAGCTTCCTCCCTTCATGAGGACTAGTTCTCAGAGAATCAGAACCAAGGGGGAAAACCAATCAACGGTCCTACTCAGTTCTAAGTCTCTGACGCACAACAGTGACTGGCTTAGAAAATCCTTTCCATTGGTGAGTACTGACTCTTTCTTTGGGGTAACCAGCAGCTCTCTAATTGAACTTAAGGCTTGCTCAATAGGAAGGAATCATGCACAGTATTGTAAACATAGCCAAGTACACGTGGTTGGAGCAGTCATAGACCCTAGATAAGAACCAACTATCGCCACTTTCCTAAACAAATGTTATCTCTGATATATTCTAAATACCCTTTATAGTCACAGATAAGTGCTGATTTCACAACTCATATAAGAAGCACACGCCTTTAATCCTAGCACTTGGGAGGCAGAGGCAGGCGGATCTTTGTGAGTTCGAGGCCAGCCTGGTCTACAGAGTGAGTTCCAGGACAGCTGGGACTACAGGGAGACCCTGTCTCAAAAAGACTAAAAAAAAAAAAAGAAACTTCTTTTTGCAATAGATCAAAACTATTAAGGGAGTCTTATTGCCTACATGTGTGCAAGAGCAGCTATGTCAGGCAATGCCTGTAGAGGTCAGAAGAGGGCATCGGATTCCCATGAAACTGGAGTTATAGATGGTTATTAGCTGCATGGGGGTGCTGGGAACCAAACCTATATACTCTGCAAGAGTAACTAGTGCTGTTAACCTTGAGCCATCTCTCCAGCTCGATGATCTGGTCTCTTTTGAAATCCATCTCCATTCATTTTTACAGTATTTCATGGCCATTTCATTCATTGAAATCTCTTGAACTTTTTTTATTTTACTTTGATAAGAATTCTATATATTTAGTAAATGAAATGTGATATAATACATATACATGTATTCTGTGAGATTATTAAATTCAGCACATTAATATCAACATGTATAACTATAATCTTTTTGGTGAGAACTTTTTAAAGAATTTTGAATATAAAATCCATTATTATTAAATCACTAGCACTCAGACTTCCTGGCCATAATATTCTGACAACTCCAACCTGTTCCTTCACTTTTATTGCAGTAATTATTCTTATTTTTTTTTACTTTTTTCAATATATATTTTCACTAAAGTTTTGTGCATCTTATACAATGCATCGTAATCATACTTAGGCCCCTCCCCATCTGCACCTTCCTCCCCAACCCTGCACTGTGTTTCATCTATCCAAACAGCTCATAGTAATTATCAAGTGTAATATTTTGATCTTATATCCTACTGAAAATACACATTAATAACTTTCCTATGTTTTATAATTGAGCATCTTATTAAACTTATT
Organism: Rhizomys pruinosus; assembly: GCA_009823505.1. NCBI lineage: Eukaryota > Metazoa > Chordata > Mammalia > Rodentia > Spalacidae > Rhizomys > Rhizomys pruinosus. Next base: position 583,206 of record VZQC01003434.1, on the reverse strand, counting down.
TCCAAAGGTCTTATTTGATTTCTTACAAACTCGGGTTTACAAACACTGTTAGTGTATGCTATTATTTACAGCACTTACAGCATTTTGAAGCACCAAAGTCCTCCATGGTTTTTTACACTACTCAGAGACACTTGGGTTCTTTTAGATACTGTGTTCTGTAATCAGTATCTTGGCTCTTTTCTTTACTTTATTAGAAATAATTCCACTAGGTGAGGTGACCATTTATTACAAATTTACTAATAGAGAACAATTTTGCCTTCTTAATCCTATGTAATCTCAATTTTCCAAAAATTAAATTTGGATTTTATTTGAATATTGATTTATTTCAATTTTTATATGTCAGCGATTTCCTTTTCACCTGTGTCATCTTTCCATGAATTCAATAATATAAATCATATTGGATTTATGAAATCAGTTGAGAATTGGTTAATCTCCACAAAAGACAATCACATTAGAATATTCTTGCCGTCTTTTCTTCCTGGGGACATTGGATACAGAAACCTCATCTCATTTAGTTTTTACCTTTCCCAAGTTCCTTGAGAATTATGTAAATGTTTAGGTTGGTTTCCAACTCATTCATTCGGTCCTTTCAAAAGTTCCGTCTAACAAGCCCGCCCACTCTGCTAGTTCATTAAGGCCTGTGCTGCATGCAGCTCACTTCTGAAAGGTTTGATTTATGATATTTGTTTGGGGGTTTTTGTTCTTGTCAAGGAAGGAATATGGAAAGTTTGTCAATTGTACCTTAACTCACATAAACATACAGAGAATATTTTAGTTGCTGTTTCAAAACACAAAATAAAATGCTGGAGAACTGAAATCCTTATACATTTCCAATTCATTCTTCCCCTGCTATTTCTCCATGCAGTCTGTAAGTCTAACATTTTATGCAAATTTATAAACAAACAGAATGTGGCAGATTCCAGTTCCAGAACAGCATCTGGGCAACACTTATTGGACTAGGGTGGGGGTAAGGACAGGTCTATAGATGTGTAGGAAGGCTAGGTGGTTCTGGGAGGAGTTGGGGGACTGAATATGTAACCAAAATACATTGTAACAACACTCAAATAATTACAGAAAAGTCTTGGAACTAGATGGACAACAAAAAAGAAACATCCCTAGAACTTTACTTCTTTCACTCTAATTCCATTATTCTATAGAGTCAAATTTTTATAGTGACAAAATTAAATTAGGATAGCACTTCAAGTATCAACTGGCATTATTTCTCAGTTCTAGGTCTCCAAAGTGAAATGTCTACTATCTCTGTCAGGTTCTTATTTTTCTTTTTTTTAATTCCTAAGCTAGAATATCAATAAGTAAAATCACCAACGTGTACAGCCTCCTGAGTCACTATGGTACCAGTCTGGACCATTACTGGCAAAGCAGTAAGCCAGCATGCCAGCTCTCCCACAGGACCATGCTCCCTTTCCCCCTTTATATTTAACCCAAGTGCTATTTCATCATTTTCATATATTATGAATCCCTCCTGAAAATGTTCACTGAAGTCTCCGAGCCTGGTCCTTGTGATTGCATTTTTCATTTACATATGTCATGATAATTTCATTACCTTGGAGAGAGCAAGCCCATTATTAGGGCAGCCAGGAGTCAAAAATATATTGGAAACCTTTGCTACTTTTGATTAAACTCCAACTATGTCCTTGGCTTACCTCAATTAATGGTCATATGAATTACTAATTTAGTCTTTTTCCCACTCTCCATAAGATTTTAATAAATTTTAATAAATCTTCCTTTTAATTTAGAGACTTCAGAAATTCTTTCTAGAAACGAAAGCTGACTCTTTTCTCTGAGCTACATGGTAGGTGGCTTTTTGGTCAGTAGTGTCCTGTCAGCAATGAATCTCTTACAGTTTAGCCCAGCCACTGGCAGAGCCTATCAAACAGGCTCAGGAGAAAGAAGTCAGTCCACAGTGGGGAGGTGCACAATTCATTATTTCTTGTTTACTCTGGCTGCCGCTGTGATTTAAAAAAAACTCTGGGGAAAAGCAGCCTAAGGGAAGAAGGGAATCACTGGTTTACATTTCCAGCTCACGGTTCATTACTCAGGGCCATCAGGGCAGGAACCCAAGCATCACAGAGGAGGACTAGTGGCTGGCGTACCTGCTGGCTGAAGCTTAGCTAACTTTCTCATGCAACTCACAACCTCGCCCCAGGGAATGGTGCTGCCCACAGCAGCCCCCTTCATCCATTAGTAATCAAGACAATCCTTCACACACATGCCCAGAGTCCAATCTGATCCCGACATTCACTCAATTGAAACTGCTCAGATGACTGGAAGCTGTGTCCACTTGACAATCTGTGTTAAGTAGGATACTGGTTGTGGGCGTCTTTCTTGCCAACTGAGAGCTCTGTAGATATCTTCCCCTAGGAACTCCATAGCCTGGCATGGCCACCCTCATTGTGAGGGGTTCCTGTCCACAAGTGTAAATGCATGGGCCAACTTCAGGACCACTGAATCAGAATCCACACGAATGAACAATGACTCCAATGTTCTTTGGTAAATGCTGAGCACTACAAACACTAGTCCAGGGTTCTGCTAGGCTTTCTTCTACCCAGCTCCTACACAGTCATTTCACCTGGGTTAAAGTTTTGATCAATGGCATGTCAAGTGGCTTGGCAGATCTGTCTTCCTATAGGCTTCAGCACTTGCTGAGGGTTTTATTTCCTAGTTTATTATATTCTCCTGAGGACCTGAAGGATGGTTGCACACATACATACAAGATTCCTTATCATTGCCGGGCGTGGTGTCGCACGCCTTTAGTCCTAGCACTTGGGAGGCAGGCAGGCGGATCTTTGTGAGTTCAAGGCCAGCCTGGTCTACAGAGCGAATTCCAGGACAGCTGGGGCTACAGGGAGACCCTGTCTCAAAAAGACCAAAAAAAAAAAAAAAAACAACAAAAAAAACAAGATTCCTTATCATCTATCATCGTTGTAAATATCATGAAAAATAGGATCCTGCTACCGAATTATACACGATGGTTGTATAGTATTTGGTGTTGCCATGAAAATTTCTACTTTGTGAATTTCTTTTTAAAGTAGCAAGAAATTATAAATTTACCTCTACCCAGTAGGAAGTAGATGTTTCTCTTGTAGTCCCATAGCTCAGCATTTATAATTGTAGCTCTCCTCCATTACTGTGACAAAACACTCTGACCAATACCAACTTGGGGAGGAAAGGATTTATTCCTCTTACATCTCCCTGGTCACAGTTCATAATTGTGGGAGCCCAAGGCAGGAACTCAGAGCAGGAACCTGGAGGCAGGAGCTGAAGCACAAGCCATGGAGGAATGCCGTTCACTGGCTTGCTTCCTGGCCCATGCTCAGCCTGCTTTCTTACACAATATACAATAGCCTGCCCAGGCCCGGCACTGCCCACAATGGGCTGGGCCTTCCCACATCACTCAATAATCAAGACAATACTCCACAGACTTGGCCACAGGCCACTCCAATGGAGGAAATTCTGCAATTGAGGCTCCCTCAACCCAGGTGTGTCGAGTTGACTATCCCACACATTCCTAAATGGCTAGATGGGTGATTGTTTTAAGACTCTCAGGCTAAAATAAACAAAATGAAGCATGATGCTGGCCCTGAGGTCACTGCTGATGCTGGGCATGTTGGCCAACATAAGCCTCTGCTTCCCAAAGAGCAAGAACCAGCATGTATGGCAAATCCATAGGTTGTGAATGAAAATTTCAAAATAAATAGTTCAAATGTCAAGAGAGTAGGAATCTAACATGTTTTTAACTTCTATTAGGAAGTTAACAAATTGCAAAACTTTAATCTGAAATCATTATCAGATAACCATTGTCTTTTTTTTTTTTTGGTCTTGTCGAGACAGGGTCTTCCTGTAGCCCCATCTGTCCTGGAATTCACTCTGCAGACCAGGCTGGCCTTAAACTCACAAAGATCCACCTGCCTCTGCCTCCCAAGTGCTAGGATTAAAGGCGTGCGCCACCACGCCTGGCAGATAACCATTGTCTTTTAAAGGAGAATCTACTCTAGGCTTTGATTAGAGAACAGGGTCCTACCTACTGATCTGTGTGTTTACAAAGACACAGTCACACACACACACACACACACACACACACACACACACATCTTTCTCTGTAGGACATAACTGGTTTCAACATGTTTGCTTATGGCTCATTAATTCCTAGCCTTGTTAGTGGGAAAAAGCTCTGCTGTTCCTATTAAAGGAAAAGTCAGCACACTGCAATGACAATAGCAGGTGTTTGGAACTGCGTACGTACCAGAGGTAACGATAGACTGTTTCCACAGATGAACAGCACACTGCAAAGGCTTAACAGTCTTTCAGAGGCTGGATAAGTTACAGTCAAATAGTATGAAAACAGCCCAATATATTAAGGTGCAATGTTTCCAAAAGTGAAGATGGCATTGTAGAAAACAAGTTAGAGCTCTGATGTAAACACACTAACTATGGAACAGACTCTGTGGCATTTATACCCTAGGGAGAGAAAGCAATGAGACAGCCTCACCATGCATGCAAAGGTGGAATTCTATAAGAATCATACATATCAAACCAAATAAAAATGAACCTTCTTCCTTATGGCCAAATAATACCCCATTGTACATTCATCTATTCACATAGTCCCATGTATATCCACAAATAACCGTATATATCCATATTTCCATCATATTTTCTTAGTTTATTTATCTAATGATGGACATCTATGCTGATTTCATATCTTGGTTATCATGAATAATACAGCAATACAGAGAGGGGTGCAAGTATCTGTACCGTAACCTGACTGGATACATAGTCAGGGAGGAATGGCTGGATCTCACATGTTATGGCTTTAATGTGAAATATCCCATGTGTTCCTAGCTTGTACCTTGTTCTCCAGTGTGCAGTGTTATTTGGGGGTCTGTGAAGCTATGGGGATTTGGGGCTGGCTGCAGGGAGTGTGTCACTAGGGGCAGGCCTTGGAAGGCTGTCCTTGGCTTTAGGTCTGGCCTGGGCTGTTTCCTCATCTGTGCCCTGTGAAGGAGCGGTCGCAACGGGTTCCTGCTGCCAGGGAGAGAGCCGCTCCAGCTGCTTCCGCTCCTCTGCCATAACGGCCTCCCCCCCTCTGAAACAAACCTTTCTCCTTTAAGCAGCTTCTGCCAAGTAATTTCCCACTGTGAGCAGAAAGGAAGCTAACACAATATGGTAATTCGATTTCTAGATTTTTTGAGGAACATCCATACTGATTTCCACAGAAGTTGCACTAGCTTACATAGACCTGACACACTCTCAGTCAGCTCAGCATTCAGCTCAGGAGCAAAAACCATCAGGAGAGGAAGCAATGCTAGGAACTCTGCTAAGTCCTCAGCTGAATCCTAAGGCCCTGAAGGAACCCCAGCTGTAGGCCTGAGCTCAGTGGGCTGCTGAACCCTGGGGTGTGCCCTGCAGGAGCTGCAGGCTCTGGGCTAGCCAGTCTGCCTGCTGCCTTGCTAACTCCCCTTTGTAGGGAGCTATCAGCACTTCAGCCTAGCCTCATGCCCGGGGGGTCGTTCTGGTTGCTTTTTTTGTTTTTTTTTTTTTTGTCTTTTCTAGACAGGGTCTCCCTGTAGCCCCGGCTGTCCTGGAACTCTTTCTGTAGACCAGACTGGCCTTGAACTCACAAAGATCCGCCTGCCTCTGCCTCCCAAGTGCTAGGATTAAGTGCGCCACTACTCCCAAGTGCGCCACTACGCCTGGCATTCGTTTTATTTTCTAAACACCAAACCCAATGTAATTATGACAGCATTGTATTAGAAAGTTGTAAAAGTAATTTGGGACATTAATTCAATTCCACTTAACTGAATGAAAGGGTAACCTGGCAGAGGGGACAGAGGTACCAGCAAAGCCATTTTATGATTAAAACATCATACAGCAGCTTTCAACAAATTCAAATGTTGAGGGTTTGAACTCTGGTGGGGGCCATTAATGCACTGGAATCTCTTCTCAAATTGACCTCAGGGTTCATGGATGTGAATATCTTAACAAGGCTGATGACAAATACCTAAACATCTTCTGCAGAATGACTATGGGTTCTTTCAAAACTTATCATTGTGGTACTGGAGCTACAACTCAGTGGTAGAATGCTTGCCTGCCATCCAAGTACCCATGAGGTTCTGGGTTCAATCCCCAGTACTACCAAATAAATGAATGAATAAAGAAAGTATCATGATGCATTTCATTACACATACTACTGTGTTACATAAAGTTATTGTCATGAGTCTATATGTTAAGATTGTAATTTATAAAATTGCAATGAGCTGTGTAGATAGATGAAATGATAAACCACCAACAAGCAAAGTTAAAGACATCCATTGTGCATATAACTCTACTCTAGGCTGTAAAGAAATGCCATTATTTATAAGGGTAGTTGTGCAAAAAAAAACAAGGATTGGAAGACAACACATGATGAAACACTGAAGCAAATTCTGACTTACAAAGTATCACAAAGTCATGTCCTGGGACGCCCAGAGCCAGGGATGCAGGCCAGTTGCTCCTTTGTGCAGAAGGCATAAACTTACAGGAATGATGTCCTAGGGAAGCCACTGAAGACCTACCAGGCTACCAGGGTTAGTGGAGCTGCATGTGGGACACAATATCAACATGAAAAAATCAGGAACTTGGAGCAGCTAGACACATCATGTCCACAGCCAGGAGCAGACAGGCGCGAGTCCACACATGTCCACTGCACAGCTTGCTCTTTTCATTACAGTGCAGGGTCTACAAATAATGTACTTCATTCTTCAAGATCATTATCAAGATAAATCCATGTTTTCACCATAGAAAATACCATATAAGTTTATACAAATATCAATGAACTTAGTCATTTCACAATTTATATTTTAAAAATGTGTTCTGTCTAATGAACATATGCAATTTTATCAAATATTATATGTCAACTGATTAAGAACATAAGTGAGGAGAGGTTATTTTGGTGCAGAGTTGTTCAGACACACAACACAGAGAAACTTCTAAGCACATACTGACGAATATTAAACATAGTTCAATCCTAGACTCAATTTCTTCACCATTTGCTCAGAAGAAAGTATGATTATAACTTGAGAGGATTTCATTTCAAAGCACTGCATACGCATTTGGTTCTATCTGAAAACACTTTATTTATCTAACAATATTTATCTGGCATATTTTAAATTTTCACGTGAAGGAAACATACTGTATGTGTCCATTGCTGACCACTTTGGTTTCTGTTGGTCTATGTTTTAATTCTGAGGTTGATTTTTTTCTGCTTCTGTACATTTCACTAATGTGTTGGTTAGTTTACATTGTCTTCACGAATTAGCATCATTTTGTAGGAAGGTGCCTCAGTAGAGAAATGTCCCCCATCTGACTGCAGCCATGTGTGAGGCCATTTTCTTGACCGCTAACTGATGTGGTAGGATCCCACCTGCTGCGAGCATTTCCATGCCTGAGCAGGTGGGCCTGGACTATACTGCAAAGGCAGCTGAACAAGCCAGGGGACAAAATTACCTCCAGAATTATCATATAAACTTGCATCACCCATTAGCACGTTGGGTGAGGTCCTTTTTCCCCACTTCCTCCCCAACACTTAACATTGCCATCGTTTGGATACTGTATTTCCAATTTCTCTGTGTGAGTCCCTTTCCTGATGCAATTCTGGTTTGTGGTTGTGTCATCTAATGCATGGCACATCTACAAATGAATTATATCTGTGTCAACCAAATGTATTTACTTTGGTGCCTGCTTTGTTCCTACTCCCTCTTCTATAGTTGTTTTTATTTGTATTTAGTTTTTTATATACTGCCTCACTAGGAAGCCCAGGCTGGTCTTGAACAGATGCTCCTCCTGCCTCAGACTCTCCAGTGCTGGGATCCTTGACATGGACCACCATGCATTAGTCAATCAGTATAATCCCCATTTAAGATATTTTTATGCCAGGGTCTGTCTTTAGGGGGACAACCCTATGGTTTTATGACAACATTCACCCCACATCTGCAAATGGCTTTGGCTCTTATTCTGCTCTTTGCTCATAGATAGATAGATAGATAGATAGATAGATATATAGATATATAGATATATAGATATATAGATATATAGATATATAGATATGGATATAGATATAGATAGATAGATATAGATATAGATATGTAGATATGTAGATATATAGATATATAGATATATATCACATCCATGCTGGTTCTGTGCTGTGGAGCCCAGAAGAGGACTCCAGAGGTGGAATTTCATTCAGTCTGTTGTGAGTGCTGGGGGCTGAGCTCAGGTCCTCTGTGAAAGCAATACATGGTCCTAACCAAAGACCAGCCTCTCCAGTCCTAGCCCTTTCATTAAATTTTAATGAAAATCTCAATTCAGGTGACCCATCTTTATTCTGCTTTTCAGTTTGGCTGTACTGTCTCTGCAGATGAACTTGGTGAGAACTGAGATAATATCATTGCTCTATCTATGTAGCTCTAGTCTTTTTGTGATATTTTAGTATTTTTCTATTTAAGGCTCACATGTCTTTCAGCAAAGTTATTCTTAGTCATTTACTATTTGTTTTTATCTTAAATGAAATTTTAAACTTTGGTCTTACTCTCCTATATAAAGAAATGTGATTTATTTAGTAGCTATAACATGGAATTTCTTCTATTTTTAGTCTCATAAGAGTTTTAATCACAGAAATGTGTAAGATTTTAATTAATTCTCTAGTCCAAATTTAACTGTCACCTCTCAATCATTTTTATTAATGTTAACTAAATTGAATTCTGATGAGAAGAGTTTGTACATGCCAGTTCTCTATTGGACATCAAAACAGGCTTGCACGCCAGAAGATGCTACTTCCCCTCCAATCTCTGTTCCCTGCTTCCATGTTAAGACTGTGAGACTCTCATTCTCTGAGGGCGGACCACATTTCCCAGCGTCCTTTGCAACAATATGCTCTGTCTTCCCTCATCCGTCTTCTGTGGCCACCCAGATTGTGCCTAGTGTGGGTTTTGTCTACCATTTCCCTAGCATGCAGCCTATCAGGAGTGTGTTCATCCCTGAGGTTGGTGTCCAGCTGTGCAGGGGATGTGCGCATGTGCACTTGGCTCTTCCACACACTCCCCCTCCCCCACCTCCTTCCCTCTGTGCTGCTAGGACTTTTACTTTAACACTCTGCCTGCACATGAAAGTGGCTTTTAAAATAGCAGTCCCCACCTGATTCCTCTTCTGGGCCTAGAGTCCATCATCTCTTTGTCTACCATGTTACTATAATTAAAGTCACACCATTAATTTGGTCATTTTATGTTGTATATATACAAAAGTTATAACATTTTATTGTTGGGGGCTGGAGAGATGGCCTAGCGGTTAAGAGCACTGACTGCTCTTGCAGAGGACCCGGGTTCAATCCCCAGCACCCACATGGCGGCTGAGAACCGTCTATAACTCCAGTTCCAGGGTAATCCAACACCCTCTTCTGACCTCCGCAGCATTGCACGACACGGGTGCACAAACCTACATACTAGACAGTACATTCATACACATAAAAAATAAATAAAATTTTAAAAAATTTAAAAAAGTTTTATTGTTGAAAATACCTGACAATGATTGTGTGTCTATGTGTATAAATGTGCATCTGTATATGTGCAACGATGTGTGTCTGCATATGTGTGCATGTATGTGTGTTATATAAGGCACTGATTTACTTGTTCTCATTTGTAAAACCATCTCATACGCACTATGTCTAGAGTTTGTTTCCCACTTAAAAATAAAAATAAAACTTCATTTTCCCTTAAAAACAGTATATATACAAAAGTTATAACATTTTATTGTTGGGGGCTGGAGAGATGGCCTAGTGGTTAAGAGCACCGACTGCTCTTGCAGAGGACCCGGGTTCGATCCCCAGCACCCACATGGTGGCTGAGAACCGTCCTTAACTCCAATTCCAGGAGAACTCCAGTTCCAGGGGAATCCAACACCCTCTTCTGACCTCCACTGCACTGCATGACACGGGTGCACAAACCTACATTCAGACAGTACATTCATACACATAAAAAATAAAAATTAAAAAAAGTTTGCAACCTCCTTTGAGGAAGCAATTAAAACAAAGTTGTAAATGAAGACATTTGAATTATCATAACTTGTACCTAAACACATGACTATACACAAAGCATCCATTTGCACGGTTTAGCTCTTGTGCATCTCTCAAAACCCTTTTTAAGGCACTGAGTATTATTTTATGTAGAAAACATGAGATCAAAATGATGTCATCCTTCAATATGTCACTAACAAAGCACAGGCCCATGTGAGTGTCTGTCAACGGAATGGTGTATCATTAGCTGTGGCCATTGTGGGGGGCCACAAACCAGTGCAAAGATTAGAATTACACCACTGCAAGGATGAAATAACATACCAGCAGCATTTGTGTATGCATGGACTGGGGTGGAAAAGAAGCTCAGCAATAAATATTATATAAATAATAGGGCCAAAACTTTCTTAAAACAATCTAAAGTAGGAAAGTTTTAAGGGAAATCATATGAAGCATATACACAAAAAGCATTATCTATCTGCAAGTAAAATTTGCATTGTCACCAAAATTGTGTCTGTTTCCAAAGATAAAACTGTAAATGAGGCTTTGTAAAGCCAAATAAACTTAAAATTACATATAATGGTATAACTAGTTGAACCAGACATTCTCCCAAGTATAGACAGTTTTATATTCTTTCAAGGACTCCGGAAGACTTCATTACTCTGTTCAGAACAGAGTGCAGAGTAGTTTAAGGCACTAAGACAGGGTGAGGAGGTGTCAGGTGACTCAGAGTGGTTGCTCCTTCCGGGAGAGGGAACACCATTAACACACAGGTTTGTCTGCTGAGTGCCTCGGATACCTGAGCAGCCACATACTACAAACAATTCACTCTTGACTGTAGATTAGTCTTTATTTTAGGTAGATTTTTTTCTAAGTGCAATTTTATAATTTACTTATTCTTTCTTTCCAATGAATTCCATGGTTCCTTCATATAAATCCCAGAACACTAACACCATAGCTTTCTAACCTTGTTTAATAAATGATGTGAAGAAAACCACTTAGGTATAAGCAGAACACTGCAAGAATACAAAAATCTGCCCTCTTGTTGAGAGCAGGGGAGAAAACAGCACTGCTTTGAATACCAGGAAGATATTCTCGGGGAAAGATCTCCGAGGGGCAGGACTGGCCTCTGTCTGGAGAAGGGGCCCCAGGTCATGGCTGGCTGCTCAGGAGGGCAGAGGAACTGTATCACACAGAGCACAGGTGAAGATATTGAGATTAGTCTGCTAAAAGGGTAACTCCAGAGAGACTCAGAATAATCTAAGAAAGCCGACTGATGGACCAGAGAGACATGGGGGATTTTAAGGTTGATTTTCAAAGTACTGCTACCACAATGTATGCATTTGGGGCTAGTTTGTTTTTTGTTGTGTTTTGCTTTTCAAGTAGTTTTCTTTTAGCCAAAGAACACATACAGCCAAAAATCTTTCCATAGACCAAAAATTAATTTCAAATAACATTTTAATTGTGCTCCTAAGTTACTAATTTAGTAGTTAATGCTGCCTCTCTGTAAATAATTTGATTTCTGCAACATGTCTACTGTAAGGCAGGGCATTATAAGTTTGTATTTCCATATTCTATACTTGTATAAAAGCACTTCCAGAATGCAAAACAACCTAGAAAACCATACGGAGGTACAAAGGCTCGCCACTAATGGACTGAAAGAACAGAAAGCAGAACCTGTCTTATCTCTACATTTTGCACTTTTCTGCAGAAGTGCAATAAAAAGGAAGAAATAGCTGACCTTCTGAGAAAGCAGCGCCACTGTGCCCAATTCTCCACAGCATCTTCTACTTGCAATAAAAATGAACTTTAATTATATTTACTTATCTGTCCATTGAAATTTTAATTATTCATGTAGTAATCCTCCCCACAACCAAACATCCCAAGGAAAGAGGGAGGGAGGCAAGTATACGTAAACACTTCTCAGATTAGAGAAGGTGTGTCCTTGCCCTCTTTCTCACTTCTAAAGGTGAAAATAAGGGCATCAAGCTATTTTGGTGTTTGCTATATATATATACAGAGAAAGTATTAACAAGCCCATGAGGTCAAGCACATTCTCTGTTCAAGTGTTGAAATATATAAGAAAACTTGAAGTGTGAAAGACAGGCTCTCAGATCAATCATGGTCAGATCTAGAACACTACTGAAATAGAAGCAGCCAGGCTCCTTTCATTTAAAATATTGAAAGGTCAGTGGTGACAGCCAACAATCACATGATCGAGCTCCTCTGCTGCATCTCCTGCTTTGGGTACCACTCAGGGGTCAGTCCCTCCTTTGGAAGGAGTGTTATCTGTGCAGTCAGCTTTTCAGAACCCACTCTCTGCCCTTCTGTATCCCTTCCTCTCTACCTCCCACCCTGGCGCTTTATCATCCTTCTTCAGTCTTCCTCTCCCAAAGAAGACCCTCAAAATGACTAGCAGAGTGAGACTGTTGTATGCCTAACAATCTGACATTACAGCACCTCAGACAAGCAAGAGAAAAGCTACAGACCTCAAGGAAGGCATACGGCTTTGGATCTGGGCACACTCATGGTATCAGATGACACTGTACAAGTTACAGGGGAGAAACCCAATCAATGGTACTATTCAGCTGTAAGGCCCAATAAGTTATGATGAGTGGCCCAGAAAACTATTGCTATTGGTTCAGTAGTGGAACTACTATCTTTAGGGTAATCAACAGCTGTCTAATTGTAATTAAGGCCCACTCAATGGGAGGGAACACATGTGAAAAGCCCAACGTCTGCCATATCCCTACACCAATGTAATCTCTTCCCATAGTCTAAGTATGCATCCTCATATTTACAGAGAAGTATACGTCTCCCTCATCAGAGAAACTCCTTTTGAAGATGATGGAGTCTACTATAGAGTTACACAACTGGTCAAACATAGAGAATAAGTGTCTGTGAGATGTTTAACCCTAAATGACATATCTTCAATGCAACCTCTACACATAGGATGAATGCATCTCTCAACTCTAACCTGAGAAAACTCTTTATGCAGAAGATGCTGATTAACATAGAAAGTAGCAATTGTCCAATGAGTAGAAAAAAGAAGCTGAAGAGTGATGAAAACAACTCTTTCAAACCTGTCTCCAAAGTTTCAGGGATAACTGCAAAAGAGGAGGCAAAAAGATTGTGAAAGCCAGAGAAGTGGACGGCCACAGAATCCAGAAAGCTGGTCACAGCAATGGTGACAGCATGCAAGCTCAAACCAGACAGAATCCCAGTACATGCATAGGAAGGGGACAGGACCAAGAAATCTCGGGGTTTCCTAGGAACTGTAGGTAATTTATAGCTACTGAGAGGGGGAAGACAGTGTTTTATAAGGATCGAAATCTTGAAATCTTGTTGGGCCAGCAGATGGACCCACACTGAAGGACATCTGGGGATACAAATCAGACTCTATAGATTTATATTATGTATACAAGACAGTACAATATATTGGGGGGCTGTGGAGGGAGCTGAAGATATGGGAGGGGATCTAAAGACAATCAACTATATTGTATGAAAATTACAAAAATTCAATAAAAACATAATCTAATGCATGTACTTCAGACATACAATATATGTGACCTATTATTATTTCCTTAGAAATGTTTTATTATTTTCATTTTATGTGTAGGAGGAGGATATTGCTTGCATGTGTGTAAGTTCAGCCATGCTGTGCAGAACCCACAGAGGTGAGAGCACTGGATTCCTGTGGAACTGGAGTTATGGACGGGGTCCTCGGCAAGAGCAGCCACTGCTCTTAAATACTGACCCATCTTTTCAACCCTCTCTATTAACATTTATTTTACATTATGCAAATTGGGGTTTCATTGTTGAAAATAAGGCTGCAATTAGAATACATTTCTAATTAGTATTTTTGAAGCCACGTGGCTACAAGTAGAATGGTTGCTTGAAATAAACTAAGCATCTTCAATATTTTGATGTTTTCTAAAACAATCCTTCTTTAGAAGGGTGAAAACCTGATGATATTACCAGAAAATGCATTGCTTTTTTTGGAATTTTTGTTTGTTGTTTTACATTAGAGTCTCTCTCAATCTATTGGGAAGTTACTAACCTACAAATCAGTTAAATGGCATGCTTGCTGTTGGTCCAACAAAGGACTTTGGTTCCAATACCATCAGGCCAGTGGACACATTACAGTGGTGCATCTGAGGGACACCGCAGTCCTGTACTCGTCCACACGTCCTGTCACCATGGACTGCTTGCTCCACGTCCTCACTCTGGCTGCTCACACAAGGACCACTCCCGTGAGTGGTGGCCTCCACCCCCTCATCCCTCAGAAAAGCCACAGTCCTTCCCTCGGGACTACGTTCCTCCTTCAGTTTCTGTAGATACTGATCTGAAAATAACAGTCCCCATTCAGAAATGTTGAGAAAAAATACTTGTGCAAAGCCATTTTCTATTGTGAGTGTAGTTAAATCCATTTTCCTGAGTAGTTCCTATTTTGAAAGCTTTGGATAAGAGCTGAGAGACACAAAATTAAAATTTGCTCATAAACAAGTAAATTTCATAACCAAACTAGGGTTTAGATTCCAAAATTGTACACCCTGAAGAATACTAAAATTAACTTCTTAATATTTACTTATTCTGGTTTGGGAGCTATTCACTGAAGAGTATCAAATACCTCTCATATTTAACCTGTGAGCAAAGGACAAGCATATGAAGCAAACAGCTCAACAAGTTTACAGCTAAGCAGGACAATGAAAAGTCAACTAGGAACAAAGGAACATGAATGTGTAATTGATAATAACAGGAAAAGATGCCAGGTAGCAGGAATGGGTGTGTATAAACCCGGCAGGGCTGGTTCAGTAGAAAATAATTGTAAAATGATTAATACCAACCATAAATGGCATGATCGAAAGGAAGAGCTTTTTGGCTCACATACCAAGTCCAGCATTGGTCCTACTTCGGACTGCACTGCATACTCAGCAAAGGAAAGAAAGCTTTAAAAAGGATGAAATAAAATGGATCGACATAGAAGGTGTGTTGGTTTGAATGAGGCGCACACCAAGGCTCAAGTATTTGGACACGTAGTAAGCTGACGGTGATGTTTGGGGAGCGTCATGGAAGCCCCGGTCCTGCTGAGGAAGGACAACATCACAAGGGGAGGTGTTTAGAGCTCCTAGCCTAGTCTCATTTCCCGTTTCACATCCTCTGCTTCCTACCTGAGCCTGAAGATGTGCGTGCTCAACTCTCAGCTCCAGCCCCCACCTGCCATGCCTCTCCCCACCCCCACCCCATGATGGACTCTGATCCCTCTACAACCATAAGTCCAATAAACTTTACCTTCCACATGTGGGCTTCATCATGGTGTTTTATCACAGCCGTAGAGAAGGAACTGACACAGAAGGGAAGGTTGAGAAACAGATGAAGCTTAAGGGGATATGAGATGTGGGGAAAGCCATGAAGACAACAACCTCAGAAAACCTTGTCATGGAAATGTGGAGGCTTCCGGTGGGAAGAAAGAGTCAAGGGCTGAGTTCTCTATCATATAATTCTCATGAGGTAATAATTTGACTTCTGAAAACAAGAACATTTTCCTTATAAGTGTCCAAAGAGAGTACCTCAATACCCAGAGTCGCTTTCAAAAATGGATGTTTATTTAGCAATACCAAAAGCAGCAGGACGAGAAAGCTACATTTGTAACTATCAGAGGAGGGTGCCTGATACAAACTGTACCTGGCTTATGAAAGGAAGAAGACCAAAAGCTACCTTTTTTCCTAAAAATAATTTGTAATGATTTATTTTTTAGTGTGTGTGTCTGTGTGTCTGTGTGTCTGTGTGTCTGTGCCTGTGTCTAAGAATACACAAGTGCTTGCAGAGGCCATCAGATGCTGGAGCTGGAGACAGTGGCAGTTGTCAGCTACCTGACGTGGGTTTTGGGAACTGATCTCAGATCCTCTGCAAGAGCTGCAAGTACTTTGACCACTGAGCCATCTCTCCAATCCCTACCCAAACCACGCTTTCTTTTATCCAAGCATTATAGACCTTTACAAATGCTTGTCAAATATTATTTGGAATATTTGGAAATTATTTTAAAATTTTCCTTTTTTGCTGAGGGTGAGCCCAAGTGTGCACACATGAGGTTCTGAGTTCAATCCACCAAAAATTAACAACAAAATTAAATTCAATTAAAATTTCCTTTGAATAGATACCCATGTCCTTTTGTTTGTTTATATCTTGGCTTACAACTCACTATGTACCCAAGGATGGCACTGAACTCCTGATCCTTGAGTCTACTTCCCAAGTCCTGGGACTGTAGGCATGCATCAGGTTTTTGTGATCCTTGGGAAATCAATCCCCAGTGCTTATATGCACATTTTTTGGGACAGGATCTCCCTGTAGCCCCAGCTGTCCTGGAACTCACTCTGTAGACCAGGCTGGCCTTGAACTCATAGAGATGTGCCTGCCTCTGCCTCCCAAGTGCTAGGATTAAAGGCATGTGCAAAAACCTGGATCCATGAATCCAACACAGTTCTATAGTAAGGGAGAAAAAAGTATTAGCTCATTTGATTTAAACAATATCTACTACACTGAAAGTAATTTACCAAGTTTACAACCTTATCTCAGTCCAAATGTTTTCTATGGTTGCTGTTATTGGAGAATCTTCTTGGCCTCAGCTTTTCAAGCATCAGAGAAAACAGGCAAGCAAAATCATGCCAACATTATCAAATCAAAATTTCAAAACTATAAAAACAACAATGCAAACTGAAGATCTTGTGTAAGAATGTAGCAGTGACAAAAAAATCATTACTTCATTTCTTTCAGATTTAGTTATTTTCAGAAATATTCTACACAAATAATTTGCTAAGTTCTTCACATTTCTTATTCTTACAAGATTAAACTACATAATATTTGCTAACTCCTACCTTATTTGAAAGAACATCTTTCTTGTGTTGTTTTCTTTTGTCGTAAATTACTTTCAGTGTAGTAGATATTATTTAAATCAAGTGAGCTAATACTTTTTTCTCCCTTACTATAGAACTGTGTTGGATTCATGAAATTGAGATACATTTGTAGATTTAGTTTTACATAGTGTTTCAATAATTGTTCATTTGAAATTGAAACTATATGTGTCTTAATTGTTAGTATTTTCTCAATGTCCTTATATTATTTTTCTATTAATTTCTTTGCAATTTCCTTTTATGTGAATGTGGGATTTTTTTCTGAATGGCATTTACATAGATTCTGTATTTTGTGCTTTTCAATGTATGTTTTGTTTAAATAAAGACAGGATTTCATTGTGGGAATAGAAAAAACAAAATCCCTGGATCCAACCATCCTTTTCCTGGCCTACATTTTTTTTTTTTTTTTTTTTTGTCTTTTTGAGGGACAGGGTCTCCCTGTAGCCCCAGCTGTCCTGGAATTTGCTCTGTAGACCAGGCTGGCCTTGAACTCACAAAGATCTGCCTGCATCTAAATTTTTATTTATTTACTTATTTATTTATTTATTTATTTATTTATTTATTATTTATTATTTATTTTTATGTGTATGAGTGTCCTGTCTGCATGTAGGTTGGTGCACCCGTGTCATGCAATGCCATGGCGGTCAGAAGAGGGCGTTGGATTCCCCTGGAACTGGAGTTAAAGATGATGGGTGCTGGGAATCAAACCCAGGTCCTCTGCAAGAGCAGTCAGCACTCTTAACCACTGAGCCATCTCTCCAGCCAGCTTATATACACATATTATACAAACACTTTAGTAACTGAGCTATATCTCCAGTTGGGATATTCATGTCTTAAAATATCATAACAAACTAGATCTACAGAATGTGCAATATCAGCTAAATATTAAATTATATAGTAAATCTTAGTATGTTAAATATTGGATAATATAAAATATGAGAATATTTGTTCTCTGATTATAGAATTGGCGATAAAACACACACTATGCATGTGAGAAAAAAAGAAGAGAGAATGCTGGATGACTGTGAACAAGCCATTCCACTGGCTATTCTGGTCAATGGAATGACATTCTTCAAAAGCAATAAATTGAGGCTGGAGTGATGGTTCCATGGTTAAGAGCACTGGCCACTCTTGCAGAGGACCTGGGTTCGATTCCCAGCACCAACATGGCGGCTAATAACCATTAATTAACCCGAGTTCCAGAGGATCCAACACCACCTTCTGACTTCTGTGACCACTGCACTACACAGGTGCACTTAGATACATGCAGACAATATGCAGACAATACTCTCATACACAATTTTTAAAACTGTAAGAAAGAATCTCAGTCTAACTCTGTGTGTGTGTGTGTGTGCGTTTGTGTGTATGTGTGCATTCTTCATATCAAGCGCTGTGATAGTGGTGGTGTGTGGAAAGCAACATCTCATCCCATTTATGTTTTCCACGGGTAAGATTAAACTGGTAACATGTGTGTGGGTACATGTGCTGTCCTAGGTCAGTGGGGGGTCAGAAGAGACATAACCCCCTCGCTGATAAGGCAGTCTTCCTCTTTTTCTTGCCTGATTCATGCTGGATGTACAGTGTTTCAATAAATAGATTGAAAGGTTCTTGTTCTAAAGCATAATTCTGGGAGAATTCTGAAGGAATAGCCTTCTCAGAGCAGACTGTGTCCCCACTTGGCTAAAATGGATGCTAAGAGACAGGGCATTTGTATTCAGACATGGGCAGAGTGTCTCACCCAGTAACTCCTGCAGTGGAGGGCCTCTCTTTCCTAAAGTATGTGCAGATAGTTGCTAAGGAGCAGAATGAGCTTCCTGTAGGATCCGGTGCTCCCTACATAATCAGCACACTCTTCCATCATTTTTACTAGCATCTTAGAGAAACTAGTTCTGGCCATCTTCTACTTTTCAGAAGGCTATTTCTCTAAGATTCATTTCTTTTTGTCTTATGCATATAAGTATTTTGTCTACATGTACCACATGTACACCATGTCCTTGGAGGCCAGAAGGTGTCCGATCCCCTGGATCTGGAGTTGTAGGTGACTGGACTGTTACATAGATGCCAGGACCTTAACGTGAGTCCTCTGCAAGAACAGGAAGTATACTTAACCACTGAGCCTTCACTCCAGCTAGCGGAAGACTATTTCTAAATGTCACCTGGCAGTGTGGGTCATAGATGATTTAATCATGGCACCTCAGTTACATCTTTGCCTTGAACACTACCTGCTGCAGTGTTCCATAAGGTTCCCAGTAAGGGAGAAGATTACTTACCCAAAACTTTCCTTTCAGACCATGTATGAAGAATAGTTTTGTATAAATGAGCTCTCCAAGAAAGTTACAGGACATGTATGGTAAAATGCAGGAACTGGGCTGGGGTTGGGGGGGAAGGGAAAGGGGAATATGTCTAAATTGAATTGAAAAATGATGTATGAAATACACAAAATGCCAATAAAAGTATTATATTAACAAAAAGATCATAAGCTAAAAAAATTAAATAAACGAGCTCTCCAGCAGTGCCTAGTACAGACTTCCTTATTTTTATTCATGTTCTGCTTTAGGATCTGGAAGTATTCAGAAATTAATGCCCTAATATTCCCCAACATAATCACAACATTTTCTTTATATGTGACGGTGATGAAGTATTTGCTATATAAAATAATACATTAGCCTTAAATTACTGTAGAAAGTACTGTGTTAAAACATTTGCTGATTTTTATGCTATTAAATAGACATTAAATATTAAAATGTGTTTAATTTTTATTATAATATTGAATAGAGTGGGACTAGAGAAGATTATTCAGTGGTTAAGGGCACATATGCTCTTGTAGAGGACCTGTGTTCAACTCTCAGCAACCACATGTTGACAACCCACAACCCTCTGTAACTCCAGATACAGGCAATCTGCTGCCCTCTATTGACCTCCACAGCCACGCACATCTGCACACATATGTGCATAACTAAAATGGCTGGAGAGATGGCCTAGCGGTTTAGAGCGCCGACCGCTCTTGCAGAGGACCCGGGTTCGATCCCCAGCACCCACATGGCGGCTGAGAACCGTCTGAAACTCCAATTCCAGGAGAACTCCAGTTCCAGGGGAATCCGAGACCCTCTTCTGACCTCCGCGGCATTGCACGACACGGGTGCACAAACTTGCATGCAGACAGTACATTCCTACAAATAAATAAATAAATAAATAAATAAATAAATAAATAAATAAATAAATAAATAAATAATTAAATAATTAATTAATTAAAAAAATTAAAAAATAAAATAAAAATAAAAAATAAAATGAATCTTTAAGCAGTGTACTAGGTAGAAAATTATAAGTTCAAAATTTATTTCAAGATATCAGCCTCCTAAGGTAGGGTAGACACATAGGAAGGATTCTGAATATGATCGAAATACAAAGTATGAAATTCTCGAAGAATCATTAAAGATGTTTTACAAGATATCATCTTTATTTAAAGACTACCATTATTATGTATGTCAATAGAATAGGCAACAAAAATCAATTCTATGCAAATAAACTCAGTAAGGATGTGTGGTTTGGGGCATAGAGGTTTCAGCTTTTAACATTTTTCTAATTTTACTTCTTACCAATATTTCATTTCATATTTTATTCTGTTTGAATGTTTTAGTCCCAAATTCTACCTTATCTGATAGTAACACTTTCTGATCTTGCTTTTCACCTGTGACACACTTTTTACCACACCTCTGACAATCATTCCAGTTTGTCCCTCCATGTAAGTAATAAATCAACTTTGAAAGAACACTTTACTGCTAACACCAAATCCACATTTGGCAGGCAAACTGAGCAACTTTATAATTATATTTAATTGCATCTGAAAGCAACTGTGCTATTATAAGGTGAATCTCTTAATGGGCTCTAGAATTGACCTACCACATATATCCACACATTGTAATTACCATATATGGGTGGGAGATATGTATTCATATTCTACAGTAATATAAAATCAAAGGGAAAAAATGTGAATCCCAAAACATATTTAGGAATTAACATACAGTTCATTCCCAGAGGTCATAATTTTGATACATATGTGTTGATTTTATGGTCATAATTTGGAGTAATACAAAGGGGAGGGGAAAAGTATTGATAGCTTTATAGAATAAATTCAGTATAATCCCTAAGCTACTAAAATATTATAATAATGCATCGCTTACATTGTAAACTTATTGTAAAATTTATGTTAAATTTTTATAGAACCTTCAAAAAAGAGTACATTAAAACATACATCAACTTAATATGTAATTTTACATATAAAGTTATATTTCTTTTTACCTACATGCAACTTTACTGTTAAAATGTGAATCCCTAAACATGTTTTGGAATTAACCTATAGTTTATTTCCAGACTTTGTAATTTTGATTTATGTGTGGAGTGTATATATGCATATTTTGGAGTAATGTAATATTAAAGTGAACAAAAAAAGAAAGAGAAAAACCTGTTCAAGAACTGACCAAAACAGTAAACTTCTGCATTGAAAAGATTAAAAAAGACTGAAAAAGAGTTGCAAGACAGGACTCAACATATATGGCAGAATCCATGAGCCCTGGTGAAAGGGGGCCTGGGCATGGATGGGGGAATGAGTGTAAATTTGATTAAGAAATGTTGTATGAAATGTGCTCAATAAAAATTAACAAAAAAGAAAACTTTACTGCTAGTCTCTTCTCTTTTATGTAGACGGATACTGAGCTATTTACATGCAGTGACTTTTCTTCCCTTTTCGTCCTAGTTTTGTATTTAATTTTTGAGAATTCTATAATACAGTATAAAGCTCCTTGATCAAATCCACCCCTGCACTCTCATCCACCTCACCCGACCCCACCAGCATTTCTCCTCCAGTTTCTCACAACTGTCTTTTAATCCGCTGAGTCCACTTAGGGCTGACACTATGTGCAGGCTGTAGGCCATTCTCTGAAGGATGGACAGACCATCAGGGACCACATCTGAAGAAACCTGAGTATCCTCCCCCAGGAGCCATCAATTGCTAGTAGTTCCTCACCTACAGGTGGGACTTCAAGAGTCCCTCTTCTCTCCTTGCTGGGTTCTGGGAGTCTTGATCATGTGAGGTCTGGGGCATGCAGACACAGCTGTTGTGAGTTCCTGTGTGCAATGGCCCCGTCATGTCCAGACATCATTTTCAAAGCGGTCACCTACTTCCTATGGCTCTCACTTCTTCCCCCCACCCCGCCCAGGATGATTCCTGAGTGCTTGGAGGGAAAGAATGTAGAGTCGATATCTCAGGCTGAACAGTCTCTTACTCGCTACACCTAGACCAGGTGTGCATCTGGTTAAACTGCCACCCACTGCAAAAAGAAGCTTCTCTGATGAGGGTACAGAGCTGCATTGACCTAGAATTATAAAGGTAAATATTTAGA
Source organism: Rhizomys pruinosus (assembly GCA_009823505.1). Lineage (NCBI taxonomy): Eukaryota > Metazoa > Chordata > Mammalia > Rodentia > Spalacidae > Rhizomys > Rhizomys pruinosus. The sequence goes on along the minus strand of VZQC01003434.1, from coordinate 560,836 downwards.
AGGGAGTCGAATGCATTTAATTTATTCCTTGAAATTAATATTGTTTATTATTTATTTCCAATACTTTCTTTTCCCTCACTGTCTTTGATTTTGCTCGTGTAAACAAGGAACTGTTCATTCCTTCCCCTGCTGCATGGAAGTTTTATTTTGCTTTTCTATTCCTTTAATGCTACTCTTGAATTATGTATGCGTGGGAGGGTGTCTGTGTGTGTATGTGTGTGTCTGTGTGTGTGTGTGTCTGTGTGTGTCTGTGTGTGTCTATGTGTGTGTCTGTGTGCATATCACTATGTAGCCCTGGCTGGCCTGGAATTCACTCTGTACACTAGGCTAGCATAAAACTGTTAAGAGACTCACCAGCCTCTGTCTCTCTAATGCTGGTATTAAAGGCATGCTCCACTGTATCCGATGACTCACCAGGTCTTTCACTTTTTGGTTTTTTTTTTCTTATCTACCTAATCTGTTTATTTTACTGTTAGTCATTAACTTCTATTCCTCATTTTAAAACTTTCAGTGTCATTATTGTTGTGTGTGTGTGTGTGTGTGTGTGTATGTGTCACATGCCTATGTGGAGTTCAGAGTTCAGTCAGTTTTTTCCTTCATATGGGTTCTAAAGGTCAAACTGAGCATGTCCGTTTATACTATGAACACCTGTATCCACTGAGCCTTCTCGCTGGCCCCTCCCTAGTCCTTATTTTTCTTTTAAAGATTTTACTTTTAATTTTGTGTCTGTGTCTACACCTCTGTGTGTGTGTGTGTGTGTGTGTGTGTGTGTGTCTTCCTACAGAATGCACCAGTTTAGACACCCCCAGAGATGGAGGTCCAGGTGGTTGACAGCTGACTTGGGAGAATACTGAAAACAGAACTTGGTTCTTTGCTGAGTCATCTCTCCAGACCCCCCATTTCTCATTATTCCCCTTACAACTCCAACAGAATGAGACCTTTCAAAAACTCCTCTCTCCATTAATTGATTATTTTATCTCTGACCATGCAGCCTATTCAAGTCTGAGCTGTTACTAAACATTCCTGCATGATACATACTTTCATCCACCTTTGCTCACATTCAACACTGCGTTCCTGGGCCTCATACATTTACATACATCCTAGACAGTCTCACTCTCCAACGTCTCTGTCTACCATTCTCTGATGTGACACACCAGCAGTTTGTCTGTTCTGGAGTAGCTCCTCCACATAGACGTGAAGGTTATCCCTTCTGAGTTTTACATACCCTCAAATGTCTTTCATCTTTCATCTACATATGCAAAGATTTCCTCAGCTGGGTATGGTGACAGTACACTGTCATTCCATTCCCTCTGAGGTCCAGACATCCCCATCTGTCCTCTGCCTTTCAGTGCTATGAAAGGAATCACAGGGATTTTTTTTGCAGGGAACTCTATTTGGTTTTCAGAGTTTTATAATAATTTTTCTTATCCTTCACCATCAGGAATTCTGTCAACCTCTTTCCTCAACAAACCAGCCTTTCACTCTCCCCAGACAGCTGCGTCTTCGGTCAGAGGCAGTTCAGCCTATTCCAGAATTTCTCTTTCTCTTCTTTCCATTTTTTTCTCCTACACAGGAATGTGATGTATTTATTTTGGACACATTTCCTGAGTCTTCTACAGATATTTTCCAAAATAATATCTATCTCCTTTTCTTTTTCAATTATTCAAATATTCAGTGATTATTTTCTCTCCTTCAACTTTTCTTCTGAATTACTAAACTCAGAAATATTTTTAAAATTAGGTTTTACATATTTTCATTTAATATATCTCTATCTGTTGCTCATCTTCCTAAACTGTTGCCACCCTGGATGGTTCTTCTTTTCTTCTTTCCACTGCTCTGTTACAATGCTGGTCCACTTCAATGTAAGTATGGGTATGTGCACATGAATTCATGTGTCTGTGGATGCCAGAGGCATTGAGTCCCCTGGCACAAGTTACAAGTGGTTGGGACCCACCGGACACGAGCCCTGACAGATAAATCTGAGTACTGTGCAGGAGCAGTGCGCTCTTTTAAATACCCGGCCATCTATCTCAGCCCTTCTTAGAAAGTGATTACAGGGATATTTAAAATTTGGTTGAAATTTCAATGAGTTTAAAACTTCAGCTTTGTTATTTTAAATGGTTCAGGCATGGGGGCTGGAGAGATGGCCTAGCAGTTAAGAGCGCCAACGGCTCTTACAGAGAACTGGGGTTCGATCCCCAGCACCCACATGGTGGCCAAGAACCATCTGAAACTCCAATTCCAGGAGAACTCCAGTTCCAGGGGAATCCGACACCCTCTTCTGACCTCCGCGGCATTGCACGACACGGGTGCACAAACTTGCATACAGACGGTACACTCATACACATACAGAAATAAATAAAAATAAAAAATTTCTTTTTAATTTATAAAAAAAAAAAAAAAAAGAGAGTGCCGACCGCTCTTACAGAGGACCCCGGTTCGATCCCCAGCACCCACATGGCGGCCGAGAACCGTCTGAAACTCCAATTCCAGGAGAACTCCAGTTCCAGGGGAATCCGACACACTCTTCTGACCTCCACGGAATTGCATGACACGGGTGCACAAACTTGCATGCAGGCAGTACATTCATACACGTATAGAAATAAATAAAATTAATAAAAAATTAAATGGTTCAGGCATCGTGGGATACTGAATAAATAGACATCCGTTCTGACTTGATAGGAAGGATGGGTAAATGGAGCAAGTCTTCTAATTGATTACAAATAGATAGATGTCCAAAAGCAAAGTCGAAATCCAGTCTGATATTTCTGTTTATCTGAAAGCAACTATGTTGTTATAATGTAAATCTCTTAACAGGCTCTAGAATCGATCCACCACTTACTCTCAGACTCTGTAATTACTGTATATGAGTGGAAAGTATGTATGCATATTTTAGAGTAATATAAAACTAAAGGAGGAAAATATGAATTCCTAAACATTAAAAAAAAAAAAGACTGAGGGAAAGATGCAGGACAGTTATGGCAGAATGCATGATCTGGGGTGGGGGGAAGGGAAAGGGGAATATGTCTAAACTGAACTGAGAAATGATGTATGAAATACACAAAACATCAATAAAAGCATAAAAAATAAGCAAAACAAACAAACAAAAAATCCAGTCTGAAGGGTCTAGAAACAGCAATAAACTTTTTTTTTTTTTCTGTATGTGTATGAATGTACTGTCTGCATGCAAGTTTGTGCACCCGTGTCGTGCAATGCCGCGGAGGTCAGAAGAGGGTTTCGGATTCCCCTGGAACTGGAGTTCTCCTGGAATTGGAATTTCAGACGGTTCTCGGCCGCCATGTGGGTGCTGGGAATCGAACCCGGGTCCTCTGCAAGAGCGGTCGGCGCTCTTAACCGCTAGGCCATCTCTCCAGCCCCAACAACAATAAACTTTTATCCAAAGGTCTGAACAGTCTGGTGAAGCCAGCCACGTGCTTTCACTTAAGGGTGGGCCCAGAGTCACCAGGGAACAAACTGATCACATTTTTTTTCTCTGAAGTAAATGAACTTGGTGGGTCACAAGAAGTCTTTACTACTCAGTGCAGAGCAGTGGGTTCAGATCTTCATCCATGAAGTGCTCCCCAGAGCATATCCGGAGCTTCCTCTTCCTGAGGAGCAATTCTGACCCTTCCTTCCACCTCTCACCTCCGACTTCAGAACTGGCCCAGTCTCCCATATCCGTCTTCTGTCCTGTTAGTAGCTAAGCACAGTAGCTCAGTTTTCTCTCTGCACTTGGGCCGAGTCTGCATATGCATCCAGGACAACACCAAGAGAAAGAGTTCAGATGTATTTCTCTCACAAGTAAGAGGGTGTCCATTGTGACCAAAGTGCTGGTCCTTACTGATTATGGCAATGTTGGGGGTATATATGAATATGAACTGTGAGGAGAGTCCTTTTCTCCAAACCTAGACCCCAGCCTGGACAAGGACTGTTGACAAAGAAAGCCTCAGATAAAATCCTATTGTTGTACTAAAACTAATTATAACTCTGGAAAAGATACTTTTGTTTAGATTAGTTTAGCTTTGCCTGGTTTTAAAATAATAAATGGAATTTTCTGTATCCAGCTCTGTTCATACAATACTTTGTGTGACATTTATTCCTGGTTCCTGTAGAATTGCAAAGAGACCATTCTTAGTGTCAAGTAAGCATTATTTATGGATTATCAGAAATATCTGAGGAGACTGGTCAGGTCCGCTATTTACCACACTAAATTGTAAAAGGACTGGGGTTATCTTGTTATGGGATAGAAATTATCTCATTAAATATCCATGCCTTGATAACAGGCTGAGATTGTGCTAAAAATATGAATTATCTATTTCATTCTCACAGTACCTGGTGATGCTGATGCTGGTGAAAGGCTCGAGTGATGTCCAGGCTAGGATGATGCTGATGCAGCAATAAGCACAGGTGATACCTGCTCGTGATATTAAAGAATGAACTTTTAGAAGAATGTAAATGCCCTGAGGTTCTCTATTTGCAAGTCGAAGTGTTAAGATTCAAATTTGCATGGCCTATTTTTAGCATACCTAGAAAAGATAATCCACTTATAATAAACTGCACTATACCACAAGATACAAAACAAAATTGTAACTCAGGGGTGTGCTAACTCTATAGGCATATTCAGGACAACCTACTCACAGAAGACCTCCTACAACAAAGGTTCAGTATTAAGCAACCACATTTTTGTATCCCATAGCAAAGTTCTAAGGGAACATTAAATATTTGATTTTATTACATGGACTTTATTTAGATTTTGCCTGAGAAACAAAGAAAACAAAACACATGGATTCTTTTATATTCTTTCTTCACAGTTGCACCTGCATTGAACATAGGCTGGGAGGAGGAAATGACTTCATGTTTAAACTTGTAAGTCACTCACAAGTCTCTTCACCAGAGTACAGAAAGGAGTACAGACAGAAATGAAACCAAAGTGGCTTACTTTAAGTACAGTTCTTTTAAAAGTGATTAAGAATTCAATTCAATGCAATCCCAATCAAACTCTCCATGAGTTTCTTCTTAGACTTAGAAAAAAATACCCTTAATTCACATGGAAAAGCAAAAGACCCCCAGATAGCTAAAGCAACCCTGAGCAAAAAGAGCAACACAGGGTGGGGGGGATAACCATACCAGACTTCAAACTATATTACAGGGCTATAGTAATAAAAACAGCCTGGTACTGGCACAAAAACAGTCCCATAGATCAATGGAACAAAACTGAAGATCCAAACCTGAGCAGATGCAATTTCATCCATCTCATATTTGTAGGGAGTTGGGGGGGGGGCAAGAAAACTCAATGGAAGAATGACAGCATATTTGGCAAATGGTGCTGGCCAAAACTGGATCACCACTTGTAGAAAGATGAAGCGGAACCCCTACCTTTCACCATGTACAAAAATCAACTCCAAATGGATCAAAGACCTCAATCTGAAACCAGACACCTTGAAAATAATAGAAGAAAGCATCAGCAGTAACCTACAAAATATGGGCATAGGAAAAGACTTTCTAAATCAGACAGCAGCTGCGTTGGAAACAAAGTCAACAATAGACAAATGGGACCTCATTAAACTCAAAAGCTTCTGTACAGCAAAAGAAACAATCAAAGAAGTGAAGAGAAAACCCACAGAGTAGGAGGAAACCTTCACCAGTGATACATCTGACAGAGCACTAACCTCCAGAATATATAAAGTACTCAAAAGACAAAGGAGCAAGAAAACAAATGACATGATCAAAAGATGGAATAAAGAGCTGAACAGAGTGCTAGCTTCGGCAGCACATATACTAAAATTGGAACGATACAGAGAAGATTAGCATGGCCCCTGCGCAAGGATGACACGCAAATTCGTGAAGCGTTCCATATTTTTGCCTGAACTGAATTGGAAAAATGTATGAAATGCACAAAGCATCAATAAAAACTAATTAAAAAAAAAAAAGAGCTGAACAGAGAATTCACAAATGAAGAAGTGAAGATGGCTGAAAAACATCTTAGAAAGTGTTCAATGTCACTAATAATTAAGGAGATGCAAATTAAAACCTGCTTAAGATTTCACCTTACTCCGATGAGACTGCTAAGATTAGGAAAACAAATGATACCAAATGCTGGAGAGATTGTGGGGAAAATGGAACACTCATTCACTGCTGGTGGGAATGCCAACTCCTGCAATCCCTATGGAAAGCAGTGTGCACAACTCTTAAAAGACTGAAAATGAGCCTACCACCTGACCCAGTCACACCACTCCTGGGTATACAGCCACAAGACTCATCCTATCGCAGAGATACATGCACATCTATGTTTATTGTAGCTCTCTTCACAATAGTGAAGAGTTGGAACCAACCCAAATGTCCCTCAATGAGTGCATAAAGAAAATATGGTAAATCTACACAATGGAGTTCTATGCAGCAGTAAAGGAAGACATCATGAACTTTGCAGGTAAATGGATGGAACTAGAAGTCATTATGCTGAGTGAAGTAACACAGTCCCAGGAAAATCATGAAGAATGGTATCCCTCATTTGTGGATGCTAGCACCAAATCCCTAGTTGCAAAGCAAACTAAGCATCATCGATGTAATATTTCTTTTTTATTTGAAAGCAGTGGTATGGTTAAAAGGTGAATCCCTTAATGGGTTCTAGAATTAACCTACCACTTATGTTCAGACTTTGTAATATTGGTATATGGGTTGAGGGTATGTTTACATATTTTAGAGTAATATAAAATTAAAGGGAAATGTGAATTCCTAAACAAGTTTTGGAATTAATTTATAGATTATTTTTGGTCATCATAATTTTGGTAATTGTGTGATGTATATATAGGCATATTTTAGAGCAATATAAATTGGAGAGAACCACAACGAAAAAGGACTGGGTCAAAGAACTGACTGAAAAAGTAAACTTCTGCCCCAAAAATAAACCCCTGCAAAGAAAAACTGAGAAAAAAATGCAAGATATGTATGGCAGAATGCATGAGCTCGGTGGGGCAGGGGCCATGGAAGGGGAGTGGGTCTAAACTGGACTGAGAAATGTATGAAATGCACAAAACTTCAATAAAATATTTTTTTAAATTAAATTAAATTAAATAAGAAAACTGAAATACTTATTGTATAAAATGAATGTGAAGGCCCAACCACCCTTCCTGATTTCTGAGTTTTATTGAGAATGGGCTATAAAAATCACTTTAGAAACTGGTTGTCTGGAGTCCTAAACTGCAGGAGCTAGATTCTCTAAGGATGGCTTTGCCTTCAAAAGAAAAAAGGTATATTTAAGAATGTGATTATTATAAATTAGCAAATAAGTTAATCTGTAAGCAGGAAGATTAAAATGTATGGAACCCTGCCATTCTATTTACAACTTTCATTTCCATGGGCAACAACTAACCAACCTTGGTGTGGTGGGATTCAAATTCAGGTTCTAACACACAGCCAGGTAGAATGAAGGGCTTAGGTGTGGTGTTGTACTGCAGGGGGACCACAGAAAACCTCAATGCTCTGTACATTTCACAAGGCTAGAAGAAAAATACAAGTTTTCAGTATAAAGAAATGATAGACAGGCTAGAAGAAAAATACTATAAGTTTTCAGTATAAAGAAATGATAGACGATAAAGTGAGTCAACTTGATTGGAACATCTTGTGGCTATGCATGAAGACTTGCACAGAAACCACCAGGATGGCTAATTTTTATGTCTTTCTGCATCAGTTAAACAGAATAAAAAATACAAACTCAAGGAGACATCAGTCCTTTCAGGAATTTGATGAAAATCATTGAGTTACCATACTGAAAATGCATGGAGCTACATTGATGTACATGATTTCAGAACTGTCTGAGCACATCCATTCAAGCATCTCTAACATGCATCTCCATCCTGGGCCCCCAACTGTGTTCGGAAGCACTTCTGCACGTGCATGCACTCCTGCAGGAAGCAGGGGTGCTGTCCTTTCTCATTTTGCATAGCCAGCAGAAGGCTGCAGGCTAAGCGAAACAATAGGAATGGCCGGTGTGTGTCAAGCTGATCTCTGAGCCAGGGGAAAGAGCCCATCTCAGAGATGTCACATAGCTGTGATTTACCATCTGTGCCTTGTTTCTAAATGCTGACCTTGTACTAAAGAAAACCCTGCTTTTTCTTTTTCATAAGGCATGTCTCTCCCTCTGTCTGCTACAACACTTTATATATATAATATATGTATATATTATATATACCATCTATATTTATATTTAAAAACCATCTATCATCCAGGAAACAACCTTGCAAAATCCCGTAATGTTTATTGAATGACTAATGTGGTAAATGCAGTTCTAAAAGTAGATTTGTCCCTTTTATGCTTTACATAATTTGACTTTATTACCTATGCCTCTTATTTAGGCTATGTTTCTTTTTTCTGATAGTTTCCGACTTTAATGAGAGTATTTAAACCAGTAGGGCTCCTAATTTGTTTAGACACCCCCTGATTTTTATTTTAGTTCAGTTTCAGTAAGTACATATTAAAAAATCTTTAATTTTTTATTGATTTGAGAATTCCATACAAAGTATTTTGATCGTATTCAGACCCGATGCTCCCTCCCCTCTACCCTCTCCCTCTCCACCTCCAGTTTATTAAGCCTCTCTCATCCTCACATCTCCAATAATTTTTTAAGCCCATCAAGTCTAATCTGTTTCCAAAGTGCTCTTGTTTGAGTGGATCACTCGGAGTCCGGTCAATCTACCAGTAAGAAAAACTAACTGTCCCTCTCCCAGCAGCTATTAATTACCAATAGATTTTCAGCTAGGACAAGGGTTCTTGCTTTCCTCCCCACCCATACTGGGTTTTGTGTGGCCTGAGTTGCATGGGTCCTGTATACATTGCCACAACACCGTAGGTTCATATGTGCAACCACCTAGAGCTGTCCAGACAACAGTTTCCTTGAACACAAGCCCCAGCTCTTACCATCTTTCTGCCCTCCCTTCTGCAATGATCCCTGAGCCTTGGGAGGACAGAGTATAATGCAGGTATCTTATTCAGGCTGAGCATTATTCTATGTATTTTGCCCAGTTGTGATCTCTGTGTCAACTGCAACTGCTACAAATGAAACTTGTCTGGTGAGAGTTGAGAAATATATTAATCTACATATTGCAATAAATCATTAGGAGTCAGTTTAATACTATGTGTGTTTGCCAGAATGGTAGTAGTGGGTTCTCCACTATGGCCTGGGACATGTCAATGAGGGGTTCTTGGCCCTGATAATAGTGTCAGGTATGGGTGCCATCTTATGAAGCCAGGCTTAAATGCAATTATAAGTGCTTGGTTACTCCCATAACATTCAGGCCACCATTGTGCCCATGGGCAGATCTTGCCAGGCCAGTTATTGTAGTTCACAGGGTTCACAACTGAGTAAGTTGATGTTCTTCCTTTCTTGACCAATAAGATGCATAGTACCTTCTAGTGCTGTGAGAGCAGAGATGAAGCTTCAGTATTAATACTAGCTTGTGTTTGAGATTTCACCTGACCCCAGTCAGAATATCCAAAAAACAAATGAGGACAAAGGCTGGCACGACTTGGGAAAGGAAAACACTTTTTGCCACTGACTGAAAGATAAATGGGTGCAGCCCCTATAGAAATCACTGTGGAATTTCCTCAGAACGCTAAAAATACATCTCTCACAAGATCCAGCCTTCCATTCATGAGCATATTCCCAAAGTACTCTATATCCTAATGCAGAGATACCTGTTCATCCAAGTTCAATACTGCTCTTTTTTTGACAATATCCAAGAAATGGAAGCAATCTAGACGTCTATCAACTAAGAAACAGGTCATGAAATCATGGTACATTTACAGAATGGAATACTACTCTTTCATCAAGGAAAATTAAATTAAATTCACGGGTAGATGGGCGGAACTGGAAACAGTCATCCTTAATGGGGTAACCCAGAACCAGAAAGGAAAATGTAGCATATGCTCTCTCATAATGGGTGCCATCTTTGATTCTGTGTATATGTTTATTTCAACTGGAAAATCCTTGGAGGCCAGGAACTGATAAGGGGCTCTCTTGGTAGTTCATGGGAGAGGAGGTAGACTGCAGTAATAGTAAGATGAATGGAAGAAGAGCCATAATTAGACATGAGGAGAACTAACAATAAAGGCCTTTAGTTTTTGTTTTGTGGGGGTCTTAGTAAAATTTTGAGCACTTCTCTCCCTGTAGCCCCTATTGGTCTGAAATTTCAGATTGGTCTCCATCTCATGGGCAGCCCACTTTATCCTCCTCAGTGCTGGGATTAATTGTGATCATTTCCCCTCTCTCCTTTATCCCTTCATGTTCCTGTCTTGATAGATTTTCCTGAAATCCTGTCCTCATTTTCTATATTGTGGACAATTTGTTATATTTATTTTAAAGGCCTTTGATTTCATATGTCATGCACCAAATGCCTGCAGTATCATATTCTGCTACTTAATTCTAACTTAAGTGGATGCATATTGAAATGCAATCTCGGGCTGGAGAGATGGCCTAGCAGTTAAGAGCGCCGATTGCTCTTGCAGAGGACCCGGGTTCAATCCCCAGCACCCACATGGCGGCTGAGAACCGTCCTTAACTCCAATTCCAGGAGAACTCCAGTTCCAGGGGAATCCAACACCCTCTTCTGACCTCCGCAGCATTGCATGACTCGGGTGCACAAACCTACATGCAGACAGTACATTCATACAGATAAATAAATAAATAAACTAATTAATTAAATAAATAAAAAAGAAATGCAATCTCAGGGAATAAGAATTGTATTTGGCGCTGGAGACGTGGCTCAGCAGTTAAGAGTGCCGGCTGCTTTTGCAGAAGACAAGAGTTCATTTCCCAGCATTTACATGGTGGCTAAAAACTATCCATAACTCTGGTTACAGGGGTTTTGATGCCCTCTTCTGACTTCCATGAGCATTGCAAGGGTGCACTTACATACACTAAGATAATACACTCATACACATAAAATAAAAATAAAATATTTTAAAAGGATTAGCATCAACAGCCTATACCCCCTGCTATCTCCCATGAGGCAAGCCTGCCTCTGGCCCATGCTCTTGTTGGTGTACATACCCTGCTACCTCCTTTAGAGAACCTCTGTGGGTGGCATATTAACTACATGGAGTTTATTATAAAAATACTACTTTCTGCACTGCCTTTTCCTCATCTTTGAAACCTGGGTTGGTGTTCATGTTTAGAAAGCATTTTTAGATGGATAAATATTCTTGCTCACCAGTTCACTTATGTTGCTGCATTGTCAATGGTGTCCAGGGGAATCACCATCAGCTCCCTGAGTGTTATTTACAGACCATCTATATGGCTGTACACCAACAGTTTCAAAATTGTTCCCTTTATATCTGAGCTTCTTCAGTATCATTTGAAATCATTCCTTTAAATTATTTATATGGAACATTACCTATTTTAATTGAACAAAAACTCTCCCATGTCTCTTTGAAATAATTCCCTATTATTCCCTTGACGCTATTTACTTTAATTATTAATTGAATCTACAGCCTCTACTAGGAAGGTAAGATCAGCCGCTATGTATGACTTTTCTCATGTAGACATATGAGGAAGCAAACAGAAACAGATAATGGTAAGTTATATTGTATTTAACTCACTATACCAAAATATTGTCATTTCAACATACAATCAGCATAAAAATTCCATTTTTAAAACTAAGCTTTTGGGGTCAGATAGACAGGGCAGCAGTAGAGTGCTCGCTGTTCTTGTAGAAGATCTGGACTCGGTTCTTAGCATCCAATTTGAAAGGCTCACAAATATTTGTAACTCTGGTTCCAGGGGATCCAATGGCCTCTTCTGTCTATTATGGGCACTGCAGGAACATGATACATATACATACAGGCAGGCAAAACACTCATACACATAGAATAAAAATGAATGACTCAAAAGTAAAATGAAGTCTTTGAAATCCAGTATGTGTTGTTCATGTGAAGCCTCTTACTGGAGACTGCCCATGCTTCAGAAGGTCACCAGTGCCTTCGAGCTTAGCAGCTGCCACAGTGACAAGATAAATAGGTGGAAAAGCACTAGAGTAGCTGTGCTGAAAGCTTTAGTCAATTTGACACACCTGTGTGGAGGGCACCTCCACTGGGGAATTGCCTCCACTGGACTGGCCTGTGGCCATGTCTGAGGGGCATGTTCTTGATTGTTGTGTGATGTGGGAGCCCCCAGCTTATTAGGGGCAGTACCACACCTAGAAAGGTGGTTCTGAGCACAGGCTAAGGGGCAAGCCAGCAACCAGCATTCCTCTACTGTCTGTGCTCCAGGTTCCAGCCCTGAGTTCCTGCTTTGGCTTCCTTAGTGGATGAATTGTGACCTGGCAGATGTAAGATAAAATACATCCTCTCCTCCCAAGCTGGTGATAAGTACTTTTATCAAAGAGATGAGAACAAAGTAGAACATTATCCTCCAGGTCTCTTAGCTAGTTTTTGTATATGTTTCACCTTGTCCATGCCTCTGGATACTTATCCATAGATTCTCCTTTAAACTGATCTTTATATTCTATTTTTATACACCCATTGATCTATTTGATTATATTTCATTATCCAAATTCAGGCTAGACACATTTTTACAAAAACTAGTGCTGCTTCATTTACTGATTTTCATTTTTCACTCCAAAATTAAATAAGTCTTTATCCATTTTACATTCTGCAGCTGGTCAGATGGCTGAGGGGGTAAAGGCATTTGCCACAACTGGTGAGAACAACCTGAGTTCCATCTCTGGAAAATCCATGCTGGGAGAAGAACAGTGAACCAACACCCAACTCCCACAAACTGTCCTCTGCCCTCCATGCAGTGTGGGATGGATGGATATATATATATAATATATATATTATAATATATATATATATATATAATGTGTGTGTGTGTGTGTAAACAAACATGGAAATAAATCTAGTAATGTTCTGAAAAAATCTTTCAAATCTTTGTTAGATTGTTCTGTCAAACCAGTTTTATCAGAAATGAATTCAGCTACTAAATTTTTGTTTTGTTTTTTTGTGTCCGAGAGGTAGAGGGTTTTTTCCATTTAGGCCTGCAGCTCCTTAGGCAGAAGTCAATTCTTGCTGTGTTATTCTTACTGTCTTCACCCTCAGTTTCGTTTTTTATAATAACTAACACACCTGCATCCCTCATGTCCTCCTTTGAAATTCTGATTCCCCCTTTTTCTGTGGTAACAGACTACTGGAGTTGGGTCTTTTCTGAGTGTTCCCCCCCACACACTTTTCCTTTACCCTGATCCTCACAGATAGCCCAGAATATCCTCTGAGGCATTCACTATGTAGCCAGGGATTGGTATTTCCACAAATACACACTCAGCCAGGAGACTAAGGGCTGTGTTTGTTAAACAGGTCCTTGAAGTAATGAAGAGCCCCATTAAGGTCTTGCTTGAGGCAGTGAGTAAGCCTATCTTTGTTTCTGTAACCCCACAGATGCATGTCTAAATTGCCACTTTTCTAATTTAGATTCTATGGTCAGAAAACTACAGCTTTAGCTCAAGTTCTGCCATAGAATGTTGGCCTCTTTCCTGAGCTGTGGCTAGGTAGACTTTTAATGTGACTACACATGCCCCTTACATTTTTTACTCATTTATTTTTATTTTATGCAAATGAATATTTTGCATGCATGCATGCAAGTCCATCCATGTTATTCAATGCCCACTGAGGCCAGGAGGAGATGATGAATCCCCTGACAATGGAATTATACAAGGATATGAGCTACCACGTGGGTGCTGGGAACTGAACCTGTGTCCTCTGGAAAAGTAGCTGGTCCTCTTAACTGATGAGCCTTTTTTAATCTTAAATATCTTTAAAATAAAAAAAGTCTTAAAAATCTTTAAAATAAAATTATATGTATGATTTATATGCACACATTTAATTATTTTGTGTTTGCAGTAGAAAAGATTTTACTACAATTTTACCTTACTTGATTTTAGAGCTGACTCTGTAAGATATTTCTGTCACAAATACATTAATGCCTTTATTTGGAACATCAATAATGCAAGCAATTTGCAATTTCCTAGTCTGTATTATGCTTAGTGTGAAAAAGCTTCACTGAGATTGTGCGACATAAATGGAACTGAGGAGCTCAGATATAGGACTGTCTGTGAAAACCTGCCAACTAGAAAAATTACGAAGTCTTCATTTTTCAAAACATAAAATATACTTTTATAGCTCCTAAGCAATTAATAAAGATGCTAAGAATACATAACTTTATACACAGCACCATCTGTGAAGGAAAATTACTTTAAGAGCATATATTAATAGATACAATTATCATAACCTTAATGAGTGTTTACTATCACTATCTTGTAAAATTAAATGTTCTAAAGAATACTTATAAAGTTATAATTCTGTCATTAATTCTACTGTTGCATTATTACATAACAAAATTTCAGGCATAAATTTTTCCAAAATAGAATAGAATTTGGCCTATATATGGAAGTTCTGTACAAATAATCAACTTTGCATACTGAAATTTTAGTCAGAACTATAATGAAATTCCTATCAACTATAGACTATTGGAATATGCATTATATATCTGCCAGGAAAATTATTGAGACACTCTCTTGATGCATTTAAATTTATAAAAATACTGCCAGGAAGAAAAAAAATGTCAATAGAGTGATATAAAGATTGAATTTGACATTATCCTATTAAAATTTTCATCTTTTGAATATAGGTGGTTTCTATAGCAACTTTTCTGAAAATTAGCCCGGAATCCTGGTACATTCACTTGAGGTAAAATATATAGTATCATCTTTCTAAGTAGTATTTAATAGATTGGAAATGTTTTAAACTTACAGAAAATGTGATATAGAATAGTAAATACTCATGACATATTCACAAGTTCAAGCAGCTAAGATATTACCAGTCACTGAAGAATATTCTCATTTCCGGATTGTAAAGTGCATCCTAAATCCATGTATTGACTAACAGGGGATCCATCAAGGCCAGTGGACAAATGTGATGATCAATCTTTCTTGTCAACTTGACTGATTCAGAATCCCCTAAGAGATAAGCCTCTGGGTGTTTTTCAGGAGACTTAACTTATGAGGAGCAAAAACACATTATACTCATGTATGAAATTCTTCAAAATAATATTTTACTGATGTTTTGTGAATTTCATACATCTTTCAGTCCAATTAAAAACATTCCCCTCTCCCTGCCGTCATCCCACCCCAGTTCATGCATTCTGCCATACATGTCAAAAGATTTTTTTCTGCAGAGGCTTGCTGTTTGGGGGAAATTTTAACTTTATCGTCAGTTCTTTGACCCAGTCCTTATGCTATTGTTCCCTCCCTTTTGTATTGCTCCAAAATATGCCTATAAACATCACAGATGTATCAAAATTATGATCACTGAGAATAAACTGCATATTAATTCCAAAATATGTTTTGGTATTCACATTTCTCCCTTTAAGTTTATGTTACTGAAACAAGGAAGTGAAGAGAAAACCCACAGAGTGAGAGAAAACCTTCACTGCAGATACATCTGACAAAGCACTGATTTCCAGAATATATAAACTACTCAAAAAGCAAAGAAGAAAGAAAACAAAGGGACCTACTCAAAAGATGGAGCAAAGAACTGAACAGAGACTTCACAAATGAGGAATTAGAGATGCCTGAGAAACATCTTAAGAAGTGTTCAACATCCCTAATAATAAGTAAATGCAAATTAAAACCACTTTAAGATATCATCTCACTCCAATAAGACTGGCTAGAATCAAGAAAACAAATGATACCAAGTGTTGGAGAGGTTGTGAGGAAAAGGGAACACTCATCCACTGCTGGTGGGAATGTAAATTCATACAGCCACTATGGAAAGCAGTGTGGAGAACTCTTGGAAGACTTGGAATGAACTTGCCACCTGACCCAGCCATACCACTCCTGGGCATGTACCCTCAAGACTTACGCCACCACAGAGATACATGCAGAGCCATGTTTATTGCAGCTCTCTTCACAATAGCAAGGAGCTGGAACCAACCCAAGTGCCCCTAAACTGATGAGTGGATAGAGAAAATGTGGTACATCTACAGCAGTGGTAAAGAAGGATGAGACATGAACTCTGCAGGTAAAAGGTGGAGCTAGAAGACATCATGCTGAGTGAAGTAACACAGTTCCAGAAAAACAAAGGACAAATGGTGTCCCTCATCTGTGAATGCTAGCACCAACTACCTAATTGTATGGCAAACTGAGCAACATCAAGGTGATCTGAAAACAACTGTGCTCTTATATTGTAGAATCCCTTAAAAGTTAAACAAAAAAAATTAAAAAAATAAATACACAAAAGGAAAAAAAAATTGTTACTATAAAATATGAACACGGGGCTGGAAAGGTGGCCTAGCGGTTAAGAGCGCCGACCACTCTTACAGAGGACCTGAGTTCAATCCCCAGCACCCACATGGCAGCCAAGAACCGTCTGAAACTCCAATTCCAAGAGAACTCCAGTTCCAGGGGAATCTGACACCCTCTTCTGACCTCCGCGGCATTGCACGACACGGGTGCACAAACTTGCATGCAGACAGTACATTCATACACATATAGAAATAAATAAAATTAATTTAAAAATTAAAAAAAATAAAATATGAATACATATCTTCTGCCCATATATGGTAATTACAATATCTGAAAATAAGTGGTAGGTCACTTCTAGAGCCCATCAAGAGATTCACATTATAATAGCACAGTTGCTTTCAGATAAAAGGAAATATAACAATAATATTGCTCAGCTTGCCTTCACAACTGGGGATTTGGTGTTAGCATCCACAAATGAGAGAAGTCATTTGCCTTTTTTTTTTTTTTTTCTGGGACTGTGTTATTTCATTTAACATAATTGCTTCAAGTTCCATCCATTTACATGCAAAGTTCATGATGTCATCTTTCTTTACCACTGCATAGAACTTCATTCTGTACCAAATGTACCACATTTTCTCTATCCACTCGTCAGTTTAGGAGCACTTGGATTGTTTCCAGCTCTTCACTATTGTGAAGAGAGCTGCAATAAACATCGATGTGCATGTATCTCTGTGGTAGGATGTCTTGTGGGTATATACCCAGGAGTGGTATGGCTGGGTCAGGTGGTAAGCTCATTTCGATTCTTTTAAGGGTTCTCAACACTGCTTTCCATAGTGGTTGTACAAGTTTACATTCCTATCAGCAGTGAATGAGTATTCCCCTTTCCCCCAAACCTCTCCAGCATTTGTGTGTTTTGTTTTCTTGATCCTAGCCAGTCTTATTGGAGTGAGATGATATCTTAGAGTGGTTTTAATTTGATTTCCTTAATTATTAGCGACGTTGAACACTTCTTAAGATGTTTCTTGGCCATCTTTACTACCTCACTGGTGTAGTCTCTGTTCAGCTCTTTACTTCATCTTTTGAGTAGGTTTGAGTAGGTCATTTGTTTTCTTCTTTGTTTTTTGAGTAGTCTATATATTCTGGATGTTAATGCTCTGTCAGATGTATCACTGGTGAAGGTTTCCTCCCAATCTGTGGGTTTTGTCTTCACTTGCTTGATGAGGTCCCATTTGTCAACTGTTGACCTTACTTCCTGTATAGCTGCTGTTTGATTTAGAAAGTCTTTTCCTGGGGCTGGAGAGATGGCCTAGCGGTTAAGAGCACTGACTGCTCTTGCAGAGGACCCGGGTTCAATCCCCAGCGGCCGAGAACCATCTTTGACTCCAGTCCCACGGGAATCTGACGCACTCTTCTGACCTCCGTGGCATTACACGACATGGGTGCACAGACCTACATGCAGACAGTACATTCATTTAAATAAATAAATAAATAAATAAATAAATAAATAAATAAATAAAATTTCAAAAAAGAAAGTCTTTTCCTATGCCTATGTCTTATAGTTTGCTGCCAATATTTTCTTCTATCATCTTCAGAGTTTCAGGTTTCACACTGAGTTCTTTGATCTACCTGGAGTTGATTTTTGTACAGGGTGAAAGGTAGGGGTTTAATTTTGTTCTTCTACATATAGTGATCCAGTTTTGCCAGCACCATTTGCTGAAGATGCTATCCTTCCTCCATTGAGATTTTTTTGGCCCCTTTGTCAAATATGAGGTGGCTGAAATTGTATAAGCTCAAGTTTGGATCTTCAATTTTGTTCCTTTGTTCAATGGGTCTGTTTTTGTGCCAGTACCAGGCTGTCTTTATGACTATGGCCCTGTAATATAGCTTGAAGTCTGGTAAAGTGATCCCCCCTGTACTGCACTTTTCACTCAGGGTTGCTTTAGCTATTCAGGGTCTTTTGTTTTTCCATATGAATTGAAGGATTTTTTTCCAAGTCTGTGAAGAAGCTCAAAATAATATTTTTAAAAGATTAAGCTAGTGATCTAGAGAGGAAATTCTGCATTTTTGTCTTCCCAGGCATGAGGGCATCTCAAGCATTTCAGCTCACATAAAACATTTCTATTTATGATCAGTGACAGTAACCACCAGACTAGGCCTGAATGGATTGAGCCTTACGCCTGTGAGTCTCTAAAGTGGTTTGATTAGACCATTTCTATAAAGAGGGCCCATTCTTATGCCACATGTCAGTGTAACATGGGTGAGCCATCTTGAAACACTAAGTGTTACTACACAGGGCCAAAGCCTGGAGTAGAAATGTCACCAGGCTTTCAGAGCTTTAGTATTGATGCTATATAACTAACGACATCCTTCAAACCACTGAGCAAAGAGTGCTTTATTTTCTGAAAAGGAATAAAAGCTTCTATGCACCTTTAATGCACCTCTCTAGCAGGGTTCTTTAGCTCTAGTTATTAAGAGCATGGAAAACGCATTCACCTTCTGCCACAGAGCAGCCTGTCACTGAGCATCAGAACTTTTGCACTATTTTATAAATCCTTTGAGGGGTGTGTTATGATTCACTTCAGTATTTGGAGCTGGTGGGTATTCATGACTTTTTTCATCACCATGATAATATACAGGATGAAGCAACTTAGAAGAGGAAGGGTTTGTCTTAGCTCCTAAGCTCATACAAGGAAAGGGTGACACATGCATGCCTGGCTCCTTTTAGGAAGAGGCATTTGCTTGCTTCTGACAACAAAAAGGAAGACATGAACAGGAAGGGATGTCTATGCCTAGCATATGAGGAACATGTTGAGCATGTCCAGCTTGATTTTCCATCCTGCACATTTATTTTATCACATACCTTTAACTTGGAATAGCCTTCTAAGGGTGGAGACACGGAACTCAAGAGACCCAAGCCTGTTTACAAAGGCAATGCAAAAAGTCACTTAACACACTCCATTTACACACCTGGGCCAGATTCTTGTGTGCGCTATCAAATTTTTCTATTATTAGGATCTGATGTAAACAACTGAACCTAGGTTGTGGCAAAAGTAGTAAGGATGGAGACGTTTCTAAGCAAAGAGGCCTGCAGAATATATATTTTAAAAACATTTTTTTTTACTTTCTGTGTTTGAGTATAAGTACATCTATGTCATGTGATGCCGGTGGAAATCAGAAGATGGTATGAGATCCATTTGAACTGGACTTACGGTTCTTAGCTGCCATGTGGGTGCTGGGAACCGATGCAAGAGCAGCCGCTCTGCCCTCTCTCCTGCTGTCAGGAGCACATAATTTAAAATGTATGTGCACATATGTACATGTTTATGTGTGCACACATTTATCTACCATCTATATGTCTGCACGTAGGTATACATCAGTACCCTTTGATTGCTTTATAATGATTTCAAGATGAAAAGTCTATACCCCTGTGTTCTCAAAGCAGCTCCGTGTAAAATGAGTATAAATCTGCAGCTATTTATATTAAACTGATTTTTGATCAGTGTCAATTTATAACCACTGTAGTTTGACATTTCTGGAATTCCAGTATTCATCTATTGTGAAAATTACACTCTGATGTTTTTCTATATAGATCTTCAATTACTAAACAGTTCTGGAATTCTGTGTTATCAGAACTCAGAAATTTTCTTTCACTTATCTTCATTTCTTTTCTGAGGATTGAGCTATAAATCCATCTAGAATCTCATTTAGCCAAAATTTTTGTCATAAAATAGGCCCATCCAGTATTACTCAAGATAAGTATAACACTGTACAAAAGTAAACTTTCTAGCAGAGACAGAAAACGAGGGTCAATTCCTTAAAGAAATTTGTCATCATTTCTCTTCAGCAGTAATAGTCATTTTTCTCCTAGGTTCTCTGAATATTTCTTTAAAATATTTTTTATTCGTAACTGTATGAGTGTATCGCCTGCATGTGTGCAGTGTACCTTGTTGTGCAGTGTCCACAGAGGTCAGAGGAAGTCATTGGATCCCCTGAAACTAGACTTACATGCGACTATTAGCCACCATGTGAGTGCAGGGATTCAAACCAGCCAGTGCTCTTAACTGCTGAGCCATCTCTCCAGCCCCATCTCCGAGTATTTCTGAAGTTACTAGAAAAATATTTCAATCACATTTTAGTGAGAACACTCCATGCTTTCAGCGTTGGGATGTGTGGATGTGAGAATTGCTGCAGGTTGGAAATAGGCTTTTTCTTGCTTGGATGAGCTTGTTATGCAAAACCACTACTATTGGAGCATCAGGAAAGACCACCCTGACAGCTGTGGTCATCTCTGGCTCCTTCTCACTGTGTGCATGCAAAAACTAAGTGGAACCATTCCTTTTCTGAGCCTATGAAGTGCTGTGAATCTGCATAAATGTGAAGAGAACCAGGGGGAGGAGAGGAGGCAGAAGCCCCTGATTTTACCGTTTCTGCTGCTTAATTTCCATGAACATCAGACTTTCTAAGGTCCAGCTCCAGCCCACCTGCTTTGCTGTGACCACTGAGTTCATCAGGTGTTCCAGATAAGTTCTGGTACCAAGCGACCTTCTTGACTAACTGTGGAACTAGGCATTCTGGCCATGAGCAGAATGCTTGAGGAAACAAAACCTTATGAAGCAACCACCTGTGCTTTCTGTTCTGGCCCCTGCGGTGTGCACGTTGTCTCAGATATTGCTGGCACTGTTTCAGGCAGTTGTGGGGACACAAGACCAAGGTAGCAGATGTAGGGCCCTCGGGAACGAGCTTGGGGGTTAGGGTTAGATCCATATCTGCCCCATGGTACTGATGTGTGAGCATACCAGCCCATTCTCACACTCATATCATACTCATATCACCACTGACATTTGACCATTCATTTCAGGTTCTCAGGTTTCCAAAGTCGTCACTCACCTGTGTTCTTTGCCCATTCTTATGACTTCACATGCCAGTTTCTGACGCCGCAAGAATGAAGCATCACAGGGCTGGAGATCTGACTCAGCAGTTAAGAGAGCTGGCTGCTCTTACAGAGAAACTGGGTTCAATTCCCAGAACCCACATGGAAGCTAACAACCATTCATAATTCCAGTTCCAGGGGATCCAATACCCTGTTCTGACCTCCACAGCCGCTGCAGGGCATGTGTGCATTTTCATATGTGGAGACAACACCATCGTTCACATAAAAATAAAAATAATATAAAAAATAATCCATCACTTAAAACGTTCTATTCATCTTTCAAGTTAGCTTCTTTCCTCTTTGCTGCTTGGTTTGAGAAAGACACATCTGCAATTGAACCCCTACACCTGAGACGTTTCCTTATGCAAAATAGAGAGCAATGTACACAGGCCACAACTAGCCACGTTTCAAGAATGGGTGCCTCCAGAGTGTGTGTATGACCTACATTAAACCTCACCCACCCAAGGCTCAGGGATCATTGTGGAAGAAGGGGTGGAAAGTCTATAAGAGCCAGGGATGGTGCGTGAACGTGGGGAAGCAGAGACTTTCAGACTACTGGAAACTTTCACGTGTGCGCTTGTGGTGGTGTTGGCATTAGGCACAGGACACATGTCATCTCAGACAAGGTCTCAGACTGGAGCAAGAGAAATGGGTGGGGGACTGGCCCTGGACTGAGAACTACTGCAGACCGATTACTTCTGGGTGAGGGAGAGTATGGCTTACCTAAGATTTCTAGATGTGTTGACTAGACTCCAGTGGATGAATTTGCACAGAAGGACATCTGGGTTCAGAAGCCTGACTGGATAGGACTTAATGTGGACGATATAAAGCGTGAGTTCTGATGGGGGATTGGGAGCGGGGAGGAGGGCCCTAAATTTCATTAGGAACCATTATATAAAATCTATGAATGCTCAATGAAAATGAAAATAAAATATTAAAAAAGTAAAATTAGGGGCTGCAGTGATGACCCAACAGTTCAGAGTACTGGCTGCTCTTGCAGAGGACCCAGGACCTGTATGGCAGCTAAAAACCATCCATAACCCTAGTTCCCAGGGGATCCAACACTTTCTGACATCCACAGCATTGCATGATATGGGTACACTTACACATATGAAAGCAAAAAATTCATATATGTAAGAAAATAAAAAATAGGAAGTAATATATATTCAATATTATGTATGACTACAAATCAAACACTACTTACTTGGAAAAATTCATAACTTTGATTTTCAGTATTACCATTGGGAAAGGTGGGCTTCACATGAAATGTCAGTTACAGGCCTGTGAAGCTGCCACTTTGTCAATAAATGTCTGGCACAAAAGTCAGATTTGCTTCCTAAAGCTGGAATGACTGAAAGCCTAGGCCCACTTCAGATTTATGACCACAGTGTTTTACAGACAGACAGACAGACAGACAGTGTGAGCAGGCCATGAGAAAGCAAGATGTCGGCAGGAGAGACTGCTCAGTGCCTGCTCTGCAATTGCGAATTCTGATCCCCATGAGGAAAAGAATCACTAATAATTCCAAAAGTTCTAGGGCTGGAGAGATGGCTCAGGGTTAAGAGCACTGGCTGCTCTTGCAGAATGCCTGGGCTCATATCCCAGCACCCGCATGGCAGCCAACAACCATCCACAACTCCAGTT
This sequence comes from Rhizomys pruinosus, assembly GCA_009823505.1. Taxonomy (NCBI): domain Eukaryota; kingdom Metazoa; phylum Chordata; class Mammalia; order Rodentia; family Spalacidae; genus Rhizomys; species Rhizomys pruinosus. The sequence continues at coordinate 537,973 of VZQC01003434.1, read as the reverse complement.
CTAGGAGACTGCACAGGCATTGCATGAACACAGTTACATCTACATAGATGCATACAGATAAAGTAAGCACAATAAATAAAATCTCTTTTAAAAAGAATTTGGGGGCTGGAGAGATGGTCTAGCGGTTAAGAGCACTTACTGCTCTTGCAGAGGACCCGGGTTCGATCCCCAGCACCCACATGGCAGCTGAGAATCATCTTTAACTCCAGTTCCAGGGGAATCCAACACTTTCTTCTGACCTCTGTGGCATTGCACTACATGGGGGCACAGACCTACATGCAGACAGTACACTCATACACTTACAAAAATAAATAAAATAAAAAATAAAAGGAATTCAAAACTTCTGTATCAAAAGAACAATCCCAAGAATGTAACCTTTGGAATACTGTTTTTCATTCTTCCACACTTTGTAAAACTGTTGTTTACCCAAAGGCTCTGCCCTAGGCCAGGAACTTGAAGACCCAGAGCTGTCTAGCCCCTGCCCCCTTCCTTCATTTCCTCTTCCAGAATTCTTTTAAAGCTACACAGCTGTGAACTCTGATGAGGTTGAGCCCCACCCACTAGGGAAAAGACATGATATGATACTCTTGCGTTAGGATAAAAACCTACAAATGTCCAGCTAAGGGTTCTTGCTCAGTCTGGAAGATGCACAGCATCTTTCTGTAAAAGTAAACGCTGCCTTGGGAATTATTTGTTTTGTTATTTCTTGCACCCAGAATCCAAATAAGCCTGACATGGTGGCATCTGTTTGTAACCTCAGCGCTCCACAGTCACAGAAGGCAGAAATGGCAGAACCCTGACACCCCTGCATGTGCAGCCAGGAATAAGAGGTGATGTCTCAAACAAAGTGACCAGCACCACATGCACACCACAGCACACATGTGCATGCACTGGAACACATCACACACACACACACACACACACACACACACACACACACACACACGATTTTTTAAAAGAAGAAAACAAGTAAAAGGGGTGATAAGACCCACAACACCGATATCTCCCAACATGACATGAATGTCCCATGGACAGTTGCCACCCAGGACACAGGAGCCCACTGCAGAGCAGTACTCCCTTTCAGGGATGGCGAGGGAGTCACACACCCTTACTGATTATCGACGACCGGCACCAAAGTGAACTGTCAGCTCTGCTCCTGCCTGCTTCTCTGCACGTTCTTTTTCTCTCCACGTGTCAGGACAGTGGCCTGCCACAAGGTTTCCCATTCTCACTGTTCGGTAGCAATCAAGGTTTTGCAAGTAAGAAGTTGGATAGCAATGGAGAATCAGAGTCACAAGAACCTGTGTTCTTAGTGGCACTGGTGATCGGGAGAGCACCTGACTTTACTGCCATTTCCATTTCCCCATCATTTAAATGGATGAAGCCACCTGGGAACTGACATCCCTACTAATGGTCATATTATCTAAGGAACATTCTCTATTCATATTAGTACCAAACTAGAGCCATGTCCTCCCTCTGGAGTCTGCCCTCCATCTGCTTCTGTAAGTTTGTGTCACAACACAATCATGTCTATCCCATGGAATGTGAAAAGGTCTCCCTGAGAGAATAAATTGAGAATTTGTCACAGAGACTGTACAATCCCACAAGTTCGAAACATTAACTACCTACCCCTAATGCAAAATTTACAAATCTCCACTTACAGTCATCTGTCATCTCTGCAGATCAGTTTCCTGTCTCTACAAATCCTGTGCAAGTATTTAATATGCTGCCAGGCACCATATCCAGATTTCATTCATTCTCTCTCTCTCTCTCTCTCACACACACACACACACAAACACACACATACAAACACATGCACACACACATATATTTGTACACACATGTAGACATAAAAACACAAACATGTATATACATATACAAGCATACATTTACACATGTGTCTGCACATACACATGCATCCACATGTATACTGGCATACATACATACATATGCATATACACATATCCAAATTGAATACACATGCAGACACAAACACATATATACATAAAAATAAAAACCACGTGTATAAATACACACATACACATTACACACATTACACACAGGACACCCATATGTATATGTGCATGCACACACACATACATACATATACACACATACCAATATACATACACACACATATACACTATTTGCTTTGTGAAGAGGTATTTCTTTCTGCCTCTATTGTCATTCATGCTAGGGGGGAGGTATCCCAAAGTCAGCACTGTACACAACTGACAACAAATCCTTTAGATGCTGTAGTCTGTAACATTTATTAAATACAAAATTCATAACTGCCTATATAATCAGATTAAATTACACTGATATTTAATACCAATCATGCACTATTTCTTTAGCTAATAATGCATTCAATCTTTAAAACATTATTCTCCATAAAGCACTTATATCAATATCAGACACACAGCAATTACTTCATAAAATTGAGTTATCACTGATCACCATGTAGCATTTCCAGTTTCAAAAAAGCCACTAAGAACACAATAAACACAAGTGCAACTTACTGAATAAATTAAAAGAGGAGATGAACCACCGCAAAGGAATTTCATGTACCAGCTACTCAGGAGGATCCGTCAGTCCAACCTTGGTTTCCTTGTGTCCCGTGGACCCACAGTCACATTTGCTAATTTTTATTTGTTAATGTCGTGGACCTGAAGCTCCACACTTTTCTTCCTGCATTAGTGTTTCCTTTTTCTGCTACCCTGATGAGTTCACTAGAGACCAACATGCACTCAATGATTTCTACAATACCTTGGTCCAGAATTTCATGCCAACTACCTGAAGAACAGATCCTACCTTACCTGCAACAGAAAATTCAGTCAGTAAACAGGCAGATGAACTAAACAGTTACTTCTCAAAAGAAGGAAAATGGCAAATAAATACATCCAAAAACTGTTCAACATCCTTAGCTATCAGAATAGTGTACTGAGAGTCTATCTCAAACCAGTCAGAGTGACTATCATTAAGAATACAAGAAATAACATATGCTGGGCAAGATTTAAGAAGTCAAGATAGATGATAGATAGATAGATAGATAGATAGATAGATAGACAGATAGATATGCAAATTTGCATAGCTATTATGAAAATCAGCATCGAAGGTCTTCAAAAAAACCAAAAGTAAAAACGGAACCACATTATGATTCAGATATACCACTGCTGGGTTAACAGTCCAAGAAACCAGGGCAGCAAGCAACAGACCTGTCTGCACACCCATGTTTACTGTGGCTTCATTCACAATAGTGGAGCTGAGGTACCAGAATAGCTGCTGTCACTGGGTCAATCAATTTGTAAATTACAACAGACACCTGTGAAAGGGGAAGACGGGAAATAGAACTAGCCTTTATTCATTACCTGCTTCATATCAGAGCTGTTAAGAATCTATCTTCATTGATTTGTTAAATTTTTATTGATAGAAACCTGGAATCTTACTATTAATAGCAAATGCCATCTGTTTTTAAAAAAGATAGATGATTCAGCAGTTAAGAGCATGCCCTGCTCCTACAGAAGACCTTCTGCTCCTGCAGAAGACCTGATTTCAGATCCCAGCACCCACAACAGGCAGATCACAATTGCCTATAACTCCAGGTCAGGGGATCAGATACCCTCACTGGCTTTTGTGGGCATCTGAACACACACACACACACACACACACACACACACACACACACACACACACACACACACACACACACACACACACACACACACACACACACACGAATACTATGTGCCATCAAATAGCTATAGACAAAATAGAACAATCTGAAAATTATTTTCACAGAATGGCATAACATGGTAATATACATAGGTAGCACACTGCCAAGCGTCATGCTTATCTTCGGGAAGCTTTGTGATTGGGAAAGGCTGAAGTGGGTCTGAGATAAAGAGTGAGATGCAGAATACAAAGGAGAAATGAAAACTGTCTTCTCAGTTCATTTATAAATACATTAAAGTGGCAAAAAGATGATATTCCAGGAAGTCTTGCTTCTACTCACAGTACAGTCCATCCAATGTCAGTACCAGGATTTCCACCACATGTTAGAAATGCAGAACATCTAGTTCCACCACAGACCAGTGGAATCTGAAGTGCATACTAAATGGTGTCCTCTGGGTATATATTGCCAGGTCAGTTATTGTATTTTGCAGGGCTCACAGCTGGATAAGGTTAATGATGATGCAATAGCAACACACATGTTATGGGGGTAACCAACCACTTCTGATTGTACTTAAGGCCCACTCCACAAGAGGAAACCCATACATGATACTGTGATCAGAGCCAAGAACCTGAGGTTAGACAGATCACAGACCACAGGGGGGAAAGCAACTACTATTATTCTGCTAAGTAGATATAGTGTTAAACTGATTTCTAATGAGGTGGTGATTTGCCCATAGATTAATGCATCTCTCACCTGTCACCAAAGTGGGCTCTTTTGGTAAATTACAATTAACATAGAAGCCCATGGCTAGGCAATGTGTAGAGAAAGAGAGACTGTGGAGTATTCATCCCTAAATGGGATACCTGCATCCCACCTTTCCCCCCTCAAGGCTCAGGGATCATTACAAAAGAAGTACAGAAAGACTGTAAGAACCAGAGGTGACAGAGAAATAAGGAAACCATGGGCACCCCACCCTAGATGAGAAGCACTAGTAGATGAAGACTGCTGGAGAGGGACAGTCAGTTTTCTCTAAGGCTGGGATGTCTGGTAGGTTGTCCAGTCCTCCAGAGATAGAGCCACACTGTTTAAACTTGATAGGCCTTTACAAAAAGATAAGTAAAAATTAAGGACATGAAGTAGGGAGGTTGAGGTATGGTTGATATAGGAAGGGTTGTGAATGTGGTCAAAATACGTTGTATGATTTTTCTCAAAAAAAAGCTATAAAAATAATTTTAAAACAAATTCCTGTGATTTGATGCATATTATAACTGAAGATGCCAAGCCTGGAGAACATTCATGGAACATTAGTTTAGTTAGGTAAACACATACTACAGCTAGAACATGAGGCAGCTCTGACTCAGAATTAAACTATTAGGATTTTAATAGGCTAGTACCACTATGCTTCCAAATCTTTCCACAAATGTTACACGAGTTAGAAAAAAAAAACAGAAAAGAAAAGAAAATGCTAGCTTTCAGAAGGGCACTTAAAGGTAGCTCTCCAGGTGATTTTCCTGCACATGTAAATGTGATCCTGGAAATGTGATCCTGCACATGTAAATCGCTGTCCTGGGAACACAGAGACAGTGTCTCCTAATAAGAAGCAATAGCAAACTATTCCAGGTCTATTATTAGTGTTTGTAAATGTAATAGTATCTCAAGTTAGTTAGCAGGATAGAAATCCATTAGAAGGGTTTTGAGAGGCTTATGGAATCAATGGCAAGAGCTAGGTTCAATGTTTCAGGAGCACGGACAAGGTCAAGCACAAGTTCAGTCAATACCAGATCCACTGCTACGGCTGCACACACTATGACCAATGGATGTCTTTGCTGCTCCCAAAAGGGTAGCTTGTAATTCGTTAATCATATACTTGTTCTGCCCCCTCCAGTTCCTGAGTTACTGTAAGGATTTCTCATTAGCTGAGATGAAGTCATCTGACCAACCAAAAAACCAGGGACTATCGAGAGGTCATATCTGGATACTGAAGCTTCCTTGATAGAAATGTCCATAACATGAAAACCTAAAGGCAATTGATGAGCTATTTTGTTTTATTAATGGTTTAAAGATACTAATGATTTTAGTGATGGGTGTTTAAAAACTTTTCATACCATGTTGTCAAATAAGAATACACAGTATAAATTTTCTAATAGATTCTTCTTATACAAAATAATATATGGAAAAACGTAATTTACCTAATCAAATATGTGTGTGAATTTATTTAACCATACAATCAATACAAATTATTAATGAACTGTTTTATAGTCCTTTTTCTTATTGAGTCCTCAGTATTAGTACATCTTTGTGTTTAAAAGCAAAATATATTAATACAGGAGAGCTCTGACATCAGCAATGGATTATCCTACCAAGGAGATGTTGGCCAGGGATCCAAGCCCCCCCCCCCAAAAGGTAAAGGCTTCTTGCCTGTAAACTGAGATACCTGCAAGAAGAGAGGCGGTAAAGCCCTGCTGTCGAAGACCTGATGTAAGCATGGGAAAGATGTATCGAGACCGCACTTGCAAGTATACAGTTGGTCTCTGGAATACCAGAGAGTGTTACCAAAGGCCACTGAACCAATAATGCAAATATAAGTCTTCTTGAGTCAAGCAAGTCTCCTCCATCAGCACCAGCTACACCTCACCTGCCTGGAAATACTGTGCAGCAGTGGCAGCCATAAGCCTGTATATCCCAAATCTAATTGGCTATTAGCTCTCTCCTTGGAGTAATAACCCACAGCTGATGCCACAAGCTTACATCCTCTAGTGGTTAGGAGATGTTATAAGCCACAGTAAGACCCTGTCATATTTTACAGAAAAAACACAATTCATGGATTAACATACCATCCAAACATCTGTGTCTATACCAAAGTAACCTACCATAATAATTAGTACTGTTTAAATACCTATATATCTAATTGCTTGTGCTTCATTAGTAGGGTTGAAAGGTTATTCCTGGACAAACTGTCAGCCCATGAAAGGAAACAGCCAGAATTGACCAGAGTCCAAAATGACATCTTCAGAGAAAGTAGACTGTTTTGCTTCTCGTCTACCTGTGCCCCTTTTCTAAGCCTAGGGAACAATCTGTGGAAGAGGGGGCATGGTAGAATGTAAGGGCTGTGATTGTGGTGAATGGTGAAACTACAGCAATATAGTCTGGACACTTATTTGATTAACTTGATTGATCATACAAGCCCTCCCAGCTGGATGGTGGGACCCTTGAGCTGTGTGGGTTTGGGCACAACTGCTTGCAAATTGGTTTTATATGAAGGATGCTTGTACTCATAAATTATTACTTATTGTTAAACAATGAAAAAAAATAAAGTAGTAATAGAAAAAATAAAATTTATTTTTAAAGTTCAAAAAAAAGTACAAACTCAATTTTGGGTAGTAATATTTCAATGTCTCAAGGGTGATTTGGAGCTAAAATTTTGGGATACTCAGGGAACTTTAGAAATTATTTTATTTTCAAGTGCATGCATGTGTGTGTGTGTGTATAACACACCATAGGAGGGCACTGAACTCTCTGGAGCTAGAGTCTCATACTCTGGGTGCTGGGAATTGAACCTGAGTCCTCTGCAAGAGCAGGCAGTGTCCTTAATCATTGAGCAACTTATCCACTCTTGTTTGTTTTATCATGATATTTTCATAGAAGCATCACTCACACACACACACACACACACACACATACACACACACACACACCTCGACCATACTGCCCCTCCCACAATTACCTGCCTTATGCTTCACCCCCGCCCCAGTCCTCCTTCTCTCACAGCGTCCACCTGGCTTTCATGCCAACTTGGGTTTGTTTGTTTTCTAGATTCCATGTATGATACAAAGCATCATATATTTGCCTTTTAGAGCCTGGTTGGTTTTGTTTGACATGACGATCTTCAGTTCCATACATTTTCTTGCCCAACAATTTGTCTTATAATAATAAAAATCTTATTTGGGTATCTGTGTCCCCAATATAGTCTACATACAGATGAGGTAAATGGATCACTTTATGGCATTAGATGATTACACAATCCCAAGCTCTCTTTACAATGCTGGCTGTTGTGAAATTTTCATTCTGGGACAGGCAATAGCAAAATAAATAGCTGACATAATTTTCAAACATCATAATCATACACAATGATGAATTGCATTTGGGTCTTTTCAAACCTGTCAGGAATAGCCTTCGTGCAGTACTCTCCCTGTCTTGACCTCCTCTTCATGCTCATCTTCCTCTCCTACTCAGTTTGAATTCCACTTTCACACCTTTGTACTTATGTCTAGATTTCACACATGAAACACAAGATGAGGTCTGTCTTTCTGAGTCAGGCTTAGTTCACTTAATATAGTTATCTCCAATTTTATTCATTTTGCAGGAAATAACACAATTTTGCTCTTTGTGGCATAATATTCCATTATCTACCTCTTTCACAGACAGATGTTCTTTATCCATTCATCTGATTGGCTATTGTAAACCTTGCAACAATAAAATGCGTATGCAGGCATCTCTCCTGCAAACTTAGATTCCTTCAGATATACCCAGAACTTCACATTGATGTCCATATGGCTGTACTGAAATACACTCTAAACAAGAGTGCATAAGACTTCCTTTGCCTCAGAGCCTAGCCAGAACAAGCTACTGTTTGTTTTCTTGATGACAGCCGCCCTGATTGGAGATAGAATTTCAATCCATTTCGATTTTTGTTTTCAGATAGCTAAAGATGTTGGAATTTTAATAGATCATTTTGCAAGTTGTGTTTCTTTGAGAGTTGTCTATTCTGTAATCTTCCTAAATATTGATTACATTTTTATTCTTGTGGAGTACTAAACTTTAGATATTCATCCAGTTATTTAAACAAGCTGATATTTTTTCACATTATGATAACTCTGTTAACTGTTTGTTCTGGCCTATGAAATCTCTTTAGTTTTATGCATTACCATTTTTCAGTTATTTCTGTCATGTTCTGAGCTTAGGGTCCTATCCAGGAAGCCTTTGCCCATGGCTTAATCTCAAACTGTCCCCATTTTCTCCAGCAGTTTCACAGTTTTAAGTCTTACCTAAGGACTTTGATACATTTTCAACTGATTTTGGTAGATGGAATAAAGATACAGTTTCAGGGTGGCTGGGGAGACTGTTCAGTGGCTAAGAGCACTGGCTGCTCTTGCACTCACATGGTGGCTGGCAGATAATCATTTATAACTCCAGTTCCCAAGGATCCTCTGCCCTCTTCTGGCTTCCCTGGGTATTGCATGCACATGTGCTCTAACATACATGCAGGCAAAAACTCACACATAAAATAAAAATAAATAAATTTAGGAGATAGAGCATCAGTTTCCCACACACAGATATTCTGAGCACCATTTGCTGGAGAGTCCGTTTTTTTTTTTTTCCTTCAAGCTATGCTTTGAGCCTCTGTTAAGTTTCAAGTGTCTGTACCCAAGTAAGTTATTTCTAAGCTGTGTGTTCTACTCCTTAATCTATGAGCCAAGGTCTGTTTTCAAGGCCGAGTCATGCTCTTTGTCTCAGTATGGTTCTGTAATACAATGTGGAAACATGTATTGTGATACTTCCAACATTTCTCTTTATGCTTAAGATTGTTTTGGCCATTTGAAGTGTTTTGTAACTCCATATGAATGTTAGGATTGTTTTTTTCCTATTTTTGTGAAGAACGCCATTATACTTTTATGTGAATTCCTCTGAAACTGTACATGGCTTTTGGTAATATACCGATTTCCATAATATCATTGTGACAAGCCATAGCATGGATGGTCTTTCCATATAGTGTATTAATTAATTTATCATCTGTTTTATGTGTGATGTGTACATCGGGTAATGTCTGTACTCATGTGTTTGTAAATGCCTGTGGAGACCAGGGGACAATGTCTCTATTACTCTTACATGACTTTTAAAGATTTCCTTTATTTTTTTTAATTATGTGCACATCTGCATGTGGGCTTGTGCATTTGTGTGCAGTGCGGGAGTGACAGGGTCCTGTGACCTGCCTGCCATGGGTGCTGGGAATCAAACTCGGGTCCTCTGAAAGAGCAGTATGTGCTCTTAACCACTGAGCAATCTCTCCAGTGCCCTTTTCCATGCCTGCTATTCTTTCAAATATCTTCTAGAATCCTTGGCTTAAAGATCACAAACCGCTTCATTTTATGCTTATCACGAAAGCTCTTTATATCGCCTCCTAAACACAAAGGAAAACTTACTTGACTACAGGATTCTTCAATGATATTTACCGTCTCTCTCTCTCTGGCTAAAAATGCATCAGTCCGTACAGAATGGGTGGCAACTATTTAAGCCGAGACTTGTCCCTGGTACTGGAGTGCGAGGCAGGAAAGCACAGAGGTCTACACTGTGGGAGGAGCCCTGAGACATCCCAAACCCATAGGATGTAGGAGAATACAGGAATCAAGCAATCCATAGGCGGTAAGCTCATAATTCCCAGACCTACCCAGAAACAAGATCTATGGGGCCACGATGTAATCTTTTCCCTTTGTGCATCTCTGACCCTTTCTCTTGTCAAGACTGCATCTGATCACCATCTTCTATCAAAAACAAAATGTGAAAAGTGCTCCAGACTTCTTGACATGCAATTGTTCCTTGTTTTAAAGTCCCCCAGAATGGTTAAGCCTCAAACAATAGGTCCGTTTTTAAGATGACACCGAACTAACAATCTGAACTACAAGGAGTAGAAAGTAGATTTCTTCACCATGCTGGACTGCAATGCGGGAAGACTTCCTTTCCATTTTATGTGAAACTGAACTTTGGGTTTCTCCTGCAGGCGGGAATACCTGCTGTTTGTCCCAGGACAACTCTCTCCAGGCTTGTTTTTGTTGTTGTTGTTGTTGTTGTTGTTGTCGTTTTGGTTTTTTGTTGTTCTTTGTTTTGTTTTTGGCTTTTCCAGACAGGGTCTCCCTGTAGCCCCAGCTGTCCTGGAACTCACTCTGTAGACCAGGCTGGCCTTGAACTCACAAAGATCCGCCTGCCTCTGCCTCCCAAGTGCTAGGATTAAAGGCGTGCGCCACCACGCCGGCTCTCCAGGCTTG